>PVKB01000613.1:228547-654529 GCA_004027205.1 Ctenodactylus gundi
GGGGGGGGGGGGGGGGTCATTCCCTTTCTTTTCTCCTGGACACCAGAGCCTGATATTCAGTGCTCCCATTGTCCCTTGGTCCCAGTTCTAAAAACAAAGTAACCACCTAAGGATCTTCTGACTGGCCTCTTGAGAGATATTTTTCATAACCATTGCCTTGTTCTTGGGGGGGGGGGTGGATTTTCATTTCCAACACTTACTTTTGATAATTTCAGAAACCCAGCCCCATTTCTTGGTTGGGATCTGCTCAGCCTGACCCAATCAAAGCACCAATCTTTGTTGTCTTCTGAAAGAAATCTTGAAGGATGTTGAGCCCCAGGTATGGTCAGCAGATCCCAGGTTGGCAGGGCTATATGGCCAACTCCTATTGTCTCTAACCCTTCTAGTCTCTTGGCTCAGATGCCCCCTGAGGCTCAATTCTTATCTGTCTAACATCTCAAGTATGCTTTCTCTTGGTTCCCCTTGACCCCAAATGTCAGCTGCTTTTTGCCTTTGACAATCTGTTAACAGGAGTGGAACAACTGACCCTAGACAGTACTTCCTCAGGGATTCAGGGACAGCTCACACTTGTTTGGCCTGAAAACAGGTTCTCTTGCATTATACTTCATTGGGCTTGCCCATTTAGCCTACTCTATATCAGGGATATAGAGAGAGGGATGGAAGGCAGATAAAATTCCTCCCACTTTAATAATCATACCAACCAAATCCGACTTCCACTCCTTTAGAAGATATCTTTTTTTATGGACAAATAAAAAGATGTCATTGCCATAGCAGCTGATATGGTCCTGTCAGCAGGCAGTTACTTTAGAGATACTCAGAGATCTTTGGACTCACTAGCTGGAATGGTCCTAGAACATCATCAAATTCTGGCATGGATGATATAAGGCAAGCAGGTACACATGCAATTCTTAATGGATCTTGCTGCACCTACAGGTAGAAACTTGGACTCAGATCATTCTCCAAAAGGCCAAATGGCTACATGTATTACTGCCAGTCTGGTAGCCCAAGTTTTTGAGCAAATGAAAGGGTAGTTTCCCATACTCTCCACCTGGCTAATTTTGCAGGGCCACTGCTGAAGATCATCCTGGTATTAGCCTTTTGGCATGTGTGCTTAATGCTCTGTCCTGCCTCATTTCGAACCCAATTGAGACCATTCAGCTACAGTTGGTGCTAGACGTGGATCCCCTTGTGGACCAACCCTTCTACCATGGGCCATTGTACAGACAGCCTCTGAGGGAGACCTCCTGATCTCCACATCACCCACTTTCAGCACAAAGCAGCCAGATAGATTGGTGCTCTCTCCTTCTCTAGAAATAGGGTGGTCTCCTCAGAGAGGGGAAAGGTTAGGTGAGATACACAGAACTAAGACAGTGTTCTAGTGGCCATAGGAGCAGAAGTGGAATCAAGGTTAAGTCAAAGTCCCAGTCAAGACCCTGGCCCCTCTAAAACCAATAAAGGAGAAGTAGCTAAGATAAGCAGTTTATCCTTCCTCTATGGGTTTCTTCTAAATGCCTTAAGATAACTTACATTATTCTACAAGCCCCAGTCCAGAAGACTGCCTGAAATCACATGAACAAAATCTTCATAAAAGAGTCCTCTCTGTCACCCACAGGACCCTCACTTGAGACCCCTTCTTGACCTCTCCTCAAGAGCTTTACTTTCTCAATAAACTCCTTCTTGGTTTAAAAAAAAAAAACCTATACTCATATCCTGGTTAGTTTTTCATTGCTGAGACACAATACCTAATGCTCACAGCTTAAGTGGGAAAAGATATATTTTTAGCTCACTATGGTGGTTTGGATCTGGAGTGTCCCGCAAAAGCCTCATGCTCCTATGGATACTGTGTGGGATTGGGAGGTGAGGCATGTCTGGATTGGGCATATAATTGAGACTTGACCTGGAGGGGTGTGTGTTGGTTCCATCCTTTTTCCCAGTTCTCTTTGTTCCATCATGTTGTGAGGATCTCTGTCCCCCAGGCAACTCTAGTTCTAGCCGTGGCCCCCACCATGAAAAGACTGAGACCTTCTGAAACTGTAAGCATGCTACAATGAATCTTTCCTTCATAAGTTGTGGATGTTGGATGTCAAGTAACAAAAAAGTAACTAAGACAGATATTGGTACCAGAAGTGGGGTAATTGCTGTGACTTTACCTGGCCATGTAGTTTGGAAGCAGCTCTTACATGGCTGCTGTTTGCAGCTTTTAGCCAGCTCTGTGTTGAAAGACAGGATAAAATGGCGGAGAAAAATCATAGAGAAAGTTCACAGAGCTAGATGAAAATGGCCCATAGTGGCGGTGCCAAAAAGCACAGGGAAGTTAAAGACATAAGCATTAAAAAGAAGCCAGGTACTTGCCATCAGGATAATAGGAAAGATGTTTGGAAGGCATTTCCAAAGTCAGCAAGACCCCTCCCTTCACCAGCTCAAGACTCCTCCCTTCACTGACTCAAAGGTGGAGAGGTAAAAGACTGTGCTCTGAAAAGTGTACCCCAGAGTCAAAAGAAAAAAAAATGTCTTTTAGAGTTCAGCAGCCAGGAGTTCAACCATATAAGAATTCAGAGACATCTACAGCATTTGTCCAAGGGAGCCAGGCTACTGCTCAAGCCAGTGGTAGAGCTTGGTGATGTTCCTGTGGTCCTTGCTTTAGAGGCTTGCAGAGTGCTGGTGTTGTGGGTTCATGAAGGCTTGTTCCCAGATTTCATAGGAAGGACTCAGCAGCCAGCCAGTGTGCTCCTGGGAAGGCAGTATGTAGAGTTGTAAAGAAGAAGCCAAGGAATTTGGAAAAGCCAGGAACATGGGTCATCTGCTGAGGAAAGCTGCCAGCCATGAGCAGATTCAGCCTAAAGCAAAGAAGATGGAAGTTGCTACCTGCTGTGATGCTATAGGGGTGGGGCCACCCAAGCCCTTTGGAATGCATATCTTGCTGCAGTTTACTTCAGTTGCTGGACTGGAGACTACAGGATTTAACTGTCACCCAGCTGGGTTTAGGAATTGTTTCGGTCCTATTGCCTTTTATCCTTCTAGTCTTCCCTTTTGGAAAGGAAATGTTTACCCTGTGCCATTTTACGTTGGAAGTGCTTCACTCTTTGCTTTTAACAGGAGCTCATAGATGAGGATACTTCTTTGGACTTGGACTTTTTAGCAGTGCTAGAACTACTGAGATTTTAATAACATTTTATAAAAGAGGTAGTCATGAGTTTTTGGGGGGTCAAGGGCAGAGTGTATGATTTGGATCTGGAGTGTTCCCCAAAAGTCTCATTTTCTGATACTATGTAGGGTTGGGAGGTGGGGCCTGGCTGGAAGGGGCGGGTGCTTGGGGCTTGCCTGGAGGGCATGTATAGGTTTCGCCCTCCCTCCCACTCTCTTTCTCTTCTACCATGCTGTGAAGATTTCTGTCCCCCAGGCAGCTCTAGTTCTAGCTATGGCCCTACCATGTGACTCCACCATTTTCCAGCTGCCTACTCATGAAAGGACTGAGAACTTTTGAAGCTGTAAGCTACAATAACTCTTTTCTCCCTAAGTTGTGGATTTCAAGTATTGAGTCACAGCGATGAAAAAGTAACTAAGATTCTCACAGTTTCAGGGGATCTCGGTACATTCTCAAGGGAAAATTTCAAGTCGGGTATGCAAGTAGCTTGATAAAGATAATAGAATTTAGGTCATGAGAAATAGTTTAGAGTATTCAAGTCTTGATCCAAAACACATTTTCTTTCAAGGCAGAGAAGCAAATATCTCATGAACCAGAAACCTTGTGAAGAAACTGCAGAAATCAGAGAATCAGAGCCATTGATATTACAGAGACAGGCATGGAGCCTTGTGAATCAGAGTGGGAAAGTGTATTAATAAGTTGAAGAGACTCTCAGATGAAGCAATAGATGGAGATTGCATTGGAAACTTACTCATGTCTGCACAAAATCATTGCCTTATGACATGCAGAGCAGACTGGGCATGGGGAAAGAGCTATTTGTCAACGTTGATCTTCATATTTGGCCTAATGTCTGTTGTGCTTGTGTTTTAAAAATGCCTAAAGAACTGTTTCTATATGGTCAAAGAATACAACAAATATCCTTCGGTCTTCATGAGACTGAACAGTCTCCCTAGAGGGATTCAAGAGTCTTTCCAGGAAGACAGAATTTGTATCTTGGTAACAGGGAGTGACAGGTAACCAATATAATGTCCTTCATTTTCCTGGAAAAAAGAGCAGCGGTTTTATTCTCTGTTACCAGTAGCTAAGCAGTTGGTGTTATTGTCTTACTTATCAATTTGTTTCCCTCTCATTCTTTTCATCCCAAAGCCGTGCTATATGACAGTGATATGATTATATGTTGAGCCTTTGTTGGCACCAGACACTGTGTTATATGCTTCATATCGATCCTGTTAGATTGATATTATTCTAAGTTTTATAGGTGAAATACCCAAGACTTAAACATACTAAAGTTCTCTTAAGTTCCACAGCTGCTCAGTTTTTGAGTTCAATCAAGAGTTGACTCCAAACTTTATGGCTTCATTTCCTAAAAAAACTGATAGCTTTTCATTGATTCCCAGATAAACAGAATTTATGCATAATGTAACAAAACTAACAGACAGAATACCCAAGATTAATAATCCAGCATTTGCTTTATTAATGTGTCATTATTTCCTATTAGAAACATTATACTGGTATGTTCTATTACAAAGATAGAACTTACACATCCCTGTCACATGCTCGAAATATTTTATCCTTACTTTCGGTTTAAATCCAATAGAACTCTTAGGAACTTTCTGTTCGGACAGCCTTCCCACAGTATTTATTTCATATTTCTCTTATTAGGCTTTTCTTCTTTGCCACCCGGTCATCTAATATTGTTATGTATTATGAAGGCTTTGCAAGTGTCTCATAGTTTGGGCCATGTTAGACTTTCCTATGGTGGTGTTGGTGTTGTGTAATAAACCCAATTATCTGTATCTCCTTTCTAGCAGACAATCCAGGATCCAAGTTTCTCTATTACCTATAGTATTTTTTTCAGTTTTAGTGGTTTTATTGGAGATGGCTGACAAATAGGTAATAAAATACACAAGCTTAAGTTGTATAATGTAAATTTTGGCATTTTTATAGACCTTTGAAAGTACAACTTCAGCTGAAGTAATGAAAACTTGGTCTTAAAAATTTCTTTGTGTCTGTTGCCTTTGTCACTGGAGCCCATCCATAGCAGCCACTGTTCTGATGTTAAAGAATTTGCATTTTGACCACTTCATTTTTATTTTTTAGTTAAAATACATGGTTATGGTGTGTAATATGTTTTGAAATATATGCACATTAAATCAAGTCAAGCAAGATATGTTTAACCTCACATATCCTTTTCTGTAATGAGAGCACTTAAAAATCTCCCTCTCTTTGCTTTTTCTGTGTTTTTCCCCCTCAATATTGAACCTATGGCATTTGCACTGAGCTAAACCCCCAGCTTATTTACTTGTTTGTTTCTTTATTTATACAAAGTCTTGCTAAGTTGTGTAGGCGGGCCTCAAACTTGTGATCCTTCTGCCTCAGACTTTCAAATAGCTGGATGACAGGCATACGCTGCTGCCTAGAACTCTTTTAGTAATTAAGTATGTGCTATATTGTTCTTGACTGTGGTCCCTATGCTGTAAATAAATCTCTTGAATTTACTCTTCCTATAAAACTGAAACTTTGTATCTCTTGAACAAAATCTCCCTAGTTAGCCCACTCTTTCACCTTTGGTACCTACCATTTTAATTTCTTTTACTATGAGTTCAACTTTTAAAACTTCGAAGTATAAATGAGAACATAAGATGTTTATCTTTCTGTGCTTGATTTATTTCACTTAATATAGTCCAGTTTCATTCAGGTAATTACAAATGACAGAATCTCCTTATTTTTAAAGCTTAAGTGTTATTCCACACTTCCTTTTTCCATTCATCTGTTGATGGACATGTAGGTTGATTCAATATCTTGGATACTATGAGTAATGCTGCAATGAACATAGAAATGAAACTGCTTTTCAACATATTCTTTGAATATATACCTTGTATTGATATTATTGGATTTGATGGTAATTCTTAAATTTTTAAATTTTTGAAGAGCATGTGTACTATTTTCTATAATAGCCATACTAGTTTACAATGTTATCAACAATGTAACAGGGTTCCCTTTTCTACACATTCTTGCCAACAGTTGTTACCTTTCACTCTGTGGGGATGGGGGTGGGGTTATTGCAGAATCATGGAACTCACACCCATACCGAGGGCCTCGTGCGTGCTAGGCAAACACTTACTTTCATCCCCAGCCCTCATTCATGGTTCCATAATAGCTATTCTAAAACTATGAGGAAATAGAATACCGCACTGTGGTTTTAATTTGCATTTCTCTAATTGTGATGAGTGGTGTAAAAATTTTTTAAATATTATCATTGATCACGTGTATATCTTCTTTTAGATACACCTATTCAGGACTTTTCATTTATGAGCCAGGTAGTCAGGTCACTTATCTTATTGTTGACTTGAAGACCTCTCTTCTGTTCCATTTTTCTTTGATTTATGTTTCTATGGATGTTCCTTTCCAGAAATTTGATACAAATAGAATAAAACAGCATGAACTCCTCAGCCTGATTATTTAGCAAAACATAATAATTTAGGCATTTATCAGTATTATAGAAAACTAAAGAGTCTTTCTTTATGGTCCTAAGTAGTACTTCATTACACGTATATGCTGCAATTTGTTTATATTCCTCTGTTTGCACACACCTGGATTATTAGAAATTTCAGCTCCGACCAAAAAAGGATTTACTTTAAGAGTATGTGTACAAGTGTTTATGCAGAAATATACCGCGATTCTTAACTTTAATCTGTCAGATTGTCTGGGTTAAAAGATGCTCAGATGACTAGCGAAATACTAATTCTGGGTTTGTCTGTAAGAGTGTTTCCGGAATAGATTAGCATTTGAATCAGTGGACTGCATAAAGAGGATCTGCTGTCACTAATGTGAGCATTATCCAATTCCTTGGGATCCTAAGTGGAAGAAAAAGGCAGAGGAAGGACATCTTTTCTCTCTCCGATCTGGGACGGCCATCTCCTCTCCTCAGACACTGGAGCTCTAGGTTCTCAGGTTTTCAGAATCTGAAACTTACACCCTCTTCCCACCTCTATCGTGTTTTCAGACTTTTGGCCTTACCCTGGCCACACCACTCACTTTTCTGCTCTACAGGCAGGTACAGAATGGATTGCTGCACAGCTTCCCTGGTTCTCCTGCTTGTAGACAGAGTATTGTGAGGCTTCTCAGCCTCCACAATCATTTGAGCCAATTCTCGTATGAAGTTTCCTGTTACATTTCTCTGTATATCCTACCGTTTCCTTATCCCTGGGGAGCCCTGACGCTTTTCATTTTTCTTGGATAAATACCCAAAAGCAAAATAGTTGGGTTAAATTTTTACAAAACCACTGAACTGTTTTTCCTACAACATTCTCATCAGCAGTGTGTCAGAGTTCCAGTTGCCTCATGTTCTTTTCATCTTTTTTTTTGTTGTTGTTTTCCGCTTGGATTTAACTCAGAGATTTTTTGCATTGAAAAGCATCTCCAGTCCTCTTTTACTTAAAAAAAAAAAAATAGATGGGTTCTTGGTAAGTCATTAAGTTGCTCAGGCTAGGCTTAAAGTTGATATCTGCCTGCCTCAGTGGTATCCTAGAGTGCTACGATTACAGCCATATGCCCCTTACCCCACTCAATTGCTTCATATTCTTTGCAACACTTGATATGGTCAGTGTTTTTAATTTTGCACATACTAAAAGGTACATAGTGATATTTTGTGGTTTTCACTTTCATTTCTGTAAGGATTAAGTGTTGAAATCTATTCATGTGCTTATTTATCATCCATGTGTATCATTTGGTGAATTATCTACTTGGACCTTTGTCATTAAAAAAATAGGGTTAGTTCTTTCTTGCCATTAACTATTTAAACATTCTCTATAAATCCTGGATCCAAGTCCTTTATCAGATATATATTTTGCAAATATTTTTCCTTAGTCTGTGATTTTTTAAAACCGTTTTAACAGGTTCTTGTGAGGGCAGAAGTGTCTCTTTATTTTGATACAGTGCAATTTGCCTGTTTATTCTTTTAGTATCATATATAAGAAAATTGTGCTTAGCTCAAGCTCAAAATGATTTGACTTGTATATTTTTTCAGTGAATTTTGTAGTTTTAGTCATACATTGATGTCTGTGGTCCATTTTGAGAGAAGGCCTGTGCATGAGGAGTGGTATAGATGAAAGTTCATCCTTGAAATATGGGTATCCAATTCTTTCAGGGCTGTGTTTTAAAGACAATTTTTTTTTATGATGCAAAGTGTGGTAGTGTTATAAAAATTAGTTACCTATGTGTGTGGAAGTATATTTCTAGGTTATCCTTTTCTATTTTATTTGTCCATTTGTCTATATTTACATGAATAACCTGCCAATTTGATTACAGTAGCCTTATAATAATTCTTAAAATCAAATAGTATTTCATTGTGAGGAAGGGCATGGTGGAAGACAGTTTTCAGCTCATAGCATTTAGGAAGCAGGGAACAGGAGAAAAGTCTAAAAGATTGACCCTTCAATGCCATGTCTCCAATAACTTTCCTCCTCCTTCTGAGCGCCATCTACTAATGGCTCTTGATGCTGCACAATCCAGCCAGTCGCAAATCAAAAAGAGTCAAATTGATAATCAATATTAACCTGCACACTGGATGAAAGGAATTGGCTTTTCAAAAAACACATGATTCATAGTGGAATCATAATTATATAAAATCAAACATCTTTAGTGATAAAGCATAACAATAGTTATTTGGAGATTGAGTTGGGAGGGATGGGCAGAATGATTGCCAGACAGTTCAAGGAAACTTTTAGGGAGATGGATATTTTTACTATCTCAATTGTATTGATATGTAGTGAAAAGTTACTGAGTTGTACACTTTAAATTTATAATCCCAGAATTCTGGGAGGCTGAGGCAGGAGCATCAGAAATGTAAGGCCAACTTGGAACATATTAGCAACTTAGTTGGGCTCTGTATCAAAATGAAACATAAAATGGGCTGAGATGTAATTCTGTGTGAAGACTCCTAGATTCAATCCCCATTACCATAAAAAATTGTGCCAATAGAATGTGGACTTCAGTGTAAATGTTAAGATAATATTTTAACTTAATAAAATATTATAAATATATAAGCCTAAAAAGATAATAGTTTTAGGATCATTTTAATGATTTTATTTATGATCAAAATTAAAATAATCATTTTATAAATATCTTTTCTGTATGGATGCATATTTGTTCTAGCATGACTTTGGCAAGATAAAAATAGCAGAACAAAGCCTACCATCTCTTGACAACAAAACAATTGCCTACACAAATACAGAGGATGTTGTAGTGATTAAGTGATTACTTGTCAAGTAAGATGATGTTGGTAACATTCATAAAAGTGTAAGAGGAGCCACCAAAAGGAAGAAACTGTTAAGTTGAGTTGACTGTGGGCACAGACATAAGGGAATGTTCTGGCTCCGTTAAAATACAGAGCAAAATTAATCTACATGGATACACTTCCGTGTCTTGAGTGGACGAGCATGATTTCCTGTCCGGGTGCTTTTGTACAAATAGTTCCACCATTTCAAAGTTGTTGATTGTTTAGAAGTTTTTCTATTGAACTCCTTAAGAACTGTTGTTTGCAGATGAAGAGGTCACAGTACCTCACCTCACAATTATTGTACCCTTTCGGGGGAAGAGGAATAGGTACCTTTGGATATAATTTTCTTGTCCCTTGTGCTAAAGGGCAGGAGCTTCACTGTGCGGACTTACATGACGGAAGAGTGCGGTTCTGCTGGTTTGGGGGCTTCTTTGTGTCTAGAGTAACAGGACCTAGACCACAGCTATGAGTGTTCCTCTTTCTCTAGGGAGCTGGAAATTTGGGATGTAGTTAGAAGCTGCCTCTGGCATTGCCTAGCTTGCTTTCTTTGGCTTTCTTCCAGAATTCTGACTCTGATCTCTGGTCACTAAAGTGAGACAGTCTGAGTACTCGGACAAGCTGGGTGGGGTATGCAGACTAAGCCTGCCTTTCTCTAGGCATTACATAGGCCTTCTCTTCTCTGTCTTGTTACTGACCCTGTGCTCCTCTCTTGAAGCCAGACGTCTTTGAATCAGCATTCTCTTGCTTTGAAGTAGAAACAACTGAGATTAATGTTTATACTTGAGGGAGAAGAATGATTTCATTTCTGGACTCTCATACCTCTGCCTCCTTCACTCTGGCAGGAGATCTTCACATAGTTTGGGCAAGCAAGCTGTAGTCTTCGATTGGAGCATGGGTTTAAATCCTTTGTTCTCTAGGCCTATACTTCCTCTAGCAAATCAGTGGTTGACTAGGGGCAGTATCTAGATGTCTGGAGCTAAGGCTATGGCCACCAACTTTTCCCGATGTAAAGACCTACTAACATCCTATCTCAATCGCAGCAAGACAATTTCATAAATGAAATATTTAGAAATGTTTAATTCGATAGAACAAGGATGCCTATGCCCCCATAAAGCTAAGTGTGCGTATGTTATGTACACGTTACATATGCATGTACATACATATCTGCAGAAAAGGTTCTACATAAGCATACCTATTGATATATAAGTGCCCACAACTATAACCCTCCCATATACGTTTTTTTAAAAATAGAAAATGAGTTTGAGATTGGCCATTAATCACTTATGTGGCTTTTCTGGACTCAATTTGTTTTGTATTGTATTTATGTAGTGGATTAAACGCCTTTGGAGATCATTTCTAGTTCCAGTTCTAAATTCTGTACTTCTATGACATTATGGGAACAATAAGATCTTTGCAATTATATGTGTTACTACCTGTACTTTCATTTGTGTTCAGTACACTTGAGCTCAATCCCTTACAAGATGCATTCAAATAGACTCAGAGAATGCACAAAATAAATGGGAGATGATCCCTTTCTTAAGGTATTTTCACCATAATAAGGAACTAGGAAGGTATAAGTAGCTTATGCAACTGATATTTAATTTCTTCATAGTGTTTTAAGTTTAAAAATTTCAACTCTACAGATTTGTCAGTATTATTCTTCATTATTTCTTCCAAAAATAATTTGCTACTTTCTCTAAGATATTTTCATGTACCCCAAGATTGATCTAATGCCATAGATTTTACACTGAGATAAAAATGTGTATTTTTATCATGTATCTAAAAGATTTTATTAAAATCTCCTTCCTCTTTTTTTTTTCTTACCCATTTTCATGGCAAGCTCCTTGAGGATAGAGACTCTGTATTAATCTTTATATTTTTAGCACTTAGCACATTCTTTAGCACATTAAAATTTCTTATAATTGTTGATCTGAATGATAATTGAAACTAATGAAATTTTATGTTATTATCTTTTCACAAAGTTTCATAAACTTTTTACATTCATTATTTCATTTAACTTTCACAACGTTTATTCTAGATTTTATTATTATTTTCACATGTAGAGAAAAAGAAACTCACAAGCTTAACAAAGAAATGCTTTTTTTTGGTCATTTTTTCCAAAGTCCTTTAGGAACTGTAAAGAATGTGTACAAGCGTCATACTGTGTCACTGGGTTTCTTCTTCTTCTTTTTTTTTTTTCTGTTTCTGTCTGCTTGGATGTTTTGCCATTCTCTGTGTTGTCAACTGATATGAAGGGTACAAACCACTCTGGTACTTTTAAGAATTAGGACCTTCCTACTATCGTGAGAGGGAGGACTCTTCGCCATACAATGGGCAATAGGTTTTCAAGCCAAGGAAATGAAAATTTTAATTATACTTAGTAGTTAAATAATTATCTTTTAAAAGTAAACTTCAGATCAGAC
The DNA here is from genome assembly GCA_004027205.1 of Ctenodactylus gundi. NCBI lineage: Eukaryota > Metazoa > Chordata > Mammalia > Rodentia > Ctenodactylidae > Ctenodactylus > Ctenodactylus gundi. The sequence continues at coordinate 240,396 of PVKB01000613.1, forward strand.
TAACGAACTGGTCTGAAGGTTACTAACTACAGGCCCCTACTCCAGAAAGCTGAGACAATAGTGACTACAGCCAGCCTTTATATACAAGATGTTTTTCTTTGTTCCATGGAGTCCTGACATCAGCTTCAAGTGATAAGCAAAGAGATCCATATCTGGTGTGGCATCAAACATCCAAGCTAATCACGGTACGGAGTACAGAGACGGCCTATGCATTTCCTGATATAAAAATGCCCGTTCAGATCTTTATATTTTTAGGGAAATGAAACGTTGTGCCTCAACACGTTGGCTTGCATTTTGGCTCTTCTCCATTTAAAGTTATTCAAATTCTGCTAGAGGCAGAAACAAGGATTTAAGAATGGCCACAAATTTGAGACTGTTTCCAAGATTTACACAAAGAACACTTTATTTTCCTATTTTGAAGAATTAACTGAGTCTGGAAAGGGGAAGGGGGAAGGAGGTGCCAGATCATGACTGGAAGGACTTGGGACCATGTGGAGGGTGGATTTCTCCAGCTAAGAAGGGAAGGAAGGGTCCCAAGGGCAGGATAGGAAAGTGGAAGGGATTTTAGCCACACTGCCTTTGAATGTAGGCCCCTCGTTGCCTATACCTGGGGGCCAAATGAAGGTTCAAGAATCTTGAACATTGTTTGTCCCTCAAATTTAAAGGCTCATATTTTGCATGTGGATGGGGCACATTACAATGGAGCTCAGAGAAGCAGTTGGGAATTTCCCCAAGAGTTGGGCCATGGTGGATCCATTGTTATTGTTACAGAAGTCTTTTAAGTTGACGTTGCAGGGACATCAGAAATGAGATGGAAGATAAATGAGTCCCTATGTGAGAGCACTTGGACTCCAAATTCATTGTCCAAAACACGTCACAGCGTCACATGTAACTTCAAACAGTTTCAGAGGGCTTCCTTTCAGTTGCTGCGAAGTTTAGCCAGAAGTGCTTTGCTAGTTTCATAAATGAGGACTAGAAAAGGAAGGGAACGTCTAGATTAAGTAGGCCTTCTGTGTTTTTGAAAGAGTAAGATATAATCATCTTGAATATTTACTCATAAATATGGACCATTTGTGCTGTCACTTAGAAACCTTCTTGCCATACAGTTATTATTTTTCCACAGAGTACTCGTATTAGGATGATATTTGCAAGGAAATTTGTAACTCAGCTTTCTTGGTTGGCATACCATTCCAAAGGGACCACGGTGTCTGCATGAAGCTGTGGCCATGTGGTCATGGTTTTTCTTCCTAGTATAAAGATGTGTAAGATAGATTTTAATGCTTAATAGTTTTCAGTGTTTAAAACCTTACTACAGGGGCTGTCTACCACAAGACATATCAGAGAGACGCAGACTCAAAAGGGATATGATTCAGTACACTTTTTTCTTCTCTCACAAATTCATCTGGCACTTTATAAACTGCATTATGAAGAATTACGGGGTCCCTCTACATTTAAACAGCTCATTCATAGAAGTACCATGTAGCTAAACATTAGAGAAAATATTTCTGTATGTGAAACTCTATAGCTCTATCTATTATAAAGTCATATATAGTAGTAGAGAAAAACTAGACATATTTCAGACATGATTTAAAATCTCTCTCTGTAGTCTGAATTCATCATCATTAAAAGAAATTGTTTTTAAGTACCAGAGATTCAAACGTTACATGCTTAGCAGACTTTCCTTATTTCCAGTTCTTTTTACTGAGCATGCCAGATGTTGTCTGGGTGTGTGAGCCACACTGGCATCATAATCTTTTATAGTAAAAAATTCTTGGCTCAACCTTAGTTCTTTCTTGTATAGGAGAGCAATTGGGAGAAAAGAACAGAAGTAAGTTTTAACAGTGTATAATTCTTAAAGATTTTCTGATTAATGATTTTTATATAATATTTCCTTCCTATCTTATTCTTACAGAAACTGCTAAAAGAAAGTTTTTTTTTTTTTTAACTTTAGTCCTTGTAACTGGCTACAAGAGTACTATGGTTAAACATTTTAAAGCTCTTCCATTAATGCTGGAAACTATTAGAGTGCTTTGAACATTCACTACTTAGTTCCCTAATTATTTCAGTTTGAAAGTTTACCCAAATTGAAAGTTCACACAAATGTTAAAGACACAAGTTGCCTCAAGAGTTATGAAAGCCAGTGATGGTGTCGGTTGTTTTTATACTGCTTACAAAAACTTTCCAAGTTGGGGATAATTTAGCAAATAAATTTTTTCTGTTAGTGTGTAAGCTTGTTTGCACTATAAAAGTTATTCAAATATCAAACAATATGAAATGGTTCCCTGCTTGTATAAGATATGTGTGTGTGTATTTAATTTTTTATGCTGAAAATTTTAAAGTTGAAAGAATTAAGATCTGCGAAACATCAATGAAGCGTATCAATTATCACTTTGCTTTCTACTTCTCACACACACACATACATATATGTATATATGTGTGTACACATACATACACATACTTGGGTTTGTTTTGCAGAATCATTGAAAGCTAAATTGCAATGGCCGTACTACTGCAGTCCTAAATACTGCTGAATTATCTTTCAAGAATCAAGACATTTTCTTTCATGCCATGTAATACCCATGACTTCCATATTGATGCAATAATAACAGCTAGTACAGGGCCAATGTTCAAATTTCCTCAATTGTGTCAATATTGTTCCTTTTTAAAAGAGACAATCCAACATCCAATCAAAGGATCAAACATTTTTTCATTCTCACTTGAATCTTTTAATCTAAAATAATTCTTAGGCTATCATTTATCTTTCATACTATTGACATTTCTGAAAAGTTGAAGTCAGTCATCCTAGAAAATGTCTTTCAATCTGATAGAATAGTGATCTTTTGCCTCCCATTTTTAATATGTATATATATCTATATGTAATGTGTGTGTGTGTGTGTGTGATACACAATGCTTACATTTAGCTTGAGAATTTTGTGCACATATATATCTTAATTTTGCAATTCCTTCCCCCACTCTTTTTGGCCATCCTGCTCCCTCCCTAATCCTGCTAATTCTCAACAACTCACCTATTTGTTTCTATTAATTGCCTGTATTTGGGTTTCTCGTATTAGAAAAGATATGTGGCATTTAATCTGAGTCTGACTCAGCTTTACTAAGATGGCTTTGAGCAAGATGGCCTCAAGTTCTGTCCATTTACCTGCAAATGACTCAAGTCTATCTATCTTTATGGAAGGGTAGTACTCCGTTGTGTACATGTACTGCATTTATTTGTACCCATTAGTCTGTGGATGGATGTTCCAGCATCTTCCACAATTTCACTATTGTTAGTTTTGCTGCTGTAAACATGGGTATACAAGTATCTCTGTTAAAAGTTGCTTTAAACTCTTTTGAGAAGATACCCAGAAGAGATATCACTGTATTAAATTTCAGCTTTTTTAGGAATCTCTACACTTCTTTGAATAGTGCCTGTACCTGTTTACAGTTACCCCAGCAATGTAAAAGGGTTCCTTTCCCCCTGCAACCTCGCCAGCACCTGTTGCTGTTCGAGTTCTTGGTCTATACCATTCTCACTGGGGTAAGATGATATCTTAGTTTTGGTTTGGTTTGTATTTCTCTAATGGCTAAGGATGTTGAACATTTTTTTCATGTATTCGCTGGCCATTTGTACTTGTTCAAATAAAGATCTTTTCATACCCCAAGATGCCAACCTCTTTGGTATCTTCTCTAAGAAAAACATAAGTGCTAGTTAATACTAGGCCTTTGCAATCACCTGTGCTTTGATGATGTTGCAGGGCATCTATAACGTGATTGGGTGAGAGTTAGTTTGTGGAGGGTTAGAGAACCTGGCTTGGAAGATGAGGATAAAAGTCATTGAGGAGGATTTTCATTGTGTCCTCTTTGACTACTACTTCCAAGTTCAATCCAATAGGCTACTGTCTGCAATTGTACTTTTCTGTCTAGTTTTTTCTCTTCTAAGCAATTGGTAGGCTTATCACATAGTGACCAACTGCTCTGGAGTCTCACTGTCTTAGATTTAAATTCTAGCAAGTATTTACCTTATTAACCTTGAAAGTCACCTTGGGGGAAGTTCCTAGTCTATAATCTCTACTTTTGAGCCTCACCTTTGGGAACTCCTCGTATAGGCACTTGGCCTCAGGCTCACTCCATTTCTCTTATGATTTTCACCTTCAAAGTCTTTTTCTTTGTTCTGTTCTCTATACTTGGACTCTGTGTATGCTGGATTGGTGAGTCAATGTATTAAGTTCTCCCCTCATTTCTTTTCCTAAAACAATCTTTCATCTTTTGTTCCTTAGGAAATAATTCAAAATCCTGATTAATTCCTGGATAGTGTTTTATAGGTACTATTCCATGTCCTTTCAGAAACAACAAGATTCATTAGATGTAAATTCTTCTCCTTTTACCCTAAATGTAATTACAATCTGGTGAAATGATTTATTCCCAATAATAATAATAATGTAACAGTGCAGTGATGTCTCATAAAGACAGAGAAAGTTCTGAAAAAGTTGAAGAGGAAAATAATACTTTGTGATGATTGTGGTCCTTGGTATGCCTTGGAGGGTGGATGGAAGTGGTTAAGAGGCTGGGCAAGGTTGCCTGCAAGGAAGCCAGGAATGAATTGTCCACACATGATGCAGAAGAAGACTCGGGGTGAGTGGAAGTACAGCGTGAGAGAGGGCAGGGTGGGAGCTCACGAAGGGGAACAGTGGAAACAGTGCAGACAGATGGGTACCCAAGCTTCTTGGAACGACCTACTGGTTTTAGCTCTGAACTGTCTGGACAGAGAGGGAAGGAGGACGTGAAGGAAGAGAAAACGAGGGAGGCAGAAAAGGAGGAAGGACTAACTAGTTACTAAATTGGAAAGTAAGTAACTTTCCTCTTTGTTTCAAGCTAAATCTGTTTAGTAATGTTTGTTTCCATTCTTTTAACCCATTTACTATGTTTTCTTGTTCGTCTTTAATTATGTAAAAAAAGTAAGAAAAAATTTCACAAAATCATGAATGAAATTATTTTCCTTTTGCATTCTTCATAAAATAGTTGTAAATACAGATATATAGGAAACACCTATATTTTAAATTTTTTATTATTATAATTTTAATGTACATCCTTCGGCTCTTTTGGAAAATACAACTTAGCTCTCTAGTGTCTGTTATTGCAAGGTAAATAAATATAATTGAAGAACAAGATATTAACTATTCATAAATTTAATAGTTGCCATTTTCGAAGAACTCAACTCTAGTCAGGAAACAATAAATTAAAAAATACCAGGTGGCTGTGGTTACCGTAGCTTCAAAGCATACTGTGGAGATAAGTGTACTGAAGCAAATAGGGGCCATTTTGGGCTGAGTCTAGATAGTATCAGAGGCTAATTGTCAGCCATATTAAATGTTCTTAATGCCCAGCCCTGTCATGCGGCTCTGTGAGAATGTTAGATGGTGTCATTCTTTTTATTTCACTGTCTTTATTTATCTATTTGACTTGAGACAAAGTCTTGCTGTGTAGTCGAGGCTGGTTCAGAACTCACTATATAGCCCACACAGGCCTTGGACACACAGCAATCTTTCTGCTTCAGCCTTGTGAGTGCTGGGAATACAGGTATGCTCCACTATTCCCAGATTATGTGGTGCTGGGGAATCCTACTCAGGGCCTTGAGCTTGCTAGGCAAGTGCTCTAATTGCTGTGCTATTCCTCAAGCTTTTCATTTGATTCTTTAAGAGAGAGTCTTAGGTTGCTCAGGCTGGCCTCCATCTTATGGTGTCAAGTGATCCTCCTGCCTTAGCTTTTCTTGTAGCTGAGACTGCAGGCCTGTACCACAGCACCCAGTTGTAGAGCTGATACCAATTACTGAGTTACTTCATTGTGCCAGAATACAGCATAATGACCCTTGAATCCACACAAAATATAGTATTCCCAGTGACTCTTTAATATATACATAATGGTACACCTGTCTTCCAGAAGAGAAAAAATAAGTGGATAGAAATACTTACCCTTGGTTATATCACTAGTAAATAGTTAAGCAAGGATTTCATGTTAGTTTTGCCTGACTTCTAGGCCTATATTTATTTCTCACATTGCACTGGCTTTTTAAGATTATTTGTTCTCTGGGAATTCCCTCTCACATGCCTCTGGTATTCCATTCTGGCATGTACAAGTGCAAAGATTTCTGTGGCAAAGACCTCAACACAGTGAATGCTGTGCACAATAGGATTTCTGTTCCTTGTTCCTTTGGTAGAGTTGTCATCCTGAGCACAGAATATTTTTAGTTCTGATTTCGAAAATTTTACAATGTGATTTGTAACTTGCTGAAAAGTACAGATGACAATTTATTTGCATGGAGGATGAAAAACTTTTGGTGAACTACCTGGTGTTTTGCCCATTTACAAAGGTTAAGGTACATAAATGAGATAATTTCATTTCTCCAGTGAGAAAAGAAGTCTTAAGGGGGAAAGCCAGTAGTAATATCTTTTATGTTAGAAGAGAGAAGTTATTCTGAAAGCAGCCTCGTGACTTGAATCACTACTGGAATGAATCACCAGGTGCTTATGTCATTCATTGATATTACTCATTGACTCAGCTGCTGGACCCGAGTCTGGTTCTCTACACTCACCATGCTAACAACCAATCAACTTTTCTACTCTGCTAAAACTGTGTGCACTTTGAACTATAGAAACTGTTTTGCTTTGGATCTGGAATGTGCTCTGGAAAAGCCTCATATGTTTGGATATTGAGGGTTACCTGTAGACTCTACATGGGACTAAAAGGTGGGGCCTGGTCGGGAGGGTGGAGGATAGGCATATGCTGGAAAACTGGTGTGTCTTAGATGGTAGATTACAGACTTGTGGTGAATTAGCGGCATGTTGTAGATTACAACTGTGTGGCACATTACTGAGCATGTGACGTGGAAGGGGCGGATCACTGGGGCTTAACCTAGAAGGGGCAGAACACTGAGGCTAGACCTGGAATGAGTGGGTCACTGGGATGTGACCTGGAGGGGTATACATTAATTTCACCTTTCTCCCTCACTTGGCTCTGTCTGCCATGCTGTGAACAGCTAAGCCCTCCACCACACGCTTTCCATTATTTCCAGCTGCCCATGGATTTTCAGGACTGTGCCCTTCTGGAACTCTGAGCTAAAATAAATCTTAACCTCTCTTAAGTAGAAGAGGTCAGGTGTTCTGTTCCAACAGCAAAGAACTAACTACGACAGAAACTGAAGTCAAAGACCTCCCCCCATTTCCCTTCATATTATTGGATAATATACTCTTTAGAAACTTATAAAACAGATGCAAGAATTGTACATTGAGTGACTTATTTTATAATTAGTATATTTTTTCTCAAAGATAGGAAAGTTTTTGAAAATAATTCTTGGGAAATATTTTTCAACACTAAAAAACTATTTTTTCCTGTTATTTTCTTCCCAATTAGAAACAGAATGCATGCTTGTAAAAAATCATTTGGCATATTTATAAGCAGAAGAGAGAAAAGAAAAATTAATAACATCCTATTAGATAATCATAACAGCTCTGTTAACTTCTCCATCTCTTTTTTAATACTTAGTTGTTTTTGTCTTATCAGCAAATTTTATATGCAGTTAATTATATAATATGTGCATAAAACACATAATGTACATAAAAGATAGTTTTCACATGGTTTATACACAAAATTCTGGTTACTATGAGAACAAATAAAAAAGAAAACTAAGAGACGTAATTCTCCCTGATGAAAATAAGAATAAGACTTCTCCCCATTCTTGGAGAATTTGAAAAACTCACCATAGTAGTACTTTCTCCTGTGACTGAAATGCACATAAATCCTTTTGCTAAATACAGAGATATTTGTCAGCTTTATGGCTAAGAATATCTTTCTCACAGAACCGGGAACCATTTCTTTGGATGTTGCTAGAGAGAGAGAGAGAGAGAGAGAGAGAGAGAGAGAGCACCTATCTCCTTTGTTGGAAGATAGAGTCAAGAGTCTAAATTTGGCAGGTGCCTTGTTCAAAGTGGCAAAACTACCTCTAGCCAATCAGATGTGAAAAGTTTGCTTTTCCCCAGAAAGACGATCACTTCAGTTACCAGGCAAATGTATGGAAAACTATGTGGGACAGATGACACTGGCAAGTTCTACATATACATGAGGATTATTGATTATCTTGAGACCAGGTATAGAAGGAGTTGCTCCTACTTAACTATGTAAAGTGGTGAAATTCTGTTCGGTCTGTGTAATCTCTTAGATTGCCTATAATGTAGATCACCTTTTAGTTTAGAGCTCATTTGACACTAAAAATGTTTTCTTCCTCTATTATATTAATGGAGAAAATTTCTCTGTTGGGAGAAAATTTAGTTTTTAGTTATAGTTTCCCAACATCATATTGTACATGTTGTTTATGTTATATGTACGTCAAACGTAATAACATAGGATATTCTCAAGTCTTAAATCAGGTATGTCCAACCTGAGGCCTCTAGTTTTTTCCCTTGTTTTAATTTAATGTTATAATATAAAAGCTTTAAAGGAAGATTTATTACTTATATATACTAACTCTATTCTACATGTGACATATTTCATATCAAAATAAATTTCTCTTCATTCAGAAATATGAAGGCCAAAAAACTGGTTTGCTCTAAAAATAATCTCAATAGAGGCATGGTAAGATATTTTTCTTATATGTAACTTTTTTCTAATTAAAAAATAGATTACTCAATCTGGGTTTTAGAGGTACATTATAGTACTTATTTGCATTCTTAACATCAGAAACAATAATGTTATTTACTTACATTTCATATTTTATGAAAGTCTACCTGTGTTTCGGTTGACCCAACAATGTTTCTGCAAAGTGGAAAGTAATTCAAAACAGCTTAAATAGCAATTAATTTTTCCATAGAAAATGAGAAAATTCATTTTATTGGGTTAAAAAGTTAGTTCTGACATGTGTGTATGTTTGCCATATTGCAGTAATATAAAAAGCATTTAAATTATTTGTGGGGAAAATAAATACATGGAATGATCATTTATAAAATAGAAATAACAAAAATCATGAAAAATGTCAAATTGAATGTGCATGTCCTTAACATTTTGCTTTTTTATATTCAGAGTCTGCATTCAAAGTCATTATGCTTGCTGATATTCTAGTCTCAATGCTACTTGATTCGCAGACACTGTCACATTTTTTTCTGATTATTAGTATTATTATTTTTGCTAAGGTGGAAAGTGAGTAATGTTGGTGAATTTTTTTTCTTCCTTAAGCAGGGCTGGTAATTTCTATTCTGACATCAGTGTTAATAACCTGTGTGTGTTCTTCCGCTGGGGGTCTTGCAATGAGGATGACTGATTTCCTCTAGTCATAATTTCACTTACAAGTTTAGAGTACTCTCTGAAGATACCTGTGTGAGAGTGTGACTTCTAGATACAGGATAGGTCAGTATTGTACTGTGATTGTGAGGAAGGCTGGTTTCTGGGAAACTGCAGTATATCACACACAAATATTAAGCATAGTTTTCAATATTTTTTGTTCATTGTTTTTCAGTGTTATCATTAGTACTGTATTTTGATAAGGAAAGAAGATTTCATCTTTGCCACCAGCAGGAGTATTAAAAGTCAGGACATTAAGAGTCTGGTACTTTTGCCATTTAACTGTACAAGTGATCAGTACACATTTAAGTCAATTTGGCCAACACTAGAAATTGTAAGTAAAAAAAAAAAAGTCACCCATCACCCCATCATTGAGATGAACGTTACCATAATATATGTCTTCTTTGGAGTCTTTTTTTTTTCATTCCCATAAATAACTGAAATCTGAGTTATATAAGGCATTTAGAATGATTTATTTGTCAGTCCTATGAATCTTGGCACTTGAAAATATGTAATCATGGGTTTTCTAAAAATTTGTTTCTATAATTACTATAAGTCAGTCATTAGGGCAAGAGAAGTTAGTACATTGGGAGATCTAAGGATTAATCAAGTTTATAGGCATAGATCTTGTAATAGTAATATGCCTAGGTTTGAGAAATGTGGTAAAAATCTGAGTAAGAAAGTCAAGACGATGTGAACATTAGTTACCAAATTCCTTTCTTCTTTTTAATTGTGTCCCTTTTATTTTCTCCTCCTCTTTCTCTGTCTCTTTCTTCCTCTCTGCTGACAGAGCCGAAGGCTACCCACTCTCCAGCCTGAAGGAGGATGATGCCCACACTGAATCTTGTGCCTTAGGAATCACAGTCACAGGATCCAGCGATGTACAATGGCTGTTTCTGGGTGGTCTGGATTTGTGCTTGTGCTGGTGAATAGGCAGGTGATGAGGTGAGCCTGAGCTGACTGGGGGAAGAGTACAATGACCCACCAGGGCGCTGAGGAGGAATCAGAGTGCTGCAAACCATTCCCTGTTGCCCAGCTGCTTGCCCTTTGCTATGTCCTCGGACCATTTCATCCCTTGCTGTACTTATTTGTAAGATGAAGGGAAGCAGACACACCTAGTTAGGAGGCCTTGAGGGAGACCCTTTTGCTATCTGTACTGCAGACTTCTCCTTCGCTGCATGGTCGGCCACTTTCTCCTGGCACAGTTCCTAATGCCATGATCTTCCAAGCCAAAGAAATCCACCCCTAAGACCAGCTACCCAGTGGCTTGTGTGTCTTCACATTGATCTGCCTGATATATGACAAGAGACTCAAAGATGATAAAAACTTTGGAACCCCCAGTTCATGTAGAAGCCCTATATTCTGTCCCCTTCTGTGTGATGATTAATCTCTGCTTGATCTTGCAAAGAAGCAGCCAGATCAAGGAGTTTGGCTTTTGCACAAGTAGCATGATTTACATTTGATTGCCCCTTATCTTAGAACTTATCAGTGGGAAGATATGAAGAATAAGGCACACAGATTAGTTCTTTATCCAAAAATATCAGCTATAAATCAGCCAGCTGCTGACACAAAAGGTCATCATTAACATATTTTTTCAATTAGGCATTGGAATCCTGGCAATACCACTTGCTAGGGTGGGACCTTGGTCAAGGAATTGCAACTATATGAGACTTAGTTTCCCTCCGATTGAGGCATTTGGAGGAAATACGTTCTCAGTCTTTCCCTTGTCACTTCCTCCATTCAGTTCAGGAAAGATTCTCTGTTAAACTCTTTTACCTTTGAACTGCCAAATCCAATAATCCATCTGAGCATTAAGATTTAGAGGTAATTAGTTTCTCACAGTCATTTATTTTGAGGAAATGTAGCATAGTCTCACTAACTGATTTATTTTTTTAATTCAGTAAATATTTTCATTTTTACTACTACAGTAATCTCCAGCCTTACTTCCTTTCATTTTTTCCCCTTCAAAAAAATAGAATAATTTTAAAAGTTAGAAAAGAGGCCAATCTGATAGTTTTAACTTCTATTTATGCTTTTTGATAGCCAGTTTTCTCCCATTATTTCTTCTTTTATTTCCATTCCAATTCAAGCAATTAATGGTCAGTTTTATATTCTGTACCTCAGGGAAGAGGCAGAGCAGGAAAGAAAGCAAAAAAAAAAAAAAAATCCCTTACAGGTTTTGATTCCCCCCCCCCCCCCCAAATAACCTATGCTTATTAGAGAAATTATTCTAAAGGCTTCCAACAACCATAAAGAGAGCAACTAAGCACAAAGGAGAATGATTTTTGCCCCACTGGAAATGCTCACCTGGGGTAAGAAGAATGGTGACCAAGAAGACATACTAAAAACAGAGACGTAAGTGCGTTCTAAATAAGCAAATCATATGCCTTCTATTTTCCATGGCATAAAAACCAGGAAAGTGTCAAGACCTCAGAGAAGAGAAAGGATGCCTGTAAGTATAGGTAGCTCTTCCCATGTCCCAGCCTATACACAACCAGCAAAAGTAGCTACTTCCTTGCACAGGGTGTTAGTAGAGTCCTTAGCTCCATAGGGTCCTGCGTAGGAATAAGGAAGACTCATGGTATTTTCCCTTAGGAATGATCCTGCAGAAAAGAAAATGAGGGACGGAGGAAACTGAAAAGTCAGATTCATTGAAATTAACCTTACAGAACTCATGAGTTATGCTTTTATTCAAGTATTAAAGCAAATATTTTGAGGGGCACACAGTGTTAAAAGTTTCAGATTTTCTTTCTTTCCAATCCGACTCCTCAATCCTTAGGCAGTCACTTGAAATCTTTCAGCCATTTCTTCTTTTTCTCCCCATTTATATAACTTGAAAAATTTATAAGTGTACAACTTAGTGAGTTTTAAAATATATATGTATATGTATATATATATATATATATACACACACACATACACACACATATATGCACCAGAGAAATGCCAATGCAGTCAAGATACAGAACATAACATACATATCACTACAAAATATTCTTTTTTGCCTTTTTCTTATTTAAAAAAAAAATTCTCGCCACTTTATTAGTATATATATATGAGATACATAATGGTTAAACTTGTGCACGTGTAATTTGTGCCAACTTCATATCCCCTTCCCCTTCTTGTGCCCTGTCCCAGTTAGCTCCCAGCTTCCTTTCCTGGCCCAAGCAACCCTTGTGTGCTTTCTCTCAGCAGAGATAAGATTTGTATAAAGTTTCATGCAGCCTCATGTAGTGTTAATGTTTCTGATTTCTTTTGCTCAGTGGTATGAAGTTTCAAGATGCATCCATGTTTCTGAGAATATCAGTAATCTCTTTTTCCATTTCTTTCCTGCTGAGCAGTATGTTATTGTGTGTGTATATAATACTTCACCTGTCCATCTGTTAATGGGCACTTGGGTAATTTATAATTTGGGCTATGATAAATGAAGTTGCCATGAACATTTATGTACAGAAACTTTCCTGGACAAAGTTTTAATGCTTCCCTGGTAAATTCCTTGGGAGTATGCTTGCTAGGCTATATGGAAGGTATGCCTATAACTTTATGAAAAACCACTTACCTTCCATGTCCCATGTTGCATCCCCACTGGGAAGGTCTATGCATTCTAGTGGCTTCACATGCTCAACAACATTTAATGTAACACGCACAGCTAGTCTGGCATGTGTGTGTTCATACTCATACCCAGGAGTGTAAATGACAGTGGGTATGCTGAAGTGACAGTGAGGCAACTGGCTAAAATAGCTTCCCACTCTCAATGCAGATTGGGAAGGCAGTGGAGCAAAGCTAACTTCATGACCAGCCTCCAAAAAAAAGTAGTTCTCTTGTCTCTTTTCTCCAGAAATGGAGGTTTGAACAGTCATGCTTTGCCTAGCCCTAAAGGTTTGATATGTGGGCCTTTCAGAGCTAAGATTGGGATAGTCCTGGGCAAACTAGGAAGGTTGGTATCCCTATTAACAACATGACAAAGTAGAAAGCAAAGGAAGAGTGAATTTATGAAAGTATCTCCTAGGAGAGAAATTCTGGCAGGTGGTTATTTCAATGTTTCTCTTTCAAGAAGCCAGTAGAGGGGTTGTTCCCACCTTTATCTCAAGCCTGGAGTATGGGGCTTGGTGAGACTATTTCAAGACCTGAGCTATGTCTCCAGGATTTTGAGGAATTCACCAACGCTGAGGTTGTATTGCCATTCAGGAGATCAGAGTGCAGCAGGAATTAGTGGCAAGATCATTCATGGCGAGTGGGAGTGGATGGGTCCTTCAGTGGGATGCTCCTGCAGGCTACTGGTGGTCCACTGAGCAGAGAAGGCTGTTCAGAGCCTTCAGATTCCAAGAGGATTTCCTGAAAGAGGCTGTGGAGCATAACACCTAAGCCAGGAGGTGACAGGAGAGCGGTCAGGTGCTATCTTCCTCCCTGAAGCCACAGCCAGAGAAATCCCTCTGAGGAGCCTCTGAGGAACTTGAAGCAGCACCCAGAAATAAAAGAAACATCTGGAAACGCTTGTCTAGTCCAGAAAAGCTAAATCATCTAGTAACAGAGCCAGTTCAAAAATAAATAATCTTTACCTCTTTTTGTCTTAAGGGGCAATGTATAGATCTTGGACTTTCCATCCTCTATAACATTAGCAGTAAATTCTTGATATTCGTAAACTATTCATTTTTGAGGTAGTGTGTGATCACAGTCCGGTGGACGCAGACAGTATCGAATGCTTACACTGCGCTCAGTCCATACAAAGTGAATTGCTTGACTTAATAATTTTAATGATTTCATAATGACTTTTGAGGTATACACTATGGTTACATTTTCAGTTTGAGAAAACAGGCTCACAGGGCTTAATTAGCTCAAGTTCACACAATTAGAAAAGGACAAGCTAGGACTCACACCGGAGACTAGACTGAAGCTTGAGCTCCTAGCTATTGCAAGCATATATTCGACTTTTTGGAACTGACATTAAAAACATGATCTGTTATTTAGGTGTCTGGTTTTTTCAAAGTTCTTTGAAATCAATTTTTGAAGGACTGTGATTTAAGTTACTCTATTAATGAAACCTGTTCCTCAGGGTCATCATATGGCCATACTCTCAAACTATGTATCTGACATCAGAGACAGCGCTTTAGTTAAGATGAAAGAAGCCCAGTTCCTCACCTTGGGAGCCTAGAATGTCTAAGGAATGACTCCATTGTGTTTCAAAAAATTTGTGTAATGAATATTTAGTGAATATATGCCTCTAATTCTTCAAAAACTGGAAAGAACAGAGATGGTCTGGAAAAAAAAAACCTAACTGGTGAAGGTGCAGCTATGCATAATCAAACTGAAGTTTTACTATTTTTTTGTGCTGAAATGAAAGCCCAACACAAAAAAATTTTCAAAAAATTATAAACTAAAACTATTAAGTCAAAAAAGAGCCATTTATTTGACACTTGACTTTTATAAAAGGAAATATGCAAATATACTGTTAAACCTTATTCTAAACAATTCTCAAATCCCCACACATTTACTCCTTAATGTAAAGTACAGTTTGGTATCTGACCTCTTGTCACTACTATCCTGCTGGTGCTGTTCTGGTCCTGACTACCCTCATCTCTACCTAACTTGTGGCTTGTGACACAAGTTTCTGCCTCTTTCGCCCGCAATTGATTTTGCTCACAGGAGCCAATGAGCCTTTTAAAATGGAGTCAGATCATGGTACTCCTCTGAAAGCTCTCCCATGATTGCCCCACACCCATGTGTTCTTCTTGTCTCAAGCTCAGACTGTAAACTTGTTCTCTGAGATGTCATCTTACCCCTTGTCCTCACTCCCTCAGCTCCAAGACCTGCCAAGTTCAAATTTTGCATCAAAACTTTTTACTTTTATTTATTTATTTATTTATTTTTGCTGTATACCAGGTGCTTACAATTGTGCCCAGCATATAACAGGTGTACCAGAAACATTTATTTAATAAAGAAATATATTTTTCTGAAGATTATTGTTTACCATAGACAAAGGAAAAATAGAGAAAGATTAATGGAATATATATTGTCAAAGAGATAGCAACTTTTAGAATTTTATTGGATTTTCTGGGTTTCTCCAAGGGTATATTTTTCTTTGTGAATTTAGGATTATTTATATGTAAAGTTTATATAAGATTTTTGGATATAATTCTATATTGACAGCATTTTCAAATAATGCATGACTTTTGGATTGATATTTTCCTTGTTAAATCATAAAATGTCATATTCTTTTATATGTTTCTAAATCATCCATCTGAATAATAATTTGATCACATGAAAAAATGTTATTTTATATATTTAATAAAATAATTGTGGTCATTTTTATTAAAATGCAGTGATTGACATCATCTTAAGAAATATTAATATTAAAATAAAAATTCTGTTCATAGGCTGTTAAATGCTTGAGCTATTAAAAAAGGAGTCATGATGACTAAAAATTTACCAAAGGAATAATTTTCCAAGCCAAGCTTACCATGTTGGCATACCAGTATTTCAGGTGCCAGGACACTTTAAAATTGCTCTATATTCAGCTCATGATTACTGCAATACCAACATGTTCTTGGTTACATAGAATAATGTATGCTATTAAAATACTCTTTATATGCGACCCTGGGAATGTATCCCAAGCATAACATATTCATAAAAAGTTCATTTTATTTACAGCTTGTCACATAATATGGCATAAGGAAGCACATTTCTGATACACTTCACTTGAATTATGCTCATCTATTTGACAGAGTATGGGAATATATTTGTAAAAATGAATAAACACATCTTGAACTGCTTAATTTTTTTGAGAAGGGACCAGGAAGAAACACATTAACATTATTCAGTTATTAAAACATCTGTAGGAATAGACATTTTGGACATTTAATAGCTTTTTGTTTTCCAAATTAGGTGCCTGAAATACTTTATTTCAAAACTTGATGGCAGTGACATTAGAAAGCAATAAACTCATAAAAATTACTTTCTAAAGTTGCAGTTTTATAATGTGAATATGGAAAACATTTGTTGTTGCATTTTCTAGCATCTAGTCCTTTAATGTTTAATTCGAAGTAATTCAGAGACTAATTTTCATAGTTGACTTGGGAGGCAAATTCTGTGTTATTTTAGATTGGATAGAGATATTTATTGTCTTTGTGCACTGGTACGACATTTGGGAATTTTTAAAATAGCAATATTGGCAAACCTATAGTCAAGTATATTAATTCGTCCTTCTTAACTAATTTGCAAATCCATAATAGAGAAGGTGGAGTGTGAGACAGAGGAAAAGAGAGGTGCTCTATGATACTTTAAGATGAATACCGTTTTGAGCTAGTAGGACACATTTCTGATGAAACATAAATTCTGGTGTAGTATCTGTGAGCCATTTAGCATCTCTCGCAGTTTGCCAGCCACTAATGAGTTCGGTCATGCCTCCCTCCTTCCACCTTGTCTTGCTATTAGAAACCCCCTTCCTTTGGTCATAAAAGTTTCCACAGGAAAAAACAAATGGGTAAGTAGTACTCCACCATTACGACAAGAAGAAAGTAACCAAACAACTCAAAACAAAGCAACCACACAAATCCAAGTTCCATGGTGACATAAAAAGACTGCACAAAAGCTACCATGTCAGCTGAAAATTGTGTGTGAACTAATGTTTTGATTTCTGTGTGCTTCTGGGGGAGTTCCTTAATGAGATCATTAATAGTGGAATTGATTCTAGTTTCTATAACCCTATCCTCAGGAATCCGAATGCTACATTATTGTTTTCAGAAGACATCATCTTTTTTCTTATAAAAAATGCAGGCATGGCTATCTTGTCTTTTGTGAACTTTTGAGAAACAACAGTAGGATATCTGTGGGCAATAGCTGGGAAAATTAATTCTAATGAGATGAGATGCAGAGTTTCAAGCCAAAGCTGATAGTGCAACAGCTTAAATACAGGTAAAAGTTGGTATTCAAAGGAGTAATATAGAGGCATTTCAAACTTTGGTGTGCTGACACCCGGTGGGATTAAAATAATGAAAAAAGAACTAATATTGTCAAAATGGCCATACCTCCAAAGCTACCATACAGATTCAATGCAATACCAAACAAAATACCAACTATATTCATAGAACTAGGGAAAATGACCTTAAAATTTATGTGGAACCAGAAAAGTCCCAGAATCTCTAAAGCAATTCTGAGTAACAAGGGCAAAGCAGGAAGAATCACAATCCCAGACTTCAAACAATACTACAAAGCAACAGTGATTAAATCTACATGGTATAAGAACAGACAAGAGGACCAGTGGAACAGAATTGAAGGTACTGAAACAAACCCAAACATCTTTAGTCACCTCATCTTTGAAAAAGGGGTCAAAACAATTCACTGGAGAAAAGACAGCATCTTCAACAAATGGTGCTGGGAAAACTGGATTTCCACATGCAGGAGAATGAAACTAGACCCATATCTGTCTCCACACATTAAAATCAGATCGAAATGGATCAAAGAACTGAACATCAACACAGAAACACTGAACCTACTGGCAGGCAAAATAATTGGAACCCGAGAAGATATAATGACAGAAAAAGATTTTTTGAACAGATCACCAACTGCACAAGAAATCTCAGCTGGATTCAACAAACGGGACTACATTAAATTAAAAGGCTTTTGCACAGCAAAAGAAACAATCAGCAAGGTGAAGAGACAACCTACGGAGTGGGAAAAGATATTCACCAGTAACACTCCAGACAAAAGATTAATATCTAGAGTACAAAATGAACTGAAAAACATTAAAAAGCCCTAACATAAACGATTCCATCAAGAAGTAGGCAGCTGAAGTGAAAAGAAAGGTCATGGAAAAAGAAGTACAAATGGCCAACACGCATATGAAAAGGTGTTCTTCATCACTGGCCACCAGAGAAATGCAAATAAAAACAACGTTGAGGTTTCACTTCACTCCAGTTAGAATGGTTAGTGAGGGTGTGGAAAAAAAGTAACTGTACTCCACTGCTGGTGGGAATGCAATCTGGTACAACCATTATGGAAAGCAGTTTGGAAATTCATAAGAAAGTTGGGAATAGAAATTCCATTTGATCCAGTTACTGCTGTACTGGACATTTCTCAAAAGAAATAAAGGCAACATCCCCAAAAGACACATGTATATCCACGTTTATAGCAGCAAAATTCAAAAAAGCCAAGTTCTGAAAATAATCTACCTGCCCATCCAGAAATAGTTAAAGAAGATGAACTTATACACAATGGAATACTAGGAAGTCATGAAGAAAGACAGGTATGAAGACTTTGAATGAAAATAATGCCACCTGGTGTCAATAATGCTCAGTGAAATGGACCAAGCAGAAAGGACTGACTATAGATAGGTGTTCCTCTTACAAAATGTACAAAAGTAATGATATAAAAAGGCTCCAACATGCATGACAGCATAGAAAGAGAGGCAATGGTCAGCTAGGAAGGGGGTGAGCCTCTGAAACATGAGTGGACATAGACCCTAATTCCTCAAACTTCATGGTTCTAATGTTTTACAGAATGTAGAATTCATGTACTCACAAAAATGTTAAATTAAAAAAACTAATGAAACAAGAATATGTTTTGCAATTAATGTTGGGAGTCTTAGTGATAGTGAAGGTGAGGAGCATAGACCTTTACTGTAATCAATGGCCAATGCCAGGGCCAAGGACTGCTGGAGGTTTTGTCATCTAGATTGGCTCCTCCAACTATACTTTTCCCCCATTCTGCCCATTCTAGCAATTCTAATTCAGAACGAGACACTTGGCATCTAAATGAACTAAAGGAACCAGGCATGCAGATGAAATTTCCATTTAGATACATTAATTACACCCCATAGTCAATTAGGAAGGCCATAAACTCACATTCTTAAGGTCAATAAAAATCTACAGTCAAAGTGAAAAAGAGCAGGTTTGGAATTAACAGCTTTTCTGGGTATCTCATGTTTTCCTACTTCTGGCTTTTACTGGTCTGGAGTGTGAGTAGTTCTTTGGTAGAGATGCCAGATTTTATTAAGAGTATCTGGGGACAGCACTCAGTGACAGTACTCAAAAGTCCCAGAGATTAACATTAGATTAAATAAAAGTAACAAAAATAAGACTGGAGGAATAGCTCAGTGGTTAAAAAGCCAGCAAGTGCAAGGCCCTGAGTTTGAATCCCCAGCACCACGTAAGCTGGGTGTGATGGTGCATGCCTGCAATCGCAGCACGAGGGAGGCTCAATTAGCCTTGAGCTGAGGCCAGCCTATACCTGAGTTCAGAACCAGCCTGGACTACAGAGCAAGAGCCTGTCCAAAAAACAAAAAAGTAACAAAAATAGGGCCTAACACAGTAGCATTGTCGGCGATCCCAGTTACTCAGAAAGCTAAGGCAAGGTGGTCAGGCTCCTGTTCAGGATCAAAATGGGCAATTTAGACACTAGCTCAAAGACAATAACATATTAACTTCCTTGTACGGAGTCTGTTCTAATGTTTAAGTGCCTACTGACCCTGAATACTTTATAGTTTCCAGATAAGGACGCTGAAGCTTGGAGGGATCAATCTGTATCTACAGGTTTCACTTACGTGGTTTCAACCGACTCTAGACTGAAACATTTGAAAAATATTGCATCTGCACTGAACATGTAGGACTTATCAATATTGTCTACGAACTGCAGTATAACTCTTACATAGATAGCATTGTACATTGTATTTGGTAATACGAGTCATCTAGAGGCGACTTATGATAGTTTCTGGTGAGCAGTGTGTGCTCAGATTATATGTGTTACAACCATTTAATATGAGGAGCTTGGGTGTCCACCGCAGGCGTCCAGGAATTAATCATCCCCCCACCTGCTTACCAAGGGACACTTGTATGCATGTTAGTTACTCAGCATCTTGTGCTACGAAACGGAATGGTGGAAATTTGAGTATCAATTCCTCTAGTCCCAAGCCTGGCCACGTTCTTTTCTTTTCTCGTTCTGACATGCCTCTTTTCTTTTTCAGATATCAGTCTCTTGAGTCCCTGTGATGTTGGAAATCTAAGTAGGAAGGTGGCACTGGGTTAGGAAAGCTAGAAGTCAGCGAGCTACCCGCAGGGCCTGGGTGTAGTGAGCCCCGCCTACGCAACTTGGCCTCCTCCAGAGGATTCCCTCCCCTCCCGCCGGGGGCCGCGCAGCCGCGCCCGCCAGGGGCACCCGCAGCCCCGCCCGCCAGGGGGAATGCGCAGCCCCGCCCGCCAGGGGCACCCGCAGCCGCGCCCGCCAGGGGGCACCCGCTGCCCCGCCCGCCAGGGGCACCCGCAGCCGCGCCCGCCAGGGGGAATGCGCTGCCCCGCCCGCCAGGGGCACCCGCAGCCGCGCCCGCCAGGGGCACCCGCAGCCGCGCCCGCCAGGGGCACCCGCAGCCCCGCCCGCCAGGGGGCACCCGCAGCCCCGCCCGCCAGGGGGCACCGGCAGCCGGGCCCGCCAGGGGGCACCGGCAGCCGCGCCCGCCAGGGGGCACCCGCAGCCCCGCCCGCCAGGGGGCACTGGCAGCCGCGCCCGCCAGGGGGCACCCGCAGCCCCGCCCTCCAGGGGCACCCGCAGCCGCGCCCGCCAGGGGCACCCGCAGCCGCGCCCCCTCCTCTCGCGGTCCGCCCTGCGCTCGGCCGCCTCAGGAACGCTCTGCGGGCCGCGGGTGTTGCCCAGGGAAGCAAGGCGCTGGGACACCGAGACGGCCTGGTAGCTTCCTCCTGGTGCCCCCGCAGCACACCGGCCAGCACTACCCCAACTCAAGATGACGTATCCAAGCTGCCAGGCGCACGCTCTCGGGGGCCGCGGTGTAGATTCTGTCCCTAAGTTTCAGGAAGGCTCAAACTCAGGTATTCAGAGGACGTGGCAGCAAATCCAAAATTTACTTCTGTAGGATCTTCAAAATATACGAGGGTGGGGGTTAGGGGTTGGGGGTGGGGCTTATTTAAATCGTCCCTCAGAGGCAGCTCTGGTTGTATTTCCCCGAGGTAAACATTAAAATAAGTTGGGTGACAGTCCTACCTGGATTGGCACGTCTGGTATAGTGTTTACGGTTTTCTTGGATCTTTTTGGGTTATGTTTATAAGGTGCATTTGGTAAACGTTACATAGTATAATACAGAAATGCTATCAATACTGTTGCGATTCCTGTATTATCATAATGTCATTACAGTAATTATTTTCTTATTATTAATCTAACAATTGTAGATTTCTATTTATTTATTTTTAAAAATTTTTTAAGAGAATTAATTTATTTAATATTTGCTTGTAAAATAATGTACAGAAAATGTATGTGATTACAGCATATTTAAAATGTACTATATAAATTTTCAATATGTAGTTCACAGTGATTATTTTCAGGTACATTCAAAACTTTAAATTTGATCTATGATAGATGCACTATTTTTAGTCTCTTTAGTTTAAAAGACAATTTTAAAAATAATTTTAAAAATTAACAACAATTTTTCCCCCATTTTATCGATATGTACAAGTGCAGAATTTAAGGTTTACAATGGAGTTGAGCATTTTGTGCACATACATTTCTTGTCAAAGTGACAAGGGCTTTCCCGCTCTCCTTTTGTCCGTCCCCCTACCCTCCCTTCCCTTCCTTCAATCCCCCCACCCCCGTCCCCCTTTTTCGCTTTGTCTTTCGTTTAAAGTTCCATGAGATAGTTGTGGTCTGGGTTTCTCATATCAGAGAGACCATCTGATGTTTCACCTTCTGCTTCTGACTCACTTAACTAAGTGTGATATTCTCAAGTTTCTTCCATTTACCTGTGAAAACCACGCTGTTGGACCAACAGATTTTTATTTTTTAATATGAGTCTCTATCAAGTATAGATACATTTTAGTTACTAAAATAGATAACTACTGTATATCTATTTAATTATCCCTACTGGAGTTTACTGATACCATTTTATTTTTACGTTTAAAGTAGATCAATATATTTTGAAAAAAAATAACTGCTGTTTTTAAATAATTGCAAAGAAAAATAATTTGTCAATATGTCATCATGGAAAAATGGTGCAGATTTTAATAAGACTGGAGATTACATTACAGTTAGCTGTAATGAAATGAAATAAATTTTGTCTGTTGGGAAAATATTTAACAGGGGAATAGTACGGTGTTAAGTGCTGTGTAATCACGGAAATAGGACTTTGACATCATTCCTATCTTCAAAGTTTGAGAGGGAGCAGATACGAGCAAGATTTAAATAATTTTAAAAAGACATATCAGAGAAATTTCATCATCTCAGCAAAACAAAAGCAAGCCAACAATCTCAAAATAAATGATAATAGGGTGCAATTAAAAATATTGACAAAATTTCCCATCATTCCTTTCAGTGATTTCCTAGAATGCACAGGAGAGGAGAGATGCTGTGGTTACCTAGTTTGTCCTGAGGGCCTCTGAAGTGCAAGCATATCACTAAGCTGAGTGTGCTTCTGATTTTAAAGGTATGTATATACATATGCATTTTTTTCACATGAAATAAACCCTTAAAACAAGCCAACTACTTCATCTGCTGCTCAACTAAAGAACCAGGAAATAGTTCCAATATTGGACGAAAAGCTGGCTGAACTGAACCAACTTTGCTTCTTCACTGGAGCATCTGTCAAAGGTCTTTCCTGGGGTAATTTTGATCGTTCATGATTTTCTCCTGTCTGATTTTAGAATGAAAGAGGTTTGACTCTTTGTCAGATAAGTGTCAGCGGGGAAGTCATAGGCATTCTGACGGGGCATAGGTGTCAAGTTAGGTAGTTTGACTATTTTGCTACATGGTAGAATGTTGAAGGTTTCTATATAAAGTTTGTCATAACATTGGATTTTAACAGGATTAATTTGGCATTAAGGTTCCCTATAAATTAGACAAATGGTGAAACTAGAGTCAGAGAGAGGCAATAAAAAAAAAAACCCAAGATTGCAGAGGAGAATGAGAGGCAATGATTTGTCAGCTTTAGGAAGAGATAGAACAAATTAACCTTTCTAATTGCGTAGAATGGATTGAAGACAAAGTTCTAAGTTTATGTTGTCATGACATTTGTGGCTTCTTTAACTAGAAGTTGGGAAAACAACTGGTTTTAGGAAGGACAATGAGTGTGATTTTTGATGAAGTGTGAGGTAAATGTAGGGTATCCCAGTAGAGTTGTCTAGCAATGGGTTGCAATTGCAGGGGTGAATTGTACAAATACTCTATTGGAAGATGTGTGCTTTTTAGGAATGAGCCTAGAGATTATGAGAATAGACAACATGGCTAATGGAAAGCAAACTTGGAGAAAGAAGGAAGAATTCCAGCTGTGAAATCTTAGAGGTTGCTGGTCTTTTGTTCTTCATGACATTTGTTTTTCAAGGTTTCAAAGAAACACTGGAGAACTGAACTAATTTTAGAGGTAAAAGGAAAAAACACTATAGGAGTATATGGGAAGGGATATTGAAAAAATGAACAAGAATGAAATATTTTTTTCTATTTTTATGATATGTATAGGTGAAATACATAATATTTACATTGATCTTGAGTATTATTTCCCCATTTTATTGACATGTATAAGTGCAAAATTTAAGATTTACAATGAAGTTGAGCATTTAGTGCACCTATGTATCTTGTCAAGGTGACAAAGACTTTCCCACTTTCCTTTTGTCCTGCCCCTTACCCACCCCTTCCTCCCTCCCCTCCCTACCCCCCCCCCCCTTCACTTTGTTTTTCGTTTTAAGTTCCATAAGAGTTGTGACCTGGGTCTATCATATGAGAGAGACCATTCGATGTTTCACCTTCTGCTTCTGACTCTCTTCACTAAGCACGATGTTCTCAAGTTTCTTCCATTTGCCCGCAAAGGCCTTCCATGCTGTTGGACTTTATAGATGCATAGTATTCCATTGTGTATAAATACCACAGTTTGTGTATCCATTGGTCTGTTGATGGGTATTTTGGTGACTACCTTATTTTAGCTATTGTTAGTTGTACTGCTATGAACATGGGTATACATATATCTCTGTTATGTGTTGTTTTGGCCTCTTTTGGATATATTCCCAGGAGGGGTATCACTGGATCAAAGGGGATATTTATTTCTAGTCTTTTAAGAGATCTCCATACTGCTTTCCAAAGTGGTTGTACAAATTTACATTCCCACCAGTAGTGTAGGAGGGTTCCTTTCTCCCCACAGCCTCTCCAGCACTGATTACTATTTGACTTGTTAAAACAGGCCATTCTCTCTGGAGTGAGATGGTATCTTAGAGTTGTTTTGATTTGCATTTCTCTTATGGCTAACTTCTTCGTGAGTGAACTGCCTCTTCATTTTGTTTGCCCACTTTTCAATAGGATCTTTTATTTTGGTAGGCTTACTTTTCTTCAGCTCCCTGTACATTCTAGTTATGAGCTTCCTATCTGAGATGTTAGTGTTGGTTCTCTTTTTACAATGTTGATAGTGTCCTTTGCTGTGCAGAAACTTTTTAATTTGACAAGATCCCATTTGTTAACAACGGGGATAATTTCTTTTGCTCTTGGTGTCTTGTCAAGGAAGTCTTTGCCTACCCCTATGCCTTTTTGATATTTGCCTAATTTGTCTTTTAGGAGGTTCAGTGTTTCACTTTTCATGTCTAGGTCTTTGATACACTTTGATTTGATTTTGGTGTATGGTGATATGTGTGTGACTAGATTCATTCTTCTGCACATGGATGTCCAGTTTTCCCAGCACCATTTGTTGAACAGGCTGTCCTTTTTCCATTGTATGCATTTGGCCCCTTTTTCAAAGATTAAGTAGTTGAGGGTATTTAGGTTTGTCCTTGCATCTTCAATTCTGTTCCACTGGTCTGTCTGTTTTTGTGCCAGTACCAGATTGTTTCTACAACTATTGCTTTATAGTACAGCCTGATGTCTGGAACTGTAATGCCTCCTGCTTTGGTCTTGTTGCTCAGGATTGCTTTGGCTATTCTTGGTCTCTTTTGGTTCCATACGAATTTAAGAATTGTTGTTTCAAGTTCTTTGAAGAAACTTGCAGGTATTTTGATAGGAATTGCATTGAATCTATATGTCAGTTTAGGTAGTATAATCATTTTGGCTATATTTATTTTGCCTATCCACGAGCAGGGGATGCCTTTCCATATTCTAATGTCTCCTATAACTTCTTTATTCAATGTATTGTAGTTTTCTTTATATAGGTCCTTCACGTCCTTGGTTAGGTATACTCCTAGGTATTTAATTTTTTGCTGAGCTATTGAGAATGGAATTGTTTTTCTGAGTTCTTGCTCAATAAGTTAGTTGTTAGTGTAGAGAAAAGCTGTTGATATTTTAGTGTTAACTTTGTAGCCTGTGACTTGGCTAAATTTTTAAACTATTTCCAGGGGTTTCATAGTGGCATTTTTAGGGTCTTCCATGTAGATAATCATATCATCAGCAAATAAGGAAAGTTTGACCTCCTCCTTTCCAATACAGATTCCCTTTATTTTATTTTCTTATCTGATTGCTATGGCAAGTGTTTCAAGGATTATGTTGAATAAGAGTGGTGACAGTGGTCAGCCTTGTCTTGTTCCTGATTTGAGAGAGAACGATTTCAATTTTTCTCCATTTACTATGATATTTGCAGTAGGCTTAGCATATATGGCTTCTATGAGTTTTAGGTAGGGCCCTTCTATACCTATTTTTCTCAGTGTTTTTATCGTGAAGGGGTGCTTGATTTTGTCAAAGGCTTTTTCTGCATCAATAGAAATGATCATGTGGTTTTTGTTTTCGCTTTTGTTGATATGGTGTTTTACATTTATTGAACCAACCCTGCATCTCAGGGATTAAGCCTACTTGATCATGGTGTATGATCTTTCTGATTACTTGTTGGATTCTGTTTGCCAGAATCTTATTGAGGATTTTTGCATCTATATTCATTAAGGATATTGGTCTATAATTTTCCTTCCTGGTTAGGTCTTTGTCTGTTTTTGGGACTAGTGTGATCTTGAGTATTTTGCACGTAAGCATATTTTGGGAAAATTACAAATTCCCCTCTCCCTGCCAAATCCTTCTTCTCTTCTCCAATTCCCATTATTCCCCTCACTTAGTTCCGTGAAATAATTGTGATCTTGATTTCTCAGAGAAACCATTCAATATTTTGTTCTCCTTCTGACTCATTTCACTGAGCATGATGGCCTCAAGTTGCATCCCTTTAACTACAAAAGCCTCCAACCTATCTGACTTTATAGATAAGTAGTATTCCATTGTGTATAAATACCACAATTTATGTAGCCATTTGTCTGTTGATGGGTATGTTGGTGTCTTCCACATCTTGGCTATTGTTCGTTGTGCTTCTATGAGCATGGGTAAATATGTTTCTCTGTTATATATTGTTTTTAACTCTTTTGGGAAAAATTTCAGAAGAGGTATTGCTGGATCAAAGGGGATATTTATTTCCATTTTTTTTTTTTTTTGAGAAACCTTCATGCTGCTTTCCATAATGGTTGTACCAGTTTCCATTCCCACCAGCAGTGCAGGAGAGTTCCTTTTTCCCCACAGCCTTGCCAGCACTGATTGCTGTTTATGTCCTTGACCCACGCCATTCTCTCTGGAGTTAGATGGTATCTTCATGATATTTTGATTTTCATTTCTCTAATGGCTAAGAATCTTGAACATCTTTTCATATATTTATTGGCCATTTGAACTTCTTCATCGAAGAGCTGCCTATTCATTTTCTTGCTCATTTTTCAGTTGGATCTTTGATTTTGAGGGGTTTACTCTTCTTCAGTTCCCTGTCTATTCTGGTTATGATCCTCCTATCTGAGGTGTTGGTGGTGAATATTTTTTTTTCCCAGTCTGTCGGTTCTCTTTTTACACTGCTGATAATTTCCTTTGCCATGCAAAAAATATTTAATTTGACATAATCCCATTTGTTAGTTTTGGGGGCTATTTCTTTTGCTTTTGGGATCTTGTTAAGAAAGTCCTTGCCTACACTTATATCTTTTAGATATTTGCCTAATTTGTCTACCAGGAGGTTCAGTGTTTCAGTTTTAATGTCTATGTCTTTCATCTACTTTGATTTAATTTGGGTGCATGGTGACAGGTATATGTCTAGTTCATTTTTCTGCATGTGGATGTCCAATTTTCCCAGCATCATTTGTTGAAGAGTCTGTCCTTTTTCCAGTGTATGCTTTTGGCTCCTTTATCAAAGATCAAGCAGCTTAGGGTGTTTGAATTTGTTTCTGCATCCTCAATTCTGTTCCAGTCATCTACTTATCTGTTTTTGTGCCAGTACCATATAGTTTTTATAAATATTGCTTTGTAATATAACTTGATGTCTGGAATCATAGTGCCTCCTGAATTAGTCTTGTTACTCAAGATTTCTTTGGCTATTCTAGGTCTCTTTTGGTTTCATATGAATTTAAGGATTTATTCAAGTTCTGTGAAAAAATCATTGATATTTTGATAAGGATTGCATTGAATCTTACATCAGTTTTGGCAGTATAGTCATTTTAACTATATTAATTCTGTCTACCCAATGTCTTTTCATTTTCTGATGTCTTCTACAACTTCTTTCTTCAGTATAGTATAGTTTTCTGGATATGGGTTCTTCACTTTCTTGGTTAGGTTTACTTCTAGGTATTTTTTTTTTTTTTTTTGCTGAGCTATTGAGAGTGGAATGAGCTCTTTCTCAATACATTCATTGTTGGTGTAGAGGAAGGCTATTGATAGTTTAGTATTGATTTTTTAGCTTGTTTTTTGGCTAAATATGTTTGTTATTTCCAAGAGTTTCAAAGTGGAGTTTTTTTTGGGGGGGGGGCTTCTACATAGATAATTATATCATCTGAAAGTAAGAATAGTTTGACTTCCTCTTTTCTGTTACAGATTCCCTTTATTTCACTTTCTTGCCTGATTGCTATGGCAAGTGCTAAGGACTATGTTGAATAAGAGTGGTGAGAGTCGACAGCTTTGTCATGTTCCTGATTCAAGAGGAAATTCTTTCAAGTAGGTTTTGCACATTTGGCTTCTCTCAGTTTGAGGGCAGGCCCCTCTATACTTATTTTTCTCAAAGTTTTTATCATGAAGTGGTGTTGATGTTATCAAAGGCTTTTTGCATCAATGGAAATGATCATGTGGCTTTGGTTTTTGCTTTTGTTGATGTGATGTATTAAACTGATTGATTTATGTGTGTTGAACCAGCCTTGCATCTTAGGAATGAAACCCACTTGATCATGTTGTATGATCTTTCTGATTACTTGCTGGATTCTCTTTGCTAGATATTATTAGGATTATTTTTGCTTCTATATCCATTAAGGAGATTGGTCTATAATTTTTCATTCCTGGTTAAGTCTTCATCTGGTTTTGGGACAAGTGTGGTGCTAACCTCTAGAAATGAGTTTGATAGTGTTTCTTTTTTTTTCAACTTTATGGAACAACTTGAGAAGCATTGGAATTAGTTCTATGAAGTACTGAAAAAATACTTCTGTGAGTCCATCTAGTCCTGGACCTTTCTTTGTAGATAGAGATTTTAGTACTGCTTTAATTTCTGTATGTGTAAAATGGCTATTCTAGATTTTTATGTCTGTGTTCAACTTTGGTAGTTTGTATGTGTCTAAGAAGTCATCCATTTCTTCCCAACTCTCTAAGTTGTTGGAATGCAGGTGTTCAAAATAATTTCTTGTAGTATTCTGAATTTCTGCAGTCTGTTGTAGTTTTGCCTTTTTCATTTTTGTGTTAAAGTGTGTTTCTTCTTTCCTTCTTTTGGTGAGTTTAGCTAGAGGTTTGTCAATCTTGTTTATTCTTTTAAAGAACCAGCTCTTTGACTTATTAATTCTTTAAATTTTTTTAGTTTCAATTTCATTAATATCAGATCTGATCTTTATAATGACCTTTCTTCTACTTCTTTATGGCTTAGATTGTTTTTGTTTTTCTAGGACCTTGAGGTGCATCATTAATATGTTTATTTGTGATTGCTCTGCTCTTTTGATGTGTGTATTTATGGCTACGAATTTCCCTCCAAGTACTGCTTTTATTGTGTCCTATAGATTTTCTTATGAATGTCCTTCCTTCATCATTTAACTCTAAGTAAAGTTTTTGAATTCTTCTCTGATTTAATTGCCATGTATTTGTGTATTTTCTTCTGTTTCTTTTGCTGTTAAGTTCCAGTTTTATTCCACCGTGATCTGAAAATGTACAAGCAATTATTTCAGTTTGTTTGTACTTTTAAAAGCATGAATTATGGCATATAATATGATCTATTTTAGAAAAAGTTCCATGTGCTGATTGATGAGAAGAAAGTGTTTTCTGTTGATATTGGCTGGGAAACTCTGTAGACATCATCTGTTAAGTCCAAGTTATCTATAGTGACATCTAACTTTTGTATTTCTTTGTCTAGTTGATCTATCTGTGATAGTGGAGTCCCCTACTATAAATGTTTTCAGACCTATATGTCCTTTCCGATCTAAGAATTTTTGGTTTACATAATTGGGTCCTCCAGAGTTGGGAGCATATTTATTAATGATTGTGAATTCTTCCCTACAGAAAGAATTTCAATTTGTCTCACCTAATCTGTTTTGCTTTGAAGTCTGATGAGTCTGAAAATAATATAACTTTTCCTGCTTATTTTCTAGGTCCTGTTCTATGAAATATTGAATTCCATCTTTTTATATTCTGTCTGTGAGTTTCCTTGTGGATAAAGTGTGTCTTTTACAAGCAGCAAATTGTGGGGTTTTGTTTTTTGATCCAGTCAGACAGCCTGTGTCTTTTGGTAGGTGATTTAAGGCCATTCACATTCAGAGTTAGTGTAGAGGTGTATTTGGTGTGTCCTGCCATTGTTATAATTTTTCAGTGTTATTTACTTGACTTACTCTCTTGTCAGCTCATTCTCCTATTTCTGTTGTCTCTTTATCTCTAGGTTCTTTGGTGGTGTTAGCCTCCCTTTCTCTGTCTAAGGTTCTGTCAAGTATTTTCTGCAGTGTTAGTTTAGTGGTTGCAAATTTTCTAAGGCTTTCTTTATCATGGAAAGTTTTAATTTCTCACTGTAATTAAAAAGATAATTTCACTGGATATAGCAGTTTTGATTGGCATTTATGTTCTATTAGAGCTTGGATGATGTTGCTTCACAATCTCCTGGCTTTTAGGATTTGTGCTGAGGAAGCTGCAGTTTTTCTAATGAGCTTGTCTTTATACATCACCCGCTGAAATGGGCTTGTCTTTATACATCACCTGCTGCTTTTCTCTTACAGCTTTGCAATTCCCTATGTTGGGTTTCTAGGATTTTAATTATAATGTGTTACAGGAACGTTCTTTTCTGGTCAAAGTTGTTTGAAGTTCAAATACCTGGAGTAGTTCAGTGTTCATTTTGTTCCTTAGCTTTGGGAAATTTTCTTCCATAATTTCACTTCCTTTAAGCCTTTTTTCTCTCTTTATTTTGCTCCTGCACTCCCTTAATTCTGAGGTTGTTTCTCTTTGAGTTAACCAGCAGCTGTTATAACACTTTCTCTCTCTCTCTCTCTCTCTCTCTCTCTCTCTTTCTTTCTTTCTTTCTTTCTTTTCTTTCTTTTTTGTGTGTTCTTCATTGTCCACATGTTTCAGCTTATCCACTTCATCTTCCAGGTCTGCTAATTTGTTCTCAAGATGTTCAAACTGTTTTTTTTTTTTTTTTCTGTGAGTTTTTCACTTCTTGGAGTTTAGTTTCCATTGTTTTTATATCTTGGCTGAATTGTTCCCTAATTTCCTGATCTGCCTTCACTATCTCTCTGTTTCTTCTTTACATTACTCAAACTTTTTGTCAATTTCTTTTGTAATTCTTGTATGTCTGCTTTGAGCTTTCTGTACATCTCTTTTATGTCCTGTGTGAGCTTCTGGGCCCAGAAATTATCATCTTTATTAGATTTACTATTTGTTGGATCTGCTATTTCAAGATCCCTGGTCTCAGTTCTGGGGTATTAGGCCTTTTTGTCAATGACTTAGTACCCTATTTTCCTATGGTTCTGTCATAGTGAGTTGAAGTTCAGGTATTATTGATGGACTCTCTATTCCAGAGATACATTTGTTGGGTTTGCCTTAAGTGTTATTTGGATTTCATTCCAGTTAGAATTTAGAACTGTTTTCAATTTACTTAGCTATTAATTTTTAAGGTATTCTCATTTCCAGACTTTTGCTGAGACCTTAATCTTTGTCCTCTTCTATGGAGAAGAAACAGAATACAGAACTATATATGGTCTATAGCCAGAATATTTGTTAGTGTAACTTGAGTATCATGGTATGTGTCAATATTAACATCCAAACTTTGAATAAAATATAAAAATTTACATTTGCAAATGTATCCAATATTAACAATTCACTAGCAGATCCTAATAGCTAAATTAACAGCATAACCCCTCTATCCACAAGATTAATAGGTGCAATATACCCTTACTATTATTGACTTATTAAAATGAACTATTGATATTAGTAATATAACCCAGACAATAAGAGAGCTTTGGATATACA
Source organism: Ctenodactylus gundi (assembly GCA_004027205.1). NCBI lineage: Eukaryota > Metazoa > Chordata > Mammalia > Rodentia > Ctenodactylidae > Ctenodactylus > Ctenodactylus gundi. The sequence continues at coordinate 272,109 of PVKB01000613.1, forward strand.
ATGGGAGGCAGAAGAAAATTCCTTTGACAGTGAGTGATCTGTCAGGGCTCTTTCCCTGTCAGAGCACAACAGATAGGGAAGAGCACTCAAAGCTAGATTCAGATGAGTCACAGAGAACTCTGGAGTGAAGGGGAGTGGGGGGTCTGTGGAAAGACATATGATACTATGCCTAGATAGTTAATTAAGTGGGGAATAAATTCAGGAGCTATCAAATCAAAAAAGGAGGTGGAAAGAAATTAGAGGGAGACATGTACAAAAAAGAAAGAAAAAAGTAACAAAGAAAGAGTATAAAAAATAGAGAAAAAAATTGAGGGAACTTGGTCAATTTTCAGTAAAGTAGGAACCTAAACCAAAGAAAGATAAAGAAGCACAAGAACAGATAAGCAACAACTATAACAACATCATTAGAACCCAATGGAACCCCGAGCAAGACACAGACCATCAAACAAAACAGAACAAAACAAATCAAAACAAAAAAAAAATTAGTTGTCACTTTGTATTATTTGGATATAAACATCCTAAGGTGTTGGGTCTCATGGTCTGGTGAATTCTACTCAGCTACTGATCCTGGGGGTTTCCTCTGTGTCCTTGCATTGTTTTCAGCTGGTCCTGGTGGCCTTTAAATGGATGGGTGAGCCCAGCAGGATTTCAGGATGAGATTTAGCACAGTGCCTGATAGACCTGGGCCTGGGCCACGCTCTGGGTGGGTCTGGTACAGTGCTGGACAGACCTAGGCCTGGGATGGATTGCAGGCAGGTTCTTGGAGCCACATAAGGGGTCCTTGGAAGGGTGCACAGAGAGGCCGGTGCCATGGCACAGGAAGGACCTAGGCCTCAGATGGCTTCTAGGTGGGTTTTCTGGGGTGGGCGAGCTGCCAGGACCCTGGGGGAGCCCAGGAGAGGCTGGAAGCAAGGTGAGGTACGCACTTACAACTGGAATGGCTTCTTGGCAGGTCCATTGGGGTGGTCCACTGGGGCACAAGAGCTGCCGGGACCTTGGAAGGGCTAAGGAGAGGCCAGTGGCAATGGCAGGATGCAGATTGGCCTGAGATGGCTTCTTGGTGGGTGCTGGGACCTTGGAAAGTCCCAGGAGAGGGCAGCACAGGCATAGGATGTACCTAGGCCTCAGATGGCTTCTGGATGGGTCCACTAGGGCATGCGAGCTGCCCGGACCTTGGAAGGGTGCAGAAGAGGGCAGTACAGACACACCTAAGTCTGGGATGGCTTTTTGTCTAGACCCAAGAGATATTTTTGAAGGAGAAGAGACAACAAAGTATTTAAGGGTTCTTAAAGTTTCAAAGAAGGATAGCAACTAAGTTGAGAAAAATGAGAGTGTAAATTTAAAATTAGGATATATACAGCCTATTAAAGAATTTTTTCTGACTTAGTTTATGGGAAACTAATTACTGCATGAAAATCAGCTTCCATTTTGCTATATAGATTATGGTATTGTGTATGTTCCCCAAATAGTAAAATATACTGGGAACTGTTCTTTTTTCTCAAAAATAACTTTCCAAGTAGTAATATGCAATCTTCTAAGAGTGTGGTTTCAGGTCTGACTCCAAGACAGTGAATTGATTGTGTGCCCAAGGGCAGTAATTAAAAAAGTGTTTAAAACTCATAGTCAAATGGGGACACTCTGGTGGCAGAGATATTTTTCCTTAGAGGGTGACACAGCAACGTAGACCCTACCCTGAGTGCTAAGGCTTTGTTGTGAAAGGTGGCTTTCTTATCTGAGAAGTATTTTGTATTGGACTATCTCAGGCACTTTTAGTACTTTTTGGCCATGGAAAATTAGCCATATCTTTCAGAACATATTAGGTTCAATGAGACAGGAAACATGATCATTACTTTTAAGGAATCAAGGTAGCCCAAAATGAGAAGAAAATGTCCTGGAGACATCTGCCTAAGAAAATGTGAGCAAAGCATTCTATTCCGACATGATGAATTACAAATATAGCAGTAGCATTAACCACATGACAATTTTTTCTTTTTGTTCTTTTTTAATTTTTCTCACACATGACAGTTTTTTAACTTTACAAATTACAGAAACTATATCACTGTATTTATCTATGTCTGGTTCTGGAAATGCGGCAGATACTATCTTTTCATTGCTTCGTCCAAAATATATCTCTTTACTCCTCTGTCAAAATCTCTACCTCATAGAGCCAGGATATGAACTTTCAGTGCTAGCACCAGGAAAGTTCTTAGTAAAGTTTGAAGTGCTAGGATCCATCCTGATCCTTCCATCCTTTAATAATCTACCAATTTCTTCAATCAACCTCATTTGGTAAATATTTTAACGCCTAGCTTAGATCTTTCTTTCTATGGTGATCCCTGGTTCATGTAGGTAATCTATTCAACAGCTGATTTTTAAAAAGTTCTTGAATTATTTTCATTATAATAATTTTGCCTAATAAATCAGATGTGGTGGTGCACACCTGTAACCCTAGTACTTAATAGGCTGAGGAAGGAGGATTGACATGTGTTTGAGGCCAGCCTGAGCCACATAGTGAGTTCAGGACCAGCCTGTACTGCACAGTGAAATCTTGTCTCAAACAAACAAAACAAAACTCTAAAAAATAAAAAATAATTTTGCTTCCTTTCTGTGTTTAGTTGACCATGTGTAGCCGCCCATCATTTTTAGTTTCTGTCCCCCCGCCCCCAGTTCTTTGTTCTCTCTTTTGCCCAGCTTAGATCCCATTGTCCAGTTACTTAGAGACACCTTCACCGTTTCCTTGCCTCAATCTCTGCTTTGCTTAAATCGTGGAACACCAGCTTTGTCTTATCTCAGCTACTTTCAAAATGAAGTATGGATTATTGTCTACGGATGTGGGCTCTAGACCCATCCTCCTTGATTGTTGAATCCATCACCTACTAGCTGTGCAGTATTGGGTAAGTTCCTTGACAGCTTTGTGCTTCAGTTTTCTCATGTTTGTCTATCTCATGGGGTTGTTGTAGGCTCAAGAGTATTAAAACAAATACGCGTTTAGAACAGTAATTGGCATATAATATCTGGCGGAATCTTCCAGGTCGCTGCCCACTCTTGGCCACCGGGATCAGTGAAGTCTGGGGGAATAGGGTCTTCAGCGGCCATGAGTAGATTGAAGTACTTCCGGGAGACTGAATCAGTGTTACACCTGTTTTATTGCCTGTGGGGGCCAGGTTTATAAACGGTTAAAGGGAGAAAGGTCAGCCAGGGTTGTAGGGCGTGGGTCGTTCTCTGATTGGAGGAAGTTTGCGGTATGAAAGTCACCTAATTTGCATGGCTGGAGTTTCCAAAACCTGATCATGTGATTTCTGGTAAAGGTCTTAGGGCAGGTGAAAATTGGGAATTTGAGTAGAGTGAAACCTGAGCTGCAGGCCATCCTGGGCCTGAGAATGGAGGTAGTGTCCCCTCTCCTGCCTGCCTGGAGATGAGATTATCCGGGTCCAGCCGCCTTCTACCTTCTGTTATCCCCGACCCAGTCAGGGTCCTACAAATGAGCACTCAAATGTCTCCTAAGCTTGTAGCTGATAATTGGAGAAACATCTCAGTTAAAGGATCTCTTGTAATTTTCCAGACCCATCTTTCTCAAGTGAACCTTTGGAGCTTTTCTGAAATGTAGTCGACTGCTGTCCCCGTTTCTTATTGTTTTCTTTTTCCATACTGTATTACACCTTTTTATTTCTTCTCAAATATCTGACTCCTACCCTCTGTTTCCATAGTCATCCCAGTTGATGACTTCGCTTCTTACCTCACTGACAAAACCCATGCAGTCACCCGGTGACAGTTTCCCCACCAACCGGCTTCTCACATTGGTGTCCTTCTATACAAGGGACATGTCTTTGTTCCTACTTAAAATGAGCTCCTTTACCTGCGCCTTGGACGGCATTTTTCTTTTCTCTTTCTCAAGAACTTTACTGGCATAATTTATCTTTCTGTCTTGCATTATCATTTTATTTCTTATTTCCTCCTGTCATACTATACTATTAATCATAAGGGAAGAGACCCTTGCTGTACTTCTGTGCCCTCTGTATTTACCAGCCTATAGACCATCTTCTGCAAACCCCTGTGTCTCTACAGACACAGCGTCCAGCCTCATGACAAATTGAATGAGGCTGTCACCCTGATTGGATTCTCCTCTGGCTTATAAATAATAGAGTCCCTCAAATCTTAACCCATGGCTCTCTTGGGTTCATTGAAATGATTAGAGTGACTGAAACCAGAAGAAATTAATTTCATAGGTTTCATATGAAGTGATTAGAATTGTGTTCTGAAGGGAATAAGCATAGTTAGTAGAATGAGAAAATTTTTTGTCATTTTTACGCTGAACTCCACTGAATATTAGATCACTTAATAGAAATAATTTTAGTTATGATGATAAATTCAGTTTCCTGAATATTTTCTGACCACTGGCAGTGGAAAGGGGAGAAGAGATGCAAAAAATAAAGCAAAAGAGTTTGTGGTGACATGGCCCTGAAACTAGGTTATTATCCTAAATTAATCAATGGAAAATAAGGAGCTAAGTCAATATTAGAGCTAGACTCAGAATTCCTGGTGGTTCCAGGTCTTCGGTTAAGTTATTTCCCTCACCAGTTGAGATCAATAAAGAATAAAGTGTGGCTAAATTACAGGTTAAAAAGGCATTCACGTGGAAAATTGCTGGAAAGGGTAATAAAATAACATCCACAGAAATGCAACTTTCCTTGGTATTTTCAATTTAACTACCTCCCAGCTGCTAAAGAACTTGTTCTTGCCCTTTTCAATAAGATCTCAGAATTTTTATTCTGTCATTGCTAGAATTTTTGTGTTGGTTCAGTTAGAGTTTTCTTTTCAAAAACTTATTTTTTTTTTCTGTATTGGGAATGAAATCTAAGATTGTTGTACTGTGAAGCTACATCCCTGCCCTTTTTATTTTGAGACAGGCTCTTGCTAGGTTGCCAGTCTGACTTTGCACTTGGGATCCTCCTGCTTCAGCCTCCCAGGTAGCTGGGATTACAGAATTGGCCCTTCACATCCAACTGGAAACTGATTTTTGATGAAGAATGAACTGGAATGTAGATGGACGATTGTGACTTGGTACTAAAAACCCAAGGCAGATACTTTGAGCAAGCTCACAATTTTTTTTAAAAGCTGTCATAATATAACTGCTAACCCACTTTAGCAGTTTTCTACTATCAATGTATAATACCAGCAAGATTTGAGCATAGTTCATTTAGATTTCAGTTTGATGAATATTGTAAAAATGAAGTTAGATGTGCCGTTTAACCCAAACCACTCTAAAATATAGTGCATGATAATGACTACATGCTATTAGTAACTAGCCACTAGCAAATTTTATTGTACATATGTTATTTTCTATTATCATTTGGTGAGATAATATTAATTACTTCACAAGGAGGAAATGAGATGAAGGTAATTTTGATAATTTTTCTACAGAAATTAGAAGCATGCTCACCATTCTCTTACTTTTGAAGAGGAAGAAGAAAGAAATAACGAAATATGTGAAGGTCTTATACTTCTGGCGTAACAAAAGTTGGGGCCAAGAAATGGGTTTGCGAATGAGCTTCATGCTTGCTTCTTTGTATTACATGTGCACTGGTGTGAATGGCATTTTAAACTAGAGAGATCTGTAATATGTTCTGATGACTTCCTCATTTTAGCAATGCATTTTATAGGTGCTTAACTCCTTAATCCCATAGAAAGCTAAAAGAATTAGTTCACATTAAGCTTTTGTCTCATATTAATGACTATTCTTTGAAAATCAATTCACAAAATGGCTTGTCTTTGCATAAATATGGAATAGTAGAGTTGATGGGAATTATAGTCTTCATCTATATGCATATGGCAAAAGCAGACTGATAACCTTCCCTATTTTGACTTTTGAGCACACAACAAAGGTAGGATATTCTAAGCTTTTTATTTAGCAGTGGATTTTTTAGTGATATTTACACCCGTTTGTCAGTTAAAAGTTGGTAAGTGATTTTTTTTCTTTTGCAGTTGAGTGCATTGATGCAACTGTATTGAAGTGAGTGCCTAAATGTGGTCCATCCTCCCCACCCCCAAACAAAAACAAAGGCATAAATGGAATTCAGAATGTTAAATTGTTCTTTGCTGTTGACTTTTAACAAATTTCCCTTTTGTGGCTGTTAAGTCTTTTATAATCAGGTGTTAATGTGTTAGGTAAAAATAGCATCCAGGCAGGAGTGTGAGTTGGTAAGTGTTGTGAGAAGGCATGCATACAAAAAGGATCCAGGTGGGAGCAAGGGCACCACGTGGGGGATTTAAGCCATCCTTCTGGGAATTATTAAATGTCCTTATTTTATTCCTTTTGGGTAGTCATCATGTGAATAAGATGCCTTTTTAGTGTCCCATCCCTGTTCCCGCTCCCCACCCCACCCCCAGAGCCGAAGACAAAACCCAAGACCATTGTGCTATGCTACAATTCCTGGCCATTTTTTTTTTTTTTTTTTTTTTTTTTGGTCTTGGTTTAGAGACAAGGCTTTGCTTAAATGACTAAATTGCGGAAGCTGGACTTAAACTTGCGATCCGCCTTCCTCAGCCTCCCAGAACACTGAGTAAGGCCTTAATAAAATTGAGGACAATATTCATCCAGCACTTCGTCTTGATTCTGTCCCCTGCTTTGCGAGATGAGTATAAAATTTTATCTTCATTCTCTTAAACTTTCCAGGGCCTGTTCAATGTCCTGTAGATGCCGTGCACTTCCAGACTGGCTGAGCAGTCCTCTGGCCTTCCTGTACATTTCATCCAAGTCAGCATTTCTTGTAGTTGTGTGCTCACAGTTTCTAAGTTTCTTGCCCTTGTACTCCCAGGGCTCTCAAGTGCTTGACACAGTGTAGCCTCTCAATAAATTTTAGTTAGCTGAACTGAGAAGGAAGAAAGAAATATATGCTTTTCTGATCACACAGCCTCAGCCTTGTTTCTCCTCTCATTCCTTGGCTTACTCCCTCCTTTCGTGTTGTGCATGTGGAAGGACATGCTCATGGTTTCCTTATTTCCTTTGAATTTGAAAAGCAGGACGGAAGAGCAAAGTCTTCCAGATTTATTCCTCAACTACCACTTTTGTTTAGGTTCTGTTGATACCAGGGAAACCTTGAATGTACATGCATTTTTCTTTGTGCATCACCTAGACGTAAATCATCTACCTTAGGTATTATTGCTTTGGGATAATATTGCCGTTTGCTGTTTGACAGACTTTGCAAACTGAAGTGTTTCAAAATAATAGAGCCCTAAGTGAAACTAGAGTCCGTAGCTAAGAAATTCAATCATATTTTCTTTTCTACTGGAATCAAAACATCTCACTAATTAGAGAGCTTATTCCACAAGATGGCGCTAGAGTTCTTCTGTTTATTTGGAACCTAATAGCACAGGTTAATATTGTACTTTAAAAAGTATTTCCCTTTTCACTTTCTTCACGTATAAAACTGACGTATAAGAAAGAATGTAAGACTGTCAGTTCGTGACGAGTCACTGATTTGCCACATAGCTTTAGAGGGATCCATGGTAGCCAGATAATCACCAGTAACAGGAATTAGCACTCAACAAATAGTAACCAAAAATGAGGTAACATAGGGATTTTGATGCCATTTTTAATTTGAAAAAATGGTTTCTAAAGAAAAATTGTTAAACTTAATCTAAGTAATTTATGATTTACTTAGGTTAGTTCTTTTACTGTTATTTGTAGTTCGGATGTTCAACATCAACTCTGTAAATCACTGGATATTTTTAAAGGTCTAAAATAATAATCACTCTTGTAATAATTATAATAATTACAATAATTTCCATAGCTCCCACGCGAGCCTCAGACTAGCCTCACACGTGAGATCTTTCTGTTTTGGTCTAGTGAATGACTTCCCTTACAGGCGTGTGCCGCAGCCAGGCCTGCACTTTATTTCTTTGTGATAGGACAGCAAAGCCAGTGCTAATCTGATCTCAGAGCAATGTCTTCAGAATAGTTAATTCTGATAAAAAACATCAATTGGTTTAGTCTTATGTAGAAAAATATATTAGCATGAGTATTTATTTTCTGAAGGAACTAAGTATTTCAGTATTCTTTGTTTTATTCTAAATATTTTTAATGTGATTGTTTGGAAGTTAATGCTTTTCAAAGTTGCTAAATAAATTTGTGATTGAATTCACTTACAGTAATGAGTTTGAGCCCTTTTATGTACAAAGTGCATCTCTTTGATCAGGGAGAACAAATTTCACTACGACTTCCTCATGATTCATTAAATCTGAAAAATAAAAAGGGCAATGTTTAAACTGTGTTCAGAGGACTGACATTTAAAATTTGGGAATTATTTTTGAGATTCACTTTGGCTATACTGAGCCCATTTAATAAAAATTACATAATGACCCAAACTACTAAAGATTTTAAATCATGCCCTAAAACAGTTTAATTAGAGCTGGACATTTATTATGTAAAAATGTCCAAGCATTGAGAGAAAACAAATAAATTAGTATGTGCAATTCTTAATTATGTCTAATTACAGCGAGTTTGTAATCATTTACATTCATGAAATCACTTAGATATCAATGCCTGAGACAACAGTTTGTGTTTATGAATTGCACATTTGTAAGGAGTGAATTAGTTAGTGTGCTAATTAGAAAACTCTCACAAGAGAGAAAAACAGGTTGTGGTTCACTTTCATGTCTCTATTTGGATCTTATAGTCATGAGTGGGTGGAAAAGCTGTTGTTAACTTTAAAATCTCTGAAAGCACATTAGCAGATATGTTCACACTTTTAGTTGAAATATTTAATATATTTATACTTTTGTTACCTCTACTACTAATTTCCTTTTTTTGAAGGCCTACTGTGTGCCAGGTACATCGAGCATTTCTGCAATTCATAACGTAGTGGTGCTGGAGAGGAGCCATTGTTTCACTTTCCCAAATGAAGATACCGAAGCTTAGCAAAATTAGATAATTTACCAAGGGTGAGGCAGCTGGTGAGTGGAGGCTGGGACCCCAGTGCCAGTTCCTGTGCCCCCGGAGCCTGTGCTTTCAACCATGAACCTGTACTGTGTAATGGCTGTGTCAGGTAGCTTTTAGTGACATCTACTGATTTATGAGGAAATATTGCAATGCAATTTTAATGGGTTGGGAAAAGCTTAAATCTCCTAATTATGCTATTCAGCACTTTTGGAAAGCATTTGTCAAGTTACTATGATTTAGGCAGCAAGCCAGACATCTCAAGAAGGTTCTAGACTTTGATGAGCAAAGATAACAACTCTGGTGTGGGGGATGGAGTCCATGGTGTGTTTCCTCCTTCTTTTCATTACTCTCTAACTCTGACCCCCTCCCAAACCACTTTTTCAATATATAAAGTAGAAGCCAACCAAGAATGTAGTGGGTGAAATTCTAAGTATTTAAAAAATACTTAAATCTAACAAATTCATTACTTTCCAACAGACTTACTGAAAAGATGAAATGTTTCTATCCCAAACTATTGCTGTATTCATAAAAGCATGAGGTTTTTGTTTTGTTCTGTTTTCTGACAAAGTGTCACTAAGTAGTCCTGGCTGATTCTGTGGTTCTGAACTCATTTTCACTTTGTAGCCCAGGCTGGCCTCAAACCACTGCAGTCCTCTAGCATCAGCCTCCCAAATGTTGGGGTACAGTCATGTGCCACCAGGCTCAGCTCTAACATGGTGCTGGGGGGCTGAACCATCCTAGGCAAGTGTTCTAGTCATTAAGCTACATCTGCTGCTGAAACATGAGATTTTTGTTTGAGCCTAAAGTTCCCCTGACTTCCTATTTGGGCTGTGCATGAAACTTCACACAGCACAGGTAGAGAAACAAAGTAAAGCAGCACGCTAGTGGTGACAAAAGTTCATGTGCTGATGGATAATTTCATGTTTTTTCCTATCGTCAGTCATTTATCCATCCATTCAATTGACCATTGATGTTAACTTAGTACTTATAGCGTGTTCAGTTCAGTATTTGTTGATCCCTGTGCTACAGGCACCATGTGGTGAATTATAACATACACAAAATTAAACATCCATTCTATGTGTTTCCCTCACTGTGTGACTGTGCATTTTGCCGTGCTACTAATTCAGCCACTTTTTGACTGCAGCTCTTGTTTTTTAGTGTCTTCTCATTTGCGAAGGTGACAATAAGCTGATGGAATTCAGGTTTTTTAAGTGACAACATAGATCTAATTGATGTGTAAAGGGTTTGATGTTTATTGTAGACATGTCTGCTCTCTTAATAAACAAAACAATAGCATTATGAGAATGGTAAAAGTTATTTTTATAATGGTAATTCCGATACAGGAAGTAGATTTTACTTTATTTGTGGGAAGGAAACTTCACATATTAGGAGCTTAAATATTCTATAGAGGATCTGATTTAACAACTTATTTTGTATAAATACAGTAAAAAAACTTATGCTCAAAAAGTCCCTCTTGTCTCTATCTTTTAGCTTCTTCTTATGTGAAACAAAGGAGCTGTAGCTGGTGGTTTGTAGGCTGAACCTGGACACCAGGGTTTGTGATTTTAGGATTTGAAATTCAGTTCAATCTCAAGACTTTGAGAAATTCTGTTTTTAAAGTTTTACTCTTAGCTATTCCTTGCGAGAAGACAGTAAATTCAGTGCGTGAACAGAAGGCCTAAAAAGCATTATATTGATAACAACCTCAAATTAATACCCAGTCATTAAACACCAACTGTACGCTGGCCACTAATATATGTCCCTATGGACTCTGTAGTATGTTGAATTAAGGCTATTTGCTTAATTTAGTTCACAATCTAATGAGGGGAAAGATGAATAATAAAATTGTAGAATTGCAAAAATTTTGGATAACAACAAATGCCTTACAGGGTAACAGGACGGTATGTACAGTCAGGATAGTCAGGGAAGGTTACTGTGTTGTGTGAAGATCAATGGGAACAAGCTAAAGCCAAGGTCTTGCAGTTGTGTGTAGATTGTCACAGACACGGCGACAGGTAGTGACAAGAAAGAATGAAAGGAAGGCTGCAATTGGACTTTGTTGAGAAGGTGTTGGATCTTGCAGGACTTAGTAAAGAATTTGGATTTTATTTAATTTGCAGTGAGGACATGAATGAGACTTTAATGTAAACCTAATTCCCCCATTAAATAAATGTATATGTTCAGATTGTGTCTTTACGTGTGTTGTCACCGCTGCTTCAGTGTCACGAATCAATTCGAGCTAATTACTTTCATTGCCATTTTGACCCTGGGGAGAGCCAAGTTACATAGTTCCATATTTGGAGACTAAGGTGTAAGAAGAGTCACCATAATGTTTTCATGAGTTTGCTTTGCTGTTGGAGGTCACTTGGTGAACAGCATTCGTTATATTTTTGATCATACCTCCTGAGACACTCGTGGCAAAGGACTTCAGGAATTGCTGCTGACAAGGACGAGAACAATGGGACAAATGTGTTGGAAGCAAGGGGGAGTGTATTAAAGAGGATTAACGGCAACGTATCATCTTTTATTGTAAGAATTTTTTGCAAATATGCACTGTATATCTAGGTAACCTTTTGTACTTAGCCAAAAATTCCTTTCCCTCTCTGTGCCTACAATAGCATCCTACTGCTTAGTCTTTGAAACTCATTTCTACAATTAATCCATTAAAGCAAAAATAATTTTTCTTGCCCACAAATTGAAGATTAACAGATTTGCAGAGTCTGCTTTGAGAAATGAGAAGTATGATAAACTTCAAAAGGAGATGAAAACAGTTTTCAGAAAATTCAGCATTTACGAATGCTTTTTATTTAGTAATATTTCTTGAATAGTGGGAACCTAATCTCTATTTTGCAAGGCACTGTGAATATATGATTTCTTTTTACTATGTTTGATATCATATTTAAATTCAGGAAAAGTATTGATAAACTCAGAAGAGAAATAAAGACTTTATTTCACTTCAAGAAATTTTCTAAACATGACCTTGTAGTGACAAAGAGAGGAAAAGGTCCAGGTGGAAGTGCACGTTGTTAAGACTTCCCTAAATGGGATGCAGTTACCTTTGAATCGGGAAGTTGCTTTATCTCAGGTGAAGTGAACTTATAATGGGTAAAATTTGTATAAGATTCAAGACAGCATTTACCTTGATACAATTTTCCTTCCCAAATGAGAAAAAATGCATTATTTTCTATAAATGGTGAAAGACTGACTTGAACTAGAGAAAAGTAAAACTCAGTTGTGCAGTTTGCCATATTAGTATATCTTTGAGAAGTCATTTACTGTACTTGAACTTCTGCTTTATCATTCTCTGAAAACATAGTTGAGCCATGAGACTTCAAAATACCCTCATACTTCTAAATGCACTATAATTCTATGTGGTCAACGTCAATAATTTTATGAATATTGAGAAAAATAGAGGAGAGAGTAATTATAACTTACAACCACTTGTTGAATCAAGAGTGATGAAAACAGAATACATATATTTTAAGAAGCAAAACTCTACGAGGATTGGTTGGTTAGAAATAAGCTTTTTCAGGCAGGGAGCTCATATCTAGAATTGCCAACAACTGAAAAATTACTCCCCAAAACAAAAGACCCAATCAAAAAGTGACCATTGAAATGAATAGACAGTTCTCAGACAAAGTACAAATGGCCAAGAAATGTATGAAAAAGAGTCTCCAGCATCTTTAGCCACCAGAGAAATATAAATCAAAATGCACTGAGGTTCCATCTTACTCCAGTAAGAATAATTTTTCAAGAACTCAAAAAAAAAGAAGAAAAAGAAAGCAAAGAATAACAAATGCAATAAATACTAGCAAGGTCGTGGAGAAAAGGAACCCTTCTACATTGCTAGTGTGATTGTGAGCTGGTACAACCATTATAGATGTCAGGAGGCAAATTCCTCAAAAAACTGAAAATAGATATCCCATTCGACTCAGCTATGTCTTTTCTGGGTATCTTCCAAGGAGAGTTAAAACATTATACATGAAGGATGCATGACTACCCATATTTACAGCAGCAAACTCTTAATAGGTAAATACCAGAAGCTGCCAAATACATGGATGGATGGATGTACAATGGAGCACCACTCTGCTGTAAAGAAAAAAGAATGTAGTCATTTGTGGGAAAGTGGATGTTCTGTAAGACCCATGATTTTTAGTAAAACGAGTCAGACACAGAAGGATAAATAACCTGGTTTCTCTAGTATGAGAAAACCAAATATAAATACATGAATGAGCAACACAAAGGAGTAATGGAAGGAAATCAGATCAGTTTTGCAAGGGAGGGAAAGGCGATGGAAGAGCTAGAGTGGGAATGGGCAAGGATAGAAACGCCCAGGATGTGACGTGTAGGCACCAATTCCTCCAGCTGACTGTAATGATGTTTTACAAATACAAAATAAAAAAGAAGAATAATTGTGGGGGAAAATGAGAGGCAGATTGAAAAATAATCCTTAAAAAAGAAGTAAGGTTTTGACTGGTACTTAATAATGTGGCATCTTAGAAATTGCAATTCTTCCTCTGAATTAAGTGAATCTTGGATTCATAAACATTTCCTAATATTAGCTATTTCAAAGCAGCTTTTAGAAAGAAAACTCTGTATGTGTTATCGCCTCCTGCATGTGTTTTCACACTCCTATGACCTGAAGTTGTGAATTAGTCACAGTATTAAGTCAATGCTGTTTCTTATCTCTGTAAGTCATGAAGATCTCAATAATCCAAAGGCAAGTAGGAAACTGAAAAGGCAGATCACATTTGAGAAGGCAATGAAAATTCAAACTTGGGACATTAACTTTTCGTGGGCTTTTATGTAGGATTTATGTAGGAAGTTTGAAGTTTTCAAGGCAAGTTGTTTTCTTGTATGGGGAATGTTTATCTAAATCTTACTTGGAGTTGAAAAATGTAAAGAATAAATATCAGCTGTCCTAATAGCTATAAGTCTATTATTGATTGGTACATCTAAAACAAATTAAATTTTGCAATTTGTATTAAGTCAAACTTAGAATCTGAAAAAAATCTGTAAGATTTAGTGTTTTCCAGTAAGTGTTTAATTAAAAAAATGAACAATTTTAGGCAATAGAGAATTTAGATTAAGAAGATAAAAATCTAAAACCACTTAGATTTTAAATAAAAGTTAAGGATATACCTAAGTACTTTAGCTTGTTAAAGCATAGATCAAGACCTTTGTCTTCCTAAATATTTGATATCAGTCCCAAATGCTTCAGTTACTACGGATGGGTCTATGATTCCTCACAGCCATACTTCCAGCCCAGCTGACCCTGCCAAGGCCTCTACTTGTCAGTGACTCTGGCTACTCAGTGTGTGCTGCTGATGTCTCTCTGGGACCTAAACCCAACATGGTCCCAACTAAATACTTATGGCCATCCCCCACTCCCTGATTCTCTTCCAATTACTCATCAGAGGCCCCATTGACTGCCCAAGAACATGAGCCAAAAACCTGTCCCATCAGTCATTCTACTTATAATCCATCACAATCACAATTTTTTGTATTCTTTTTCTTAAACGTGAAAAATATTAATTTTTAATCCAAAATTCTTTTTATTGTTTGTGACACATATTAGTTACATACAAATTAGAGTCTCATAACATGTATATGTAACATGCATATTACATCTTAATCTTTTTTATGTTTCCTTCCCCTTGCTAGCCTCCCATCTCTCCTTATTCCCTTCTTATCTCCATATAGTTTGCCTCTCTGTTTCCTATTTCTTCTTAAACTATTTCTTAGTTACTTATTCAAGGCTCAGACAAGATATCCAACATCCACAACTTAAAGGAGGAAAGATTTATTTAGTTCCTAGTTTCAGGAGGTCTCACACAGTCTGTACATAGGCAGCTGGCAATGGTGGAAGCACACAGCAAATGCTGGAGAGCTGCTCACCCCTTTGCGGACGGACGCCAAGTGAAAGAGCAGCCAGTTGAGTCTGGAGACTCAGGCTAGGCTACAGCTTTCCTTGGGAAGAAGCTGTAACAATGTTTCTTCTTCCAACCTTTACTTAGTTCACGCTGCCATTTGGGCCCCTCACACCCAGGGTGGGTGCCCCTCTCTTACTTCATAGTCCACAAGTCAATAACAAACACCTGAAAGCTCTGCAGGGGCACCTGCCAGTCTCTTCAAGTTGACACAGTCTTTCCAGGTCTAACCACATCACATCTGCCCCTTCCAACCAGGCGCTACGTTCCAATGACACAGTTCTCCCACTATGTCTAAATACATGAGGCTTTGGGGGAAACACTCCACATCCAAATAGCAAACTAAGACCTGTGAATTTGATCATTTCTTCCTAGCTACTTTGTTTCTGTAAGCCACCCTCATCTTTCATCTAGACTTCTGTATTAGTTCCTAACTGCTGGCTACCAATGAACAGATCATGAGACCTTCTGAAACTGTAATCTGAATAAATCAAGTTGTGGATGTCAGGTGTTTTGTCTTTCCTCTTCATATCCACTCTTGCTCATTTCTAGTATGTGGCTACGACCAAAGGAAAAAAATTAAAGGGTAAATATCATTTACTCTCATTATGAAAACTACAAAACTTCCCAGTTGTCAACAGGGGTGAAATGAAATGCTTTATGGCTTTGTTTCACCCCTTAGGATCTGACTGCTGTCTTCTTCACAGACTCACCTTAATATGCCTCCCTTTCACTCTTTGGTTTCTGGTCCCTTGACTCATGGATTTCTTAAATATGCCTTTCTTTCCTGCATAGGGCCTTCTTAGCATTATTCTCTTTGTTTAAAACACCTGTGCATGTCTATTCTTAAAATTAATTAGTCCCAAGGAAGTAATCATTTAACTCCTATTCATTACTCCATTCAACTATCATTTTCCATTTTAATCTTTTAGTACCTATCATATCACCGTAATGAAAACTTTGTTTTCACCCTGTACCATTCTTCCTTTCATTCCTCCATTCAGCAGTTACTGATTAAAGGCCGTGTACTCTTCTAAAAGCCAGGGATGAAGTTAGAGGAAACTAACCATAATCATAGAGAAAAAACAAAATCATTTCAAACTGAAAATATAATAAAGAAAACAGAACAAAGCATCACGTTAGCGAATGACGTGAGAGAGTGCTTGAGTTAGGATATTTGTAAAGGCAAGTAAGTGAACGAATGTTGTGTTTCATTTGCTCAGTGTTTGTCTCTGCAAAAGCAGAAATTCCTGAAGACCTGGGACTTTACTGGGCTTGCTATCACCTGGTACAGTGCCCAGCAAACACTGAATATTCGTTGCTGAGTGAATGAATCAAGCTCCTGTATCGGTTTGCTAGAACTGTCCTAATAAAGTACAACAAAACAGGTAGCTTAAAACAACAAAAATTTATTCTATCACAGTTCTGGAGTGTGAAATAAAGATGTCAACAGGGCCCTTCTTGCCCTCAATCGTCAGAAGACTGTTTCCGTGCTGCCTTCTGCTTTCTGGTGTTTGCTTGTAGACTTTCGCATTCCTTGGCTTTCTTGCAGCTAGCTGCATGCCTCCAATGTCTGTTTTTGTTTTGTCATCACATGGCCTTCTTCCCTGATGTTGGTCATTCTCTCTCTCTCTCTTTCTCTCTCTCTCTCCTCCTGTACTGAGTATCAAGCACAGAGCCTGCACCTTGAGCTACCTTTTCTACCCCACCTCCCCATTTCATTTTGAAGGGTCTTCCTAAGTCACGTACGTTCCCCAGGCTGGACTCAAACTTGCAACCCTTGTGCCTTAATCTTCCAGTGTGTTGGGATTAGAGATTTGTGTCACTGGCCCAGTTTCCTCTTCCCAGAAGGGTACTAATCATTTGACTAGGATTCATCTTATCCCAGAATAACTTTATTTTAGCTCAATTACATTTCAAAGATCTTGTTCCCAAATATGATCACATTCACAAGTATGGAGTGTATGAGTTGGGGGGGCAGGTTAGAATTTCAATGTATCTTTTGGAGGGACACAATTAAATATTCCACTCACTATACTACTTGTGGTGGTTTGAATCTAGAGTGTCCCCAAAAGCCTCATGTTCCTATGGATGCTGTGTAGTGTTGGGAGGTGGGGCCTGGCTGGAAGGGGCGGGTGGTTGGGGCTTGACTTGGAGGTGCATGTGCTGGTTCTGTCCTTCCCCCAGTCTCTTTCTTCTACCATGCTGCAAGGATCTGTGACCCAGGAACTCTCATTCCAGCTCTAGCTGCACCCCTACCACGTGATTCCACCATTTTCAAGCTTCCCCCCCATGAATGGACTGAGACTTTCTGAGACTGTCAGCAACAATAAATCTTTCCTCCCTAAGCTGTTGGATGTTGGGTATTGAGTCACAGCAGTAAAAAAGTAACTGTCTTAGTTACTTTTTCGTTGCTGTGACTCAATACCCGACACCAACAAATTTAGGAAAGGTTTATTTTAGCTCACAGTCTCAGATGGTCACAATCCATTCAGGGGCAGCTGGCAGCAATCAAAGTACCTGGCAGAGGCAGAGGTGGAGGCAGCTTCTCAGGACATCACAAACAGGAAAGCCAGCTGAGACTAGTTGAGACTAGTCCCAGTCCTCCAGGAAGGCAGGTGCAGCTTATATATCCTTTCAGGTCTCCGCCCAGTTATCAGTCCCTCCTGCATCCAGGTGTGGCCACTACACACCGTTAATCCTAACTAACATGCCTTTAGTCTTAACTGTAATCCACCCCTCCAGACTAGACCCCAATCCACCAACATCACATGGTTCCATAGACAATTCATAACATTAAGACACACGAGACTTTTGGGGGACACTCCAAATCCTAACCACAACAGTAACTAAGACACTACTCTCAGTAAAAAGAACTTTCAAAAGTTAATAAAAAAGTTATGTTGTGTAATTTTAAAGTATTTTAAAAGGTTATCTTTCAAGCAAGCTGTGTATAAAGCACAAATATTTTTTTAAAAAGCACATCATTTTACGTTGTGTCAGTATGGTAAGGTATTTTGATTTGTTTTGGACTGTGTGGCTGAATCTTAACTAGAGCAATATCCATGCCACCCCGAAAAATCAAGTCTATGACACAAACCCGATTCATCTATGTTTTCTATTCCCTTAGCAGATGAGAGCTTGCATCTTCATATATTAAAAATAAATGAATGTGGAAGGATATTCATGACACTTGCATCATAAAAATTCACCCTGGCATTTCTGCAAAGACTGTGTGTGGGATGTTGACATATTTTTGTATAAAATGACAGTTTTAGTGCAAGTTGTTCTCATTGTGACCAAGGAGAATGAGCAAACAAATGGGGAAGAATAAGTTACAGCACTATCCACGTGTGAAGTGAACTTGGCAGGCAACGGGAGGCGGAAGCGCTCCCTGGAAAAAGAGCGAAGTCCTTTTTCATATGGTAGGTGAAGTGTGAGATGGGGCTGGGAATTGTTTGCTTTATGCTGTGTTGGGAAAGTCATTCTTGATTTTCCCACCAAATGCCATCTGTGTTTTTTGAACACTAATAGCACCTAGGTATTTTTTGTTAGACTTCTCAGATGATTCCTGTGTTCTACTTGCTATTTTAAGTGCTTTGCGTGTACCAACTCAAGTCTCCACAATAGTCCATTCCTATTGTAGAGTTGAAGAACTGAGTCATAGAAGTTATATAACTTGTGAAACAAAGCCACAATTTAATCTCTCTAGTCCAACTCTTAATTCACTTAGCATGCCGTACCTCATGATTAGTTAGTGAATTTGGAAGTTGTTTTCCTCCTTGGTCAGTTTGTAAACTTTGAGAACTTAGATACTATGTCTTCTTATATTTTTATCTCTCATAGACCTTGCTTAGGATCTGGTGCATAATAAGTTCTCACTAAATGTTTGCTAATAAATTGATATTAGGTCAGCATTCATTGGCACAAGTCCTAGTGTCTGCAACTCAGACTTCTATGTCATGGCTTATATGTACAGATTTGTATTAGAAAAGATTCTTAAAGAGATATAGATAACTGAGAGAAACTTACCAATGTTAATTTCAGGACTCAGCCTTTCACATGGGTGTTCTTGTTCTTTCATCCCAGGATCCCACTTAGTAGCTATAACAATTTTTGTTTACATTGAAGTCTCAAGTGTTTTCCCTGGGAATAGCTTAAACCATTACTTACCCCTCTTTAAGAATGTTTGTGTTTTCAAAGGGATTAATCATTTCAGCCATCAGTCAACAGACAAGAGAGAAATTTATTTGAACAATAGAGCTACCCGCTGAGTGGCAGAAATCATACCCATTTTTATTTAAAATATGTCATTTGATAAATATGTTGGTAACTTTTGCACTTGTTTGCACTGCCTGTGTATAAATATAAGATTAATTAAAAGTAAATAAAGTTAATCCTCAATTTAAGACCTGGCAATCTTGAAATAAAGTAGGCATGTTGGTAATTCATATGTTTGTGAAATTGTGCTACATAAGAATTTAAATTTAATTTTGCCCTCTCATTACGTGATATTTGCCTCACAAGCCTGTGGGCAATTGATGAGCTTTGATAAAGCTAAAAATAAAGATTGTAGAAATGTAATTAAACCTCATAGAACATTAAGCATTTGGATTCTCTCAGTATATATCTATTAACTTTAGATGAGCTTGCATTCAGAAACTTTTATTACTTGAAGGTTGTAATTTAGTAATATATTGAAATTCAATACACATACATCTTGCACATCTTTTTTGCTGACAATTCTCTGCTAAGAAATTTCAAGGAACTGAAGACTTAAAGAGTAATGATTAAATATGCAAATATAAAAATTTATAGTACTTTCTAGAGAATTAAAACAATAATGGATTCTCTTCTCATATTTTATCTTCTTAATCTAGTATTTGTGATTTCAACATTTAATAAGAATGTACACTTGTCTAATAACCCTTTAATTATCCTGTTTTATCCCTATGTTTGAAAAATTCTGTTAGATTTTGTTTTCTCAACCCACTAAAATATTATCACATAACTTTCAAATCCATGTGTAAAGGCTTTATTTTGAGAATTAGGCTTCTTACTATGCCTCACATATCCATGAAAATGAATTCAATTATAAGTGCATGACTATAGAGAAAGGGAACACTCATTTCCTGTGCTTGGTAGGGCTGCCATAACAAAGAACCACAAACTACTGAGTTTCTTTAACAATAGAAATTTATAATCTCATAGTTCTAGAGTGAATACATCTGAGATGAAGGTGTTGGCAGATCTGGTTTCTTGTAAGGGCTGTGAAGAAGAGTCGGCCCCTTGGCTCTCCTCTGCTTTCTAATGGTGCTGACTGTTTTCAAGTTCATTGGCTTGGAGTGGCTTGGAGTTTCATTGCTAAATTTCTGCTTTCATTCACTCATGGCTTTCTCCCCGTGCTCAGGTTTCTCAGTTTTAGAAGGATACAGTCATATTGGATGAGAGATTGATGTCATGGCATTGTCCTAACAAAATCACCTGCCAAGTGTATTTCTGTGTAGGGTCACAATTATATGGGGGTTAGGACATTAGTATCTTTTTAGGGACATAGTTCAACCCATAACAATGCAGTTACATTCAACATATATTGGGCATCCATGTAACTTTATATTACATTATTATTATTGTATATTAATAATAAACAGTTTATATTGTATTTTTATTACATGCTGGACACTATATGGATTATATTATTGAATTTTCACCAGATTTTTAAGAAGCAGATACTATTATTACTCTTTTTTTACTGGTGACAAAACTGAAGCCTACACACTTAAAAAATTGTTAGGGAATTTAGGATATTTGTGGTGACAAGTAACTAAATACCAAAAAATAAGGATTATACAATGTACTTATTTTCTCATTTTTGAAGAATCAGGTAGTAGGTGCTCAAAGATCTGGTCAGATTACTGGCTGAACATCTTTTGATGAACTAGAGCTCTTTTGATCTTGTGCTCTTACTCTCAGCTGTAGATTATCACTGTCAAGTCTCTATAGAGTCTGTTGTAGTTTGGGTCTGAAGTGTAGCCCCAAATCCTCATGTATCTGTGGATATTGTGTGCTTTTGGGAGGTGGGTCTTGGTGGAGGATGCTTGGGGTTTTACCTGGAGTGAGTGTGTGCTGGTTCCTGCCTTCCTCCCAGACTTGGCTGCTATGCTGTGAGGATCTCTTTCTCCAGCCCTAACCCCACCATGTGGTTTCACCATTTCCAGCTGCCCACCCATGAATGGACTGTGACCTGAAACTGTGAGGTAAAATAATTTTTCCTCCTTTAAATTGTGGATGTTGGGTATTCTGTCCCAGAAATGAGAAAGTAACTGTGACAGGGTCTAATGCTCATGTACTCCGTAAGGAAGGTAGAACAAGACCTTTTTGGTCTTTTAAAAAATAAACATTATCTTAATTGAATGTATTTACAGGGCAATTTGTGATGATTCATTACATGTGTACAATGTGTAGTGCTCTAATTCATTTATTTAGAATTTCTATTAAACACTTTTACAATGTTTTTTTTTTTTTTGCCACACTGGGGATTAAATGCAGGGCATTCTTTCACTTAGCAAGTGCTCTACCACAAAGCTATATCCCAGCCCAGCTAATTTTTTGATTAACATTTAATAATTGACTATATTTATAAGGTACGGTGTGATATTTCAATATGGTATGTAGTATGTACTGGCCAAATCAGAGTAGTAGAAATTTATAAGTTCTTGTCATGACTTTGTGTTTGGAATCTTCTAGCTCCTTGCTTCTGGTTATCATAAGCCACATCATAGACTATTGTGAGTTGAGCTACCCAGTTGTGCTTTGGAATACCAGAACTTATTACTTTTGTGCTTTGGTACTCTCTACCAGTCACTATGGAGAACAGTATGTAGGCTCCTCAAAAAAGTAAATATTGATCTACCACGTGATCCAGCTAACCCATATCTAAAGGAAACAATAGTAGCAAGCCAAAGATGCAGCTGCCTGGATGATTTATTTTTGCCGCACTATCCCCAATAGCTATGATAGTGAGTTAACCTTGGCGACAGTCAATCAAATAAATGGAAAAAGAAAACGTGGCATGCATGCACAATGGAATATTATATAGCTATAAAAAGAATGATATCATTTGTAGCAAAAACCAATGGAACTGGAGGACATATTAAGTGAAATGAATTGGATGCAGAAAGACCAGTATCACATGTTCTCATTCATATGTGGTTGCTAAAATGTTCATCTGAACGTAGAATGAGCCTGGGAAAGGTTAAGGGTAGAGAAGACAGAGGATGGTTGAATAACATGTACCTATATGGTCTTAAAAGCCTCTAATTTGGGAGTCAGAGACAGCATGCAGCAAGATAGAGAAGCAATGAATGATTGTTTGGTAGTCTATAAAAAGAGACATCCCGTGAACCTCTGTGCCCCCTCGCAAAGGAAATTATCAGAAAGGCTCCTTGTGGAAGCTAATGACAGACAATGCGCGTAGTCCGAGGTGACACCGTTAAGGAGAACGGGCAGGAGAAGGAGGCTTCACGATGTATTTGGGAAAGCGTTGGTTCCTGTTGCTTTTAACTGAACTTTGCCTGTGCAAAATATGGAAAGAGGAAAAGTAAAGTTCTAAGGTATTTCTGGCAAGAGAAACTAATATACTCATGCAGGAGAATCTAATATGCTTATGCATGAACATATAAACATGCCAAGTTAACACAAGGTGAGTGAAGTAGTTATTGCAGCTCAGATATTAATACAAACTAAAATAGAGTAATATAAACTGCAGTAGAAATATTTATGACTATATGAAAATCTCTAAAATACACTTTGCAAGCCTGGAGGTTAGTATAAGCTTCAGATTGGGTGGATTATATTTCAGATAGGTAAAGAGAGACAATTTAATAACAAGGGAGTCTTTCTCTATCTAAATGCCAATAGATAGAATTTATACCTTATGGTAAAAATAAGGCATTATGAAATTTATTGTTAATATCATGTTTCTCATTAATTTTATAACATTCCTACAACTTTAGATTTAATATACATTGATGCTTTTCACCTGAAAATATATATTTTTTTACCCTATTGGTGGTACACACCATGCTGAAAAAGAAATTTGCCACAGGTGAAGGTGTTTGGGGTAGAGAAATTACTAGGAAATTACTTTCACAAGTCCTCTTCAAGAGTCAAAGACTTAAAATATTCACATAAAAATGGGCAGTGCTTAACAGTTTTAATTTTTTATTGTCACAAACCAAATTGTCACAGGGTTAGTGGCTTAAATTATTGTATGTACATCATCTCAAAGTTTCTGTGACCCAGAAATCTGGGAATAGCTTAACTGGGTTCTCTGTGCAGAGACTCCCAGGTTTGTCAGAGGCATTTCTGTCAAAGTCTATGGATGAGAGCTATGGTTTTTTGCTGGCTACTGGCTAGTGGCTGTCCTCAAGAATAAGAAGCCAGTTGCAGTTACAGGGAATTCTGTAAGATGACCTTTATTTCTTAACATATGAGAGAATCTCTCCTGTTTGTCATCTCTGATGTCATGGAGGGCCTAGTCACTTTATTAAGGACTTTCATTGATTAAGTTAAGCCTACTCAGGATTATCTTACAACCATTAATTTAAAAATCATATGATTCAAGACCTTAGATATTTTTGTGATATCTCATTTTTGACATAGTTGTTGGGGAGAAACAAGTCACAGGCCCCATGTAAGAGAAGCCATCTCCACTCAAGGGGAAGATATATGAGATATGAATATTATGAGGTGGTAATTGTGGGGTTATCCTGCATTCTGTATACTACACATTTACCTAGAGAATTCTCAGGAGGACGTGGTAGCTCTGTGATGGCCATGTGTATGTATTTTCCCATTTGGCTAATAGACTAAGAATCAAGACAGTCAGGTAACTTGACTAAGGTTACTCATGTAGGAAATTGCCAGGCAACGTCTGTCGGAGCTCAGTTCTTGCCCTCTGTCTATGCTACAGGATTGCTATATCCTACTGTAACAGTCAAGTAGTCCAATGGAGAGCCGTGGGTTAAAAGTCATAGAGAAATGAAACCTCTTGTCATTTTCTAACAGTAACTCCACTGTGCTGTGGACTGAACTTAGTACCGTGGTTCTCAATCCTGGCTGAGTGTTCATATTTAAATTACTTGGAACAATTTAAAATATACTAATTCTCAGGGAATTCCCAATGAAATAAATGTGGGTTTCTGTGGGGTGGGCATAGTCAGTTTGATGTTTTAATATTTTCTTATCAATAGATGCTTTGGGTAAAATGTATAGTTTGAGTGATGTAAGAATTGAATAAGTAATAGTTTGGAAGGATATTTGAAGGTAAAATGGGCTATTTGGGAGAATAATATTTCCTCTATCAATCAATCTCAATGAAAATAATCTAGCTACTTTGCAGAAATGTTATACAGAAATTTTGAGAATGAATGTTTGGTTGGACTGTAGGACTTATAAAACCTGTTCTGCCAGTTTGGGCTGTGTAGTGAGTTAAGGACCATCCTGGACCACAGAGAGAGACCTTGTCTCAAAAAGAATGTTTTCTGTTTTTGAATCTATGATTTTGTTGCTGCTGTTTCATTAATGCTAACTATGACTTATAATGGTTCAACTTGAAGAGCTTCAAATTTTGTCATTTTCTCTAAACCCACAATCCTTTTCCAGGAAAAATACTGTTTTGTGGTGAGGGAGGTGGGATTCATGCTTATAATGCTGTATGCAATGAGGGATGTTAGGCAGGTTTGATGGAATAAAAATTTCAGATATTCTTTTGGAAAATTATAACTAAGCAAAACCTCACAACAATAAGCTATTTTGATATTAGTTTCTGTCATATTCCAAGAAATATCTTGCTTCCTTTAACTCACAACAATACCTCAGCTATCATATTATCAATTTTTTAAGGTGTGGTGATTGATTACTCTCAATGTGTTTTTAGCTTAGATCCTGAGCCCATTTCATTGGCCGGAGTTTCTAGTCCACTTATTACTCAGGTTGACTTCATCTTTTCATTTTTTACCTTTTTACATTTTCTTTTCCTCATTTGATTTTTCCTTATCTGTTTCCTTTCCAAAATGTTACATTTTTTCTCAGCATGATCTTCATGACTTTAAACCTGCAATTATTTGCAGTTTTCATACAGTTCAGGTTGGCCGTCATCTGCTGAGTCAGCATCTCTGATATCTGTTACTGTTATATAGGCCTTTCCAATACTTTAAATTTGATTTAAACATACTTGAAATATGTAATGTAAATTTTAGAAATTCACATGTAGTAGGTGATGAAATATTGCATTTTGGAAAGTGGTGGCTGTGAATATGCATTAAAGGTATTTGAAAAAGCTTTTAGATTGCTCTGAAGCTTTATGTCTTCTATCCCAACTTCATTATTTTGAGGCAAATTGTAGAGATCGATGAATGGTGCCATTTAAAGAGCACAATGGACGAACGACTTCCCCACACAATTAACACAGATTACCCAGCAGTAGTGGTGGTTATTTTATAATACTTTCCCCTCTTTTCACATCTGTTCCTACAAAATGCAGACAGCAGAGTCTTTGGAAGGGACTGCTCTGCATTCTAATGGCTCATTCTCAGTAAAGTGTTGTCTGACCTTGGGCTCTGTATTTATTTTTTGAAGAAGCTTCAGAATAAGTTTCAAATTATTAGAGAGTGAATTGCAGTCTTCATTTACTTCCAAGTATATTACTTTCAATTCCCACATGCCCTGCCAGTCACCAGTACAATTAAATGGTCACAGAAGATGAAGAATAGAGATGGGAATTCTTTAGAAAGAGCACAATGTATGTGTTTCAGCTGCTTATTAGTGTTCCGTGGTTGTTGTATCAGATCAGACAGTAAACAGAAGGATGAGGAAGCACACATATCCTTCATTTACTGAGAAGACAAGATAACCTTGAATGTAAAATAAAGCAAAATACAATTAGAGAGAAATTAAAAATTATTGATTCAGACTCTTGAAATTAGTTACACAGTGCCTATCATTTTAATGCTTTCATTTTTTAAAAATTTTGCTAATGTGTATAATTTTATTTTACTGTGCTTTTCCGGCATTATTTTTCTCATTATGATTTTCCAGCAAATGTTTTGATAAGAAGTTCACTTGAAAATGTCATTTTTAAATTGAATCTGGTCTCTTTGATTTTAATGCCGTCTTCACTGTTGACCAATACATTTGCATCTTCAGTCCAAGCCTCATTCCAAACTCCGGGACTGTGTATCTAACAGTTTATTTAACATTTTCATTTAATGTACCCAAAATATTTATTGAGTAGCTAATGTGTGTCTATGAGTACATCATAGAGTGAAAAAAAGAAAAAAAGAAAAAAGAAAAAAGATTTGTCCTCATGGAGATTTCATTCTACTGAGAAGAGAGACAATGGGAGAAATAAGGAAAATGGATGGGTTGAGAATTAGTGATAAATGAGTATAGAAAAAATTCTGGGAAAAGTGGTCGGGAATTAATTAGTGGGATCCTTTGGAATTTTAAAAGAAGTGCTTAGGGAAAACCTTATTGACAAGATGACGCTTGAGCAGAACACTGAAGGCGAGCAAGTGAGTCAGGTGGACACTTATGGAAAGAGTATTTCAGGTAGAAAGAACAGCAAGTGCAAAAGCCTGAGTTGTTCTAGAGTAATAATAACATAGAAACATAAATGGAAGAAAGGAGAAAGACGGAGAGCAGAGACATAGCATGGACCAGATAGTGGAAGGCTTGGGAAGGCCTAGCTTTTACTTCAGTGGAGACAGAAAACTGCTATGTGTTTTGGTAGAGAAGTGGCAGGGTCTGAATTATGTTTTAAAACTCTTTTGGATGCTATTTCGAGCATAGGCTGAAGGGAAGAAGAATAGTAGCAAGGCCGATTATAATAGGATGGTGTCTTGGGTTGACATACGTGTGGGAGTAGGTCCTAAATGGCCAGATGCTAGGTGCATGTTGAGAAATAAGAGTTGGGGTGTGCTGTGAACTGAGAGACTGAATGTGGAGTATGAGAGACGCCTGCAAGCCTTTTGGCATGAGTAACCAGGGGATCCACCTAACACTTGTTGAAATGAGGAATATGACAATTAGACCAGAAAGCAAAATAAAGGAAATTTGTATCGGCAAGGAAGAAGTCAAACTGTCCTTATAGTAGATGACATGATTATCTACACAGAAGACCCCAAAAACTCCACCATGAAACTCTTAGAACTACTTAACAAATTCAACCAATTTGCAGGTTGCAAAACTAATACAAAAATTGTTAACATTCCTTTACACTAATAATGAGGTCATTGGCAAAGAGCTGAGAGGAATAATACCTTTCTCGACAGCTCCTTAAAAATTAGATACTTAGGAATACACCTACCTAAGGAAGTGAAAGACTGCTACAAAGAAAGCCATATTATGCTGGGAAAAGAAATTGGACAGGACATTAGAAAATAGAAAGGTATCCCCATTGCCTGGATAGGCAGAATTAATATTTTTTAAAAGGCTAGACTGCCAAAACTGATATACAGATTCTATATAACTCCTATCAAAATACCGACATCTTTTTTTCCCCCACAGAATTTTAAAAAACAATCCTAAATCCATATGGAACAAAAGAGGCACAGAATACTCAAAGAAATCCAGAGTAACAAGACAAAAATAGGAGACATTATGATTCCATACATCAGATTATATTGTAAAGCAATAGTGATTATAAAAAAGTCTATATGGTACTGGCAAAAAATCCAGACAGGTTGACCAATGGAACAGTACTGAGGATGCCAAAGTAACCTCAAGTACCCTCAGCTACCTGAATTTTGACAAAGGAGCCAAAAATGTACACTGGAAAAAGGATAACCTCTTCAATAAGTGGTGCTGGGAGAATTAGTTATCCATAGGCAGAAGAATGAATGTAGATACACACCTATCACTGTGTACCAAAATCAAATTAAAGTCCTAGATATTAAAATGAAAATACTGAACCTTCTGGAGGGCAAAATAGGCAAAAATCTAGAAGATGTAGGTGTGGGCAAGGATTTTCATAGTAGGAAGCTTGATGCGAGAGAAATAACCCCAGAATCAACAAGTGAGTTTATATCAAACTAAAAGTTTCTGCACAGCAAAGGAAACTATCGACAGAGTGAAGAGAGAATTGACAGAATGGGAAAAACATATTTATCACCTACCCCTGGGACAGGAGGCTAATAACTAGCATATACAAAAAACTGAAGAAAAACAGACCCCTCAAAATCAAAAACGCTATTAAAATGGACAACTGAATTGGATAGGCAATTTTTAGGCGAAGAGATTTAAAGACCAGCAAGTACACAAAAAGATGTTCAACATCCTTAGCCATTAGAAAAATTAAGGTCAAAGCATCACAATACGACCTTACCAAAATGAGAATGGGATGTATCAAGAGTTCAAATAGCAAGTGATGCTGCCAAGGTTGTGGAGAAAAAGAACTTTTTTACCTTGCTGGTGGGACTGTAAGCTGGTACAACCACTATGGAGGGAAGTATGGAGATTCCTCAAAAGGCTGAAAATAAATATTCCATTCGATCCAGTGATACCTTTTCTGAGTATCTTTTCAAAAGAGTTAAAAGCAACATATAACAGAGATACAAGTATACCTATGTTTATAGCTGCACCACTAACAATAGCTAAATTGTGGAAGACACCGAAATATCCATCAACAGACCAACGGGGACAAAAATTGTGGAATATGTATGCAATGGAGTACTGCTCTTCCATAAAGACAGATAGATTTGAGGCTTTTGTAAATAAATGGATGTGACTTGAGACCATCATGCTTAGTGAAGTGAGCAAACTCATAAGGCTGAAAATCACATGGTTTCTCTAATATGAGAAATCTAGAATACATGCATTTTATAGAACTAGATGGGGGTATTAGTGGGAGTTAGGGGGGAGTGATGGAGGTTGCTGAAAGGCCAAAAGAGGGAAAGGGCAGGGATTGTAATGTTGCTACGATACATATGAACACAAAATACTCAAGCTCTATGTAACCACTGTAAATTGCATATGTATACAAATAAAAATGGGAAAAAACAATGAAACAAGGAATATGATTCTATTCAACCAAGAAGGGACAAAAACCCTTTTAGACATTGTAATTATAAAATGTCTATAAGACTTTTTATTTTCAAGTCTTCAAAATGTGGATTCTTCAACTTTTTCCTACCATTTTAACATAGTTCTGAACTTCCTTTCTAAAGCTTCTGTAGAGAAGATGCAGTGACCCACATTTTCAAAAAGCTGTAATTTTGATGCAAATCATGTTGCTTTTCTCTAAAATATATTAATTTTAATAAATTTTGCAATATGTTCCAATGTTTGGAATTTCTTTAGTAAATTCACAAGAAGTTCTAATTTGAAATAGTATTGGATTTTACCTTGAGCTACTCCAAATTATTTCTGTCTACTCTTTGTGTACTAGACAGGAGAAAAGTTAAAATATATTGTATTCAGCTTTTCAACCTTAATTTAAGATTTATTTATTTATTTGAGCCTGGGTCTCAAAACTTATAGCATCCTTGCTGGCTTCGAACTCACAGCAATCCTCCTGTTTCAGTCCCCTTAGTGCTAGGATTACAGGTGTGTGCCACCACCTCCAGTTTATGTATTGCTTCAGAATTCAGCTCAGGGCCTTGTGCTTGCTAGGCAAATGCTCTAACCACTGTGCTATTCCTCTAGTTTCAAGATTTAAGTTTTTAAACCAACCTTATGGGTTTTTCTTTTAATAAATGTAAAGCTAAGACTTGTCTGCCAACATTTGAATGTTTGTCCTCTCCAAACCCTAAACTGAGGTATAATTGTCATTATAATAGTATCAAGAGATGCGAAAGTGTTTACTTCTTGAGGGCTCTGTTGTCCGAATGTAGTCATGTTGTTATCATGGGATTGGGTTAGTAATTAACGAAAAGATAGCTTTTCCTCTCCAGAATTTATCCTTTGGCCATATGATTTTCTCTGCTGTGTGAAGTAAAACCAGAAGCCTCTCACCAGTCTTGGACTTTCTAGCTTTCTGAGCTGTAAAAAATAAATCTTGGTTTCATGTCATTTACCCAGTTTTTGGTATTATGTTATAGAAATGTCAGGATTAACTAAGATAGAAAATTGTTACCAACAGTAGGGCTGTTGATATTACACATTTTTGAAAACCTGGAAGTGTTTTTGGAATTGGGTAATGGAAACTGGAAAAAATTTTAAAAGCAGGCTAGGAAAAGCCTAGTTTGCTACAACTGTAGTGTTATTAGTGATTCTGGTGAGGAGTCAGTAGAAGAAAGCACTAGACAAAGCCTGGAATTTTTAGAGACTATTTAAGTGGTCACGATCAGAATTCTAGTAGAAATACGAATAATATAGGCCATTCTGAAATGATCTCAAACAGAAATTTGCAATGAGATATTGAGAAGTCAAGTAAAGTCTGTTATTAAACTTGGCAGAATTACATCCTTGGCCTAGAGATTTATGAAAGATGAAATTTAATGGTGGTAAACTATTACTGGGATATCTGGCAGAAGAAATTTCTGAGTAGCTTTTAACTCTTTGTAGTAAAATAAGAAAGCAAAGAAATGACTTATAATGGAATTTATAATTAAAAGGGAAGGAGATCAGGACGAGGTGGAAAGCTCTCTGGAGCCATATTATAAGTGTAAAAGTATATTGGAAGACATGACGGAGGGCGTGGCCAAACAGAAGTTTGCTAAAGTAACTCAGATGGCTGGTAGAAAACCGTCCAGACAACAGGAGAAGGACCCAAAGGCACTGTAGAGGTATTCAGGGCTTCTCCTGCTCTCACAGATCCGGAGTCCTGAAAGAACAGAAGGATACCAGACTGGTGTGGGGCCTTGCCACTAGCTATATGCTGTTTTGCCATGTTATGATGCCACATGAGATGCTGGTGTCAGACTATTGGACTTGTCACCTCTATAACTGTGGAAAATAAATTTAAAAAATTACCCGGTTTGTGGTATTGTGTTATAGAAACAGAAAGTAGGCTATTTTCTCCAATATTCATGGAGAAAATTTGAAAACTGGGAAAAACGTACAAAGCAGAAACTAGAAATCAACTTTATTCCTTCATCCTGTTGTTAAATTTTTATTTCTTGAATTTTTCAGTCACGTGTAGCGAGAAAATTAGAGTTGTGAGGCTGTGGTTCACTGCCTAGAGTAGAGATGGATGTTTCAGCAACGCATCATACTTAAGAGAAGATCCCAAATGGCTTTATGTTGGCTCATTTTCACCAGTATCTAAACAGACTTGTGATTTATTGCAAAAATTTCTCACAGTGAGTATGCAATAAACTACTTTGGGAAAGGAAAGCAAACATTACAAATGTAATGATTAGTAATTCTGTTCCTTTCCCTTAAATAATTTCTTCAAGACTTTATTCTTTCATGTTCTGAAAATTTGGTTGTATATATATATATAGCATAGCATTTTTGTCAAGGGCTTTGAGGAGGATTAGAATGGAAGATATATAACTTCTGATTTTTAAGTATTAGTAAAGTTTTGGGCATGTGCATTAGTCGGAGTGTGCTACCTTCTATAATGAACAATTCACTAACCTCTGTGGTGTTTATTTCATATTATGATCTAGTATTGACTATTGCGAACTAAGAGGAAGTGCCCTCTTCCACGCAGTCACTCGAGGGAAATGAGGAAAGCCTCCTTTGTTCCATCATGTAGCTTTTGCTTTTTAATCTTCAAGGGCCTCAGAGAATTCAATTAGGTATTTTTACATTTATTTTTTTTTAATTTTCTTTTTTTACTCTTGTTAGTTTGTGATTCAAAAACTCCTGGACTTTTGATAGATTTATTTTGAGTGGTCCTGGCCATGTGTACTCATTTGCCTAGTTTCTGAAGATGCTGTGTGATTTAATGTAAGAAAATATTCTTCTCCACATCACATTTAGTAGGTGAAAACCTCCATTTAATTTTACTTGCTTTCTGAGAATGTTCTGATCAGTTGCTGCAATTGGTTAGTTGATGTAGTGACTCTGACAGGCATTGTGCCAACCTCGGCAGGTTATTATTACTCGGGGTTGTCATGTTAAATTTGAGAGGATTTAAACCTTCTTTTTAATATCCTGACTCTGCTCTAGCACTTTTGTGTGTGTGTGTGTGTGTGTGTGTGTGTGTGTGTGTATTTAACGAAAGCACGTCAATCACTTAGATATTGTTCCTTTGCGCAAAGGAGCAAAGGGTATTTGAAAGTTTCTTTTTAATTGAATCATATAATTAAGAAACTTCATCAGTGTTTTACTGCTTTCAAAATAAAGTCTAGAATTGTTGTAACTTTCAAAGTATAGAGCCTCACTTGCCTGTTCATCTTTACTGCCTACTTTTTTTACTTCTTCTATCTAAACTAGAGTTTTATTCATGAAACAGGGAGGAAACTTTGCCTCTGGTAAACAATATATCTGGAATGTTCTTATTAGATCTTTGCAAATTGAATTATTTAAGAATTTTTTTAAAAATCCTCATCTGAAAATTTCTCTGGTCTTCCAATTCTTTCTACTGCCATTGTCTTCTGTGTTCTTCTGGTACAATGAGTAATATTTCTCTCATAGAATTAAATGTGTACTGCTCTGTTCAGTTGTTTTCTATATTTATATCTTCTTGACTAATCTACGCCTTTTTAAGAGCAACTCACCTTAGAATTATATGCCATTGTAGCTTGGGTAACTTCTCCCATCACAGATCAAGAGTGCTGGAAGAGCAGAATGCTATCAGGAGCCTGGCCTTGGGGAGCTGCTACTACTAGCCAATAGGCTTTTCTGCCATGTTACAGTGCCATATGAGATGCATTAGCCATGGAATTCCTTTACAAATGTTAGTCGGTTGTGATTGTCTTTATAATTAGGTTAATTTCCACCACTTAGTAACTGATAGTCACAATTAAGAGTTGAGATGTTAGAAGTTTCCTGTAAGTTTATTTAAAGAAGTCTATAAGGCTAACTCAGCTGGATATTTTGAACCAAAGTATACATTTTCTTCTTTTTAAAAAAATTGCTACATAGTTCATAGTATATTACAGCAGAATATATATTTAGCAACCACCAAGAATTGCTTAGTTGGGTGATTTTAGTAAAGTGGCACAACTTAAACCTTTTAATAAATGATACCTTCTTGATTTCTAACTTAGTAAAGTGAGGACCTGTTCTAATGACGCTTTCTCCTGTGTTACTGAATGGTCACTATTTTAACTAGTTTAACCTAAATGAAAATCTTGAACTCTGCAGCTTTTCTTCCTTCAAAACCTACTAAATTCTCTATTTTATTCAGCTGAGATAATCAGTTTATAAAACTAAACATAACAAAAATTATCTTCAAATTTCATAAATGTATACAATGGTTTATTTGTTGTATAATTGAGTATCCATATAGACATGTTAGCAGTTAAAATAATCCAGGTGTCAATTCCCTCTCTATTTATGTCGGTTATGTAGTATCCCTAAAGAAAAGCTGAATGATTCTGTGGGCTGTGAACCTCAGGGATGCAGCTGAGCCCTGGGGTGGTGGTAGTATCAGATTACAGATGGTGACATGTGTTTTCATAACATGAGCTTCAGAAAATAAAATACAAGAAAAATCTCAGAGCTGTTTGGGTTTAGGTTTATAAAAGAACATGGGTTAAAAAGAACTCGAGAACTCTGGTTTTAGATCTAATTCAGTTCCATGGGTCATTTGCAATCTAGTGACAATGTGGTTTGTACGTATAATGAAGATTTAAGCCCAGTTGTGTTTCTTTTTTTTTTTCATTGGTGGGAAAAACATATTTAACCATTAGTATGAATACTAGTCTGTCATATAGTTAGATACAAAAAAATGAAAAACTTGCTTTAAGCAAAGGTAAAGTAAATATTAATCATAGATCCAAATTAGGATCTGCTCTTTGCAGTTCAGCAGTTCTGCTTTGTTCCTTTTGACGGAATTAATGGCTGTTTATTGCACTGCTCAAATCTCATCATAACCTCTTTGACTCAGGTTGGCATCCACTCACCCTGGGAAGTAGGTGCTATGTCAGTGCAGGGAAGGGTCCACCTGTTTGTGTTCTGTGAACACCAGGAGACAGTGTGCAGGAGCGGACTCCTTTCTCCGTAAGACCACTCTCTACCTTCTCTGCTTCTTATTTTTTTTTTTCCTGGACAACAACCTCCACCAATTAAATGGAAGAACCAAATGTGACAATAAACAGTACCTTTGTTCTTACTACCCACCTGTGCTTTGTGCGTGCCATCTGTACGTTTACTGGTCAGTGTGCCTTTCAGCTCCATTCTATTGTTTAACCAGAATTCTGTATGTGTCATTGTAGTGTCTGGTCTAGGGGATAGTTTCTTTCTTATGTAAAGGAATTCAGGCTTCTCCTGTGTACTAAAATAGCCATTATAACAACAATTAGTATCAATAGTTAACTGAAAATTTCTACACCATGCTGTCAGTATATGCTTCTACATTATATTACATTGTTATTTTAGAAACCAGAATGTTAGTGAGCTCTAATTTATAAATCTATACTTTTGGTATAAAGATAGACCTAAATGCTAATATTACTTGTGAGAGCACTGGATGGTTCTAAAGTTTAAATGCATACAGTTTAAATGATGATATATTAATTTTCATCACGTTACCAATTTTAAAAATTACACATCCAGTTGAAAACTTCATATGTCAACTTTTGAAGCTTTGTGGATGTATAGTAATGTAAACATTGATCCTAGTAATTCAAATTTAAAAGATATACTCTCTTTGGCTACTATGAAATTATGTCATATATTTAAGCTGAATTGTTGGTGAAGTGTAATTAACAAATTTTAAAATTAGTACTTGATTATATGAAGTAGGGCAGGTTTATGTTTGCTTCTGGAAATTATGAATACAAGTATTCTATAAAATGTGAAAACTTGCCTACTTATTTACTTAGTTTTAGAAGTCGTCTTAAAGTGACAGAGTCTTATGTACTTTTGCAGTTACTTATATGATAAAAGGCAAAATTCAAAATTAGAGCACTGAGAAATAAAAAGACATTCCAAGTCATGGGATGTTTTAAAATCTTCAGGCATCAATCTGGGAACTCATTTCAGAAAAAGACTGATAAATTAGGAGCCCACTCTTTGGTTCAGGAGCAAACATGCAGGTGTGGTAGGTAGATGCCTTTGTCCCTACCTTATTATGTTTTTTGTCAACCCTTATTTCTGCTCTGATTGTGCTGTATACTATTTGCTCACCATCTCAGATATCTACGTTCATATTCCCAAACCAAGCACCACAAAGCCCTTAAATAGCATCTTAAAAAGTGATTTTTGAAAAAAGGAATGATTGAGTTATTCATGTTAAGAAAATAAGACAAAAGATAATATTTCATAGAATATTATATTGTTAAAATAATTCGAAATGATCGTTTTGTCTCATTTATAAACCTGTTTTCCCACAACTCTGTCATAATTTATTTCACTGTGAAGAGTTACTTTTACTGCTATCAAGTCTAATTCCCAAATCTCAGCCCACACATAATCCCTTTTCATCCCTTCTTTATTCTGCTGGTCCTGACTCCCCTTCCTCTCACTACTGACTTCATATGCTGAGGAAAACTGATATAAACCTTGCTCATTTTGTCTATTAGCAAACATGCATGGTTTGAGTATATGTTGTTCCCCTTCATTAATATATTGGAATCTAATTCCCAAAATGATAATTTTAAGAGGGGGATCGAGTGGGAGGTTATTAAATCCTAAGGGTAGATAGAGCTCTCATGAAAGGGAGCTCTTCCTTTATGAAAGAGACTCAAAGGGTCTCATTCCCTTTCCATTTTGCAAGAACACAGCTAGAAGATGCCATGTATAAGTCCGATCATGAGCCCTTACCAGTTACCAAATCTGCCAGCACCTTGATCTTGGACTTCCCATACTCCATCATCCAGAACTTTAGGCAATATAGTTCTGTCCTTTACTAGTAACTCAGTCCTTGGCATTTTATTACAGAATCCAGAACAGGCTGAGACACTGAATCAGGCATTGATTCCAGGCACTTACACAAAGCTGTGCCTCTTAGTGGCACACCACTTCCCAACACTGCCACACTGAGGACCAAGCTTCAAATAATGAACCTTCGGGGGAGGTTTACCTAAACCATTTCCAAACTTTAGCAGAAAAGATCAGTCTTTCTATACAGTAACACATCAGTTTTATCCCTGATGCAGTATGGATCTGGAGTGCTTCCCCAAAGCCTCATGTGTCTGATGTGGTGAGATGCCTATGAAGCTCTGGGCTGCTGGGAGGTGGGGACTGGCTGGAGAGGGCAGATGCCTGGGCTTAACCAGGAAGGGTGGAACAGTGAGGCTAGATCGCTAGGACAAGACCTAGAAGACTATGTGCATGTTCTGCTGTCCCTCCCTCAGTTGGCTCTGTTCTGCCATGCCTTGAGGACCTCTGGCTCTAGCATTTCCATGTGATTCTGCTGTTTCCAGGAGCATGCCTTGAATGCTCTATGGCCTTCTGAATATGTAAGCTAGAATGTATCTTTCCTCCCTGAAGTTGTAGATGTCAAGCATTCTGTTGCAGCAATGAAAAAGTAACTGAGATAATCTCCCTATTTTGTATCTCTGAACTGGGCAGCATTCTTATCTTTTTGCTGCTTTAAATAATCTAAATATATTGGTGAAAAGAAGGAATGCACACCGTTTTTCAAAAATAAACTGAAGACTGGGTTACAGAGTAAAAAAACCTGAAGAGTAAAATTGAGTTGGAAGCTTGGAAGAACAATTTCTGTAGATTATTGTGATATATTCTATAATTTAATACAAATTATTGATAACATAATTGATGTTCTTGGCATTTCACATCTGTAGGACACATCATTCAGTGCTGAGTTGAGAGAATGTTTGGAACTATATTTTTCATCAAAAGAGGATACATGCACGATAAATTAGTAGTTCTAGAATCCCTTTCAGTTTGTGAAAGGTAATATAAGTTTAGTCATGACATTAAACAATAAATTATTGTAATTGTTTATAAGTGAAGGATTAAAGGAGTATTTTGAAAATGCAACATAATTTACTCCACTGTAGATAAAAATGAAAGGTATCTGAGCTTGTGTTTATTTTGTTCTTCTATTCAGGTCAGTTTGCTTTTGTGAGAATAGTTTCTGTGGTATGTTCATAAAACAAAACTTAGAACTTATCCCCTGAGAATAGCATTGTCTGTCACCAGTCCAATCTAAATGAATTAGCAAGCAGGAAACAAGCTTGGCTTTTGATAAACATGATGTTTAATCAAAGTGTATATAAAGCAATTTAATATTGGGAATTGCTCTATCCTTCATAGCTTTTTCTTTGTATAAAAGTGAATGGTAAAAGTTACAAGCATAATCAGCGATTCTCCATTTTATTTTCCTAAATGCACTTTTGGTGAACAACATATATATAATTTCTCTGATTTATTTCTGTTACGTTTGTTCTGATTAGTTTTGCTGAAATGGTCTGTTGAGTTTGTTAAATTCTCTGATGTTGATTTACAGTGGACTAGATGTTTAAATTTAATCAGTTTGCCCCCACGTCGAGTGTGAGCAGCCCTTGTGTAGACCAGGTTTTGGATACGTCATTAGGGCGGGAAGAAATCTTCCCAATGACAGCTGGTATCCTCATATTACTTAGAATATGCATAGGTGTTAAAAGTCAGAAGCTTGGGGTCCCTGCTGTCAAGCATGCTTAATTGTTTGGGGAGG
This sequence comes from Ctenodactylus gundi, assembly GCA_004027205.1. NCBI lineage: Eukaryota > Metazoa > Chordata > Mammalia > Rodentia > Ctenodactylidae > Ctenodactylus > Ctenodactylus gundi. The sequence continues at coordinate 309,718 of PVKB01000613.1, forward strand.
AGCACAATTGACCTGAAGTCCTAAAGCCAGTCTGTCTGGAGACAGTGTGGCTGCCTGCTGTGCGGTTACCCTGAATGTACAATAAAAAGGGCTCTTCCTCTACCCTTCTTGCACAGCGAAGAGGGAGCAATCAGATGCCAGAAGTGCTTGACTTAGAAGTACTTGATTAGCTATTTCTTACATCTTAACATTAAAATAATTTCAATAACTGTCTTTTAAGTAAGGACTGACTGCTTATGTTAAATTATTAGCAAAATTGTGGGTATATGACGATACATATTACTATGTGGAAAAGATTTGGCAATGTTTTGCTTAAAGTAACTATGAGACTAAGAATGACTTGATATATTTAATCTCTGATAGAAAGAAATGACGGTAAATTGAGGCTCAAAAGATTCTGATAAAGAGTAATGAAGAGCTTATGTTTTGGAGTCAGGATTGCAGTAATGTCTGCATGGGATGTCTGCAGTTAACAGAAGTAGGAAGAGTTGAGCAGGAATCTACCTCTGAGGCTCAAAATGGAAAGTGGCCTTTCTGTAGTTCATTCATTCTACTAAATTGCTCACTCATGTGCCTTTATGGGTACATATTTATATATGCACTCCCATCTTAGAAAAGGCATAGGGAAATCTTCCTAACCATGCTCATATTTTTTACCTGTGTGACATTGTCACTTATTTACCAGATGTCTCATCTAATGATGACTAAGTCTCCAAGGGCTGACAGGAAACCAAGGTATTGTGTATATATGAGATATGATAAAACAAATGGCAAATGTTTAGATTTTTAAAAATTTCAGAAGGGACTGATGCCATTAATCCCTCTCAAAATTCTCTCCCTTGCTTTGAACACACTTACCTCATTGTCCTTGCCCTTTCTGAGGTAGCTCTGGAAGTCCTATTTTGTGAGCGTCATTGTGAGGTATGATCAAACATCATGAGAAGCGGCTGCTGAGTGCCATCCAGTGAAAGGCAGGCTGGTAAAAATATTATAGCACGTCCTCATTTATTTTATTCACGGAATTGGCACTGTGAGGCTTCTGGCTCTTTGTCAGAGTCAAAATGATCATGAAAGGATCATTAAATGAATCAGGACATCTCCCCCCTTTTTATTAATATGTAATATATATATATATATATATCTGCAATGCATCATGGTTATAACGAGCTTGGGTGTTTTGTACACATATAGATAGCGTCAACATTACAATTTCTTCCTCTCCTCACTTTTGGCCCTCCTGCATCCTCCCCATCCCCCCTACTTTCCGTTGTCACACTTATTTGGTTCTATAAGATGCCTGTATTCTAGATTCCTCATATTAGAGAAGCCATACAATATTTAAGTTTCTGTGTTTGATTCTTTTCAGTAATTCTGAAGCCGCATGGTGCCAATTCAGTGAATAAAATAAATGGGGACATGCTATAATATTTTTACCAGCCTGCCTTTCACTGATGGCACTCAGCAGCCAATTCTCCTGATCTTTGATCATACCTCTACCACTATCAGCTGTGTCACCTTGGTTGAAGGTATTTAACTGGTGTGTGTCTCACTTTACTTGTTTGTAGCGAATGTATGCTTCATGGAATGATTATGCAAATTAGAGCTAATGCTCTTAGAACAGTGTCTGGCATGTACTAAACACTTGGTAAATAATCATTATTGTTTCACTAGAAAAAAATCATGTCTTGAAAATGTATAGAAAATACTTACATTTTTATACACCTGAGTTTTGTCAAATAAAATAGCATATTTTCTACAGAGTAAGAAAAGGATAATTGTAGTCAAAGGAAAATAATTTAGCATGTGAATAAAGGGAGTAGAAAAGCAAAAAGTTGAAAGATGCGCATGTAATGTTGTAAAAATAGTTGCCAGCCACGTTGATATAATTGTCTATAGAAGATGGAGGAAATGCAACTAAGTGACAATAATGTCTATGTTTAACCTGCGTCGGAGCACAGTGTTGTTTACAACCAATAAACACCTGAAATACTGAAATAAGTTACAATTGAAAATAAGTTGTCAATTCCTTTTCGTTGCTAAACTGCTGCAAATTTTACATGTGAGGTTTTACTCAAAGCTTAGGTCTCCATCAAAAATCATCCACTGAACCCATTTTGGATGTAGAGTAGGGATTTAGAGACTAACAAATCTTGGTTTGCCATGTCTTAGCAGGTTGGTAGAATGTTTGGTAGAAGTCAAAGTGGAGATTCCCCCCAGCTCCCCAGGAAAATGCTGTCATGAACAGTAGCTTGCACACTTTCACTGTGATAAATTCTAAGTAATAGTATCTACTGTTCTTTGAATGTTTACTGTATGCCAAGCACATATTAGGTGCATTTCTATGCATCATTCTTGTATTCAATGAATATATTTTGTGTCAGACACCATTCTACTTGTTAAAAACAAGGTAGTGAATAAAATATGTGGATATTGGAACATTCATAGAACTAAGTAATAAAATATATGAATAAGTAAAATTAAACAAGGAGAGCAGACAGATAATGTTAGGTATGTATTGTGAGGAGCTGTAATTTTAAGAAGTGTCACTTGAGACAGCCTCACTGAGAAGATGGCATTTGAAAAAGCTGAAGGAGCATGCAACATGGCTTTATGAGAGAAAGGTGTTCCAGAATGAGAAAATAAAATATGCAAAGTTCTTGAGGCAAAAACATAGTGAGCACAAGTCAAGGAATAGCTAGAAAGTTCTGTGGCTGAGTGAATGGGGGAGCCATTGAGAGGTCTGGGCAGAGAGATGTAGGAGGAGCCCGCGTAAACTTTCTGGTTGTGAAATTCCATTACAGTGGTACGCTATTTCTTTGGAAGATCTAAGGATGGCAGTTATATTTTTAGATTAATCTGTATCCCTTCAGGAGGATTCTCTGAGGCCTGGACCTTCATTTGAGAGTCTGTAATGTGAAGCTCGGAGCATGATACTCATTCCATAATTAGACCTGTACAAATATCTGTTGAATAAATCAGGAGAACAAGGTTGAAGTGCTAAATCTCAATGAATTCACTGTGGAACTTTGAATGAATTACTTGTTGGTGACTTGTTTGCATACTTAGATCTTTTCATGCTTTCTGGTGTTACGATTCTAAAAGGTTGCCGGACTCCACTTCATGCTGTGGCTATTGGGTCAACTTGTCCAGGAAGGGATAAGGATGACCTGAACCCACCTGTGCTACTCCATCTACTTCTGTGCTTTCTCAGCAGGTCTGCCTTTCCATTTAACTTTTCAATTCCCACCTTGGGCCAAGACTGTAAAGCAGGAGATGGAAGCTGGCAGGGTGACAGAACTCTTGGGGCATTTCTTCCTGTCAGAGGATTGGATGATATGTGTGAACAGACAGTTTGGCTTAACTAATGCTGAGTATGGGTTCCTGCCAGCCTTTTAAGATCCTAACATAAACTTACCTTGTTTTCAAGCCATGTATTTGTGAAACCTGGCCTGGGCTTTCAATCTACTTTATTTTCTCCTTTCATCATAAAGAAGATTCTAATGGAAATAGCTAAGTACTAGTAAGAATTTTATGATGAGTGAAGAAGGCCTTTGAATTATGTATCTTGAGGCCTGAACCTAATTTTCTTTAAGGCTGGGGTTATGTATAGCCTTAGAAAGAGATTTGTTTTTGGCAATCACTCATGCAGAATCAAATAAAAAATCTTCCTTTGAAAATGGAATTATTAATGACTTTGATATTTACCATTTCTGGAGTTAAATTTACAGGATGAAGAGAGAAATCTGATTCAAGCAAAGATAATTTCTGGATATCACGAAGAATATTGAGGCCTTTAGCCTTCAGGGGAGTTTGCTCCTTTCCTAGTGCTAGGCAAAGCCTTATCCTTTTAATAGGAAAACTTAAACAAGGCCACAAGCCAGCAGACCAGCTGGGTCCATGCGGAAGCTTCATTCTAGTCACATGAACGTTGAGTACTGAAATGTACTGGCAAAGCAGCCAGTGCTCGCTATGCTTGACTGTTGGCAGTTAAAAATAGGGGCTGCATGGTGGGATAAGCTTTTGAACTGATGACTTGCACCTCTTAGAGACTGATTCATTTCATAAGCCAGGAAGTTAGTTCGGTGCGCAGAATGACATATGTGTGTTTTTAACCAAACAAGGTGGTAGGTAGCAGTGTTAGTTGGGTAATCTTATTCCCATTTCCAGTTCTCTTTTTCATGTTATCCCTATAGCTGATTTTAATCACTGTTTTTTTTTTTTTTTTTTGCATCAGGATAACTGAATTGTAGAGAAATGACAGAAGTAGGCCAGCCCTGATGTAACATAGTTGCTGTGAAGAGGAAGACCTAGCATTCACATGCTGCATAACAAAGCAGGCCAACCCTTGGCAGCCCTGTTGGGCATCAGTTATTATGCTATGAGGTCACCAGGGACAGGAGTCATGTCTGGCCGGAAAAGGGAGGTGGGAACTTGATTTAGAGTTTCCAACTTCTTTTTGCCATGCCTCCTCTAGAATTGTGCTTGAAGGCATATTTTTGTTTTGTTTTTTTTTCCTTAACGAAATTTGTGTTAAGTTGTGTGAATAATTCAAAGTGTGTGGTGAATGTGAAGAATGTTCTGAGACCCAGTCTCCTCTCCAAGCTTACAACTAGGCATCTCTTTTACTCTCTCAACAGTGAATGGGTATGTACTTTGGAAGGAGAGGCACTTTTGTTATGCAAATTATCTCCTCTACTTCCCGTTCTTCTGTATGTTATACCTAATGGCTCTGCTTCTTTAGCCATTTTTCTTCTATAGCTTTTATTCACACTACTTTGGCCTTAGTCCACCTTCTTTTGTCTGTTTGGATTCTTCTTAGTCTAATTTTATTCTCAGAGTTCATTATTTTATGTGGTCCTGTTGCTTGGGCAAAGCTTCAGAAACAAAGGTTCAAAGTGTTAAGCCCTTTCAAACCATCTTTGGAGTAAGGCAGATGTTGGAGTGGGTATTTGGTTAAAAAATATCTGAGGCATTTTGTCTTGTCCTCTAAAATAGGGACATTGCTTATGTATAGAGAGGGGAACGAGACAGTAAGTCAAGAATCACCACACCAACACCTCAGATTTTTGTACTCGGAAAGAATGTATGATGGAGGCATGACGTGGCATGTATCAGTAGTTAGCTTCTTTTCACTGTTGGTCCATTGTATGAATTTCTATACTTATTCATTTATTGTTAAGTTGGTAGACATTTGGTTTATTGTAACATTTATTTAAATTAATAAAGTTGCTGTAAAGATTCGGAATGGGTATTTGTAAAGAAATACTGGCTTCATTTCTTCAGGGTAAATGTAGAAATGGATGTTTTACTTTATGAGAAGCTTTGGGATGGTTTTCCAAAAGTTCTACACTCTTATTTCTGTTAGCTAAGAATAAGAACTCAGATCACATGCACCCATCAGCACTTGGATTTGTCAGTTTATGATTTTAGCTACCCTAGTAATGATAATAATAGTGTGAATCCTCCAATTTTGTTCTTTCAAATATTGCTTTGGCTTTTATATTTACTTTTTTTTGTGGAACATGTTATAATCAATGACCAACTGCTACAAAAGAACCTACCAGGATTTGGTAGAGATTATCTTGAGTATTTAGATCAATATAAAAAATAATACCTTAATAATATTAAATATTATCTTTAAGCATGGTAGATCTTTTAATGCATTCACATCTTCTTACATTCCACTTAGCAAAGTTCTATAGCTTTCAATGTAAAATCCTGACTACATTTTGCTAGATTTCTCATAAGTATGATGTTCTTAATTAGATTGTTTAGCAATATCTATTTTCAATCGTACCTTACTAATACATAGAGGTAAGATTGATTTCTTTATGTTGATACTGTATTTTGCATCCTTGCTAAACTCACTAGTTCTGATGGTATTTTCATAGATGCTTTGGGAGTTTTTAAGAGCTAAGATAATCATATTACCTAGAAAAGATTTTTTCCATCCTAATATAAATGACTTTTTTTCTTGCCGCATAGACTGCAGTATTATAATGTTAGACTGGTACAGAATCTCTTAAGATGTGCTTACTAGGTTGAGGAAATTCCCGTCAGTTTTTCTCTGCAGCAAATTTTTTATTATCATTACTAATTGTTAGTATTGTTACATGCTTTTCTTACATCAATTGGCATGACCACATGGTTTCATTTCTGTTAAGATGCAGTGATTGATTTTAAAATATTCAATCAACTTTCAAGAATGAACATACTTTATTGAAGTTTTGTGCACATTTTACATATTACCTGCTGTGATTTAACAATATTTTTTGAGGAGTTTGCATGTATGTTTGCAGGTGTAGATTGTATCTATGTTTTAGTTTTCCTTTATTTTCTTTTTCTCTTTTTTCTCCTTCCTTTTTTTCTATTGTCTATGTCCAGCTTCTGTATGACAGTAATGATCTCATAAAAAGAGTTGAAAAGCATGCTGAAGAATGCATATCTGAAGAAATCGTGTGTCACTGCCGTTATGTCTTCATATCTGAAGAAATCGTGTGTCACTGCCGTTATGTCTTCTTTTGGTGGAATATGGCATTGAACTCATGTGAGACTAGGTGTTTTTATTAACAAAAGTTAGGCAAATATTCTGGATATTACATTAATCATTATTATATCTTATTTTAAAATCTTCTTAGTCCCAATGGTTTTCTTTGATCAAAGTTCACTCTTTTGGGCATTTGTAGAGCTACTCTAACTTTCTTTTGATTTATGTGTGCATAAGATATCTTTTTAAATTATTTAACTTACTTTATTATATTTTAGGTAGATTTCTTTCTAATAATACCTTGTTTTATTATGTTTTTCAAATGTATTCTGATAATTTCAGTCTTTTAATTGTGTTTAGATCACCTGAATTTAGTATAATTACTAATATATTTGGAGTTTGGTTTTCCATTTTAATATTTGTTTCTCTTATACTTTCTATTTTCTGTCAGTGTCCTAAAACTTTCTTGCTTTCTTTTGAGTGTTTTGATACTTCAATTTGTCTTTTGTTCCATTCATCTATATAACTGTCTACCACCGTTCATATCTGTATGTGTTTAGTACTTTAATTGGTACTTTAGAAATTGCTCTATGCATACTTTCCATCCTCTACTTAGAGTTCATATGTCTGCTGCAAGTGAAACACAGAAACTTTTCCTTCATTTAGATCCTTTTATCATCATCTCTGCCTGTTGTCATTATCCTATGTATTAAATCTATATATGTTGAAATCCAGTTAAACAAATTTCAAATGTTTTCTTTTAGTTGTTGTTATAGTTAGAAGAATGGTTACTGAAAGATTTCCACATCTTAACTCAGAGGAGGTTCTCAAACTCAGAGAACAAAGGAACATATACAGTGAGAAGGACTAGGCCTACTCTTACTGGCTTTGAGGGCAAGGGGCAGTAATGAGCCAAAAAGAAACCCTCTAGACATCACAAAAAGGCATGGAAATGGGCCTCCTCTAGAGCTTTCAAAGGGAATACAGATTTGTCAATAGTTTGATTATAGCTTGTGGAGTCTGTTGTCAGATGGAGGACCTATGGAATTGTGAGGTCATACATTTGTGTTGTGTTAAGCTAGCAAGTTTGTGGTAACTTATTGCAGCATCAATAGAACAATAATGCAACCACCAAACATATTGTATGACTCACTTTGAAGAATAGTCTATAATAGTTGCTTAGACATTTAGTATTCTGTCTTTTCCTTTATTCCTAATATGCCTTCCTGGTATTATTTCCTTTGGTCTGAAGATTTTTTTTTTTTAGATTTCTTTTAGAGATGGTATGCTGAAAACCAGTTTTGAAAGATGCTCTTTATCTTGGGATGTTTTTCTTCCATCTCCATTCCTAAAGGATATTTTTACCTGATACAGAATTCTGATAAAACAGAATTTCTTGAGCACAAATATTATTTCACTTTTTCTTGCTACCATGATTTCTGATGAAAAGTCTTATTCATTCAAATTGTTATTTCCCTATATTATATGCTTGAAAATATGGTGAATGTTTAAATTAAAAAAAATTACATTAGAAGATACATAGCCATTAATCCTTCTCAGAATACTCCCACCAATCTCCAGCTTGAAACACACTTATGGCACAATTTTTTGTCACTTTCTGAAGTAGTTTTGGTAAAGGGTGAAGGATGTATGCAATCTGAAGAGAAACCAGAGTATTCTGAAGCAGTTTCATTCTTTCATGAGGTTTCCTGTGTGTGTTATTGACTTGTGGAATAGGAAGTGCTGAAATCTCACCCACTCTGGACACTGGGGGCTCGAGAATGGCAACTTGAACTAAGTTAAGGAAGGAAGAAGACGCATTATTACAGCTTCTTTCTGGGAAAGCTCTTTAAAGTCTTCCCTTAGTCTTTAGATATGAACTTGTTCTTTTGCCATTTGAGGCTTTCTTTCTGCTATGCAGTGAAGTGCTTTATTCTGAGTGGACCTCCAACATGTGTTTCCACCATTGCTGGCTACCCATGAATGGACAGAGACCTTCTGAAACTGTGAGCTAAAATAAACCTTTCTTCTTTTAAGTTGTGTCAGATATTTTTGTCCCAGCAATAAAAAAGTAACCAAGGCAAATATTTCTTTTACTGTAATACAATTTAAAAAATTTAAACACTCACTGTATATTTTGATTACACCTTGTTTGCAGTGTCTCATTTTTCTTCTGTTGTTTTGAAGATTTTTTGTTCTTGACAGCTTTTTCTCCTATTGTTTTTCACAGTTTTAATGATATGTTCAATTGGGTACCTTTAGGTTTATCTGATTGGAGTATGCTGAACTCCTTGAATCTCTAAGTTTCTGTTCTTTGACAAATTTAGGAAATTATTATTTTTTGTTTTAGGAATATTTGTCTTTCCTTTTGGAGCATTTTTATAATAGCTTCCTTATTATTCTTTTCAGATAATTCCTACATCTCTGTTATCCTAACATTTGTATCTGTTGATTGTATTTTTCTCACATATGTTGAGTTTTTCCTGGTTCTTCATATGCCGAATGATTTCAAGTTATATTCCGAACATTCTAATATTATGTTCTGTTATGTCAAAATTTTGTTAAGTACCATGGAGAATATTGAATTTTCCAAACAAAAAAACAAAAATGCTGGCAGTTGACCCACTTAGATTTAGGCTGAAAGTTTTGACTAGTCTTTTTTTGGTAATGCTTTAAGACTTTTTAGTGCTCTTAGATATCTTCTATGAGTATAGCAGTCAGCGGTCAGCCTGTGACTTGTGTGGTGGTCTGTCTTTTAGAAATATTCACTGGAAGTGTGGTAATCCCTCAAGCTGTTATCTTTTTTTCCAATTTGCACTGTTTAGTTTTTAAGAGTCCTCAAATCCTCTATGCATTCTATTCAGATTTTATAACATTCCATGAAACATAAATGGTACAATGTGTTTATTCTTTAATTAGGGCCTCATGTTATTATTTAAATTTTGGAAACTTTTCCTTAAATATTTCCTACAACACTATTTCTTTTCTTTCTCTAGCCTCTCATTTTGTATCTCTAAGTAGTTAGTGGTGGACCTTCTAACATTCACAGTTTTCATCTTCTTTGGATCAATCTTGTCATGTTCTCAGTAATACTCTGATCTGGCTTTTTCATTCTCTGATATTTTTGTTCATAATTTCAGCTTTATTCTCAATGCTGTTTGTTGCAATTAAGGGTTATTATTAATAGCTAATATTCCGAATATACTTTTTTCTAGGCGTTCTATTTAGTTTATTTAAAAACCAAACTTTTCTCATATCATTCTGTTCTTTAATCATTTTGTTCCTATCCTTTTAAAATATCTCCAGTCATTTAGAAATACTTATTTTGTATCTTCGATCACATTTTACAAATGCTATTAGGAGCTCATGAGATGTTAATCCTCTTTTTTGTATGTTTCCTGGCTATCTTTCATGGTATTTTATTTCAATATGATTTGTTAGTATTGTTATTATTCAGAAGGAATTTTCTTATTATCTGTTGGAAGTGGTAAAAGGTCACTTAAGAGAGGTTTTGTATTTGCTTCTTCAGAAGATCCTTGGATGTTTACGCTATTTTCTGATTTTAAAATTCCTACAGCAGTCGGTGGTACATTTTGGACTTTGTAATTGCCAGTATGAAGCTTGAGATTTGACATTTGTTACAGATGACTTTTGTTTTCCAATTAAGGTTATGTGCAGTTGGCAAGTGTTTTTGCCACTTCATGGTCCAATATACAAACTTTATAAAAATTTTAAAATAGATACAGTAGTCATTCCAAGCTCCCTGTATTCATCAGTAACATCTTATCCTTTCTGACATTGGTCATAATTCATTGTTTCCAAGTTTGGTGTGGATGTTAAAATCTCCATTTTCTTAAAGATCCTGTAGAATCTGAAAACTTTTCTTACCGTCTCTAAATCATTGCATTAGCTATTGCTTTCTTTGTTAATCTCTAGCTATGTCTTTCTCTAGCGTCTGGGGGGCTTTTTAAAGTCTCATATATGATTAGAAAATATTGACTTACGTTAGCCTTACATTTATGACAGGAGAGGATCCATTCCAGCCCAGAAGGATCAACCGTCTTGACTGACTGAAATTTTCACTTTATGGTTCATATTTACTTAGATTCCTATGGATACTGTAAATCCCACACATTTAGTAGATGATAACCAACAAATTCCTTATCTTACATTGTTGTTGTTTGGAAACCCAAAATCAGTCTCACTGAGCTAAAATCAAGGTAGTAGCGGCTCTGTGTCCTTTCCTGGAGGTTCTCAGGGAGATCTTTCCTTTGTCCTTTACAGTTCCTAGAGATTGTCCATATTTGTGGCTTGTGGTCCTGTATAATCTTATCTTTCCACACAGCAACTCCAAAGGAAGATCTTCATGTATTGCATTCATCTGGCCTTTTCTGCCTTCCTCTTCCACACTTATAGATCTTAAATCTTCTTTCCTTTTCCCTAATGGTAACAAGTTCCCAGGATTTGGAAACAGAAAACAAGTTTGTTTTTTGGGAGTGGGGTAGGTGAAGAGTAGATATTATTCTTGTCATGTCGATTGTAAAAAAAAAAAAAAGCCTTGTACACAAGAAGTTTCAGTGTATGTTGATATAACACCTAAGAGAAACATGAGCTAAAGAGAAGATGCTGGGACTATAGCGTAGTAACGTTTCTATGTTCTAATTGAGACGGTAACATTTGGACTATGCTTAGAAGGTGAAAAATTAGTTATGCATCTAGATCCCATAGAACACCAGTTTTAAAAGCTGCAAGAAGAGATATGGTCAAATCACATAGATAAAATGGAATCTGACAATTACAGGAGTGTAATGGGCAGAGATCAGGATTGTCACTGATCATTCTGGAAGGCACAGATCTGTCCTAGCAAAGAAATACCCAATCTCAAAACATCAGCAGCTTTAATGTTGAGAATCCTGGCCCTAGCTATTACAATGATTTACCTTTATTGTAATTTTCTCAACTCTGAACTTGAATTTTATCAAATGACTCTCTTTGCTTATATTTTATTAGTTTCCATCATATCTAATCAAGTCAGATAATTAAAGTAACAAGTTCAACTGGAATCATTGAGTACAAAATGCCACTCTTCTGGAGGAAGCATGTCGTGTGTGGGAACCAGACACAAGCCCATTGTCCACCAGCTGTTGGCATATCAAAGAGACAGAGAAATTGGAGAATATCACCAATATTATGACTTGACTGAGTATACCCAGGTTATGAGAAATTCTGCAGGAAAATATTGATGTATATTTACATTCTTTCATTTTCTCTTCCAATCACATTTTAAATAACATTCTTTAAAATTTTACTTTTGTAGGCATTTATTTCCATGTAATATTTTAATATAGTGCTGTAGACATCTCTGAGGAATCATATTTTTAGAATTAATTAACTTAATTTGATTAATTTTATTTGGTGTCATGTGAATTTGTGGTTTTGTAACAACCATACTTCATCATATGTAAGTATTGGAGTATTTCTCAAACCTACAAAATTAAGAGTAGAATTAAATGGAAAATGCACTAATGCGAGATAATTAATTTGGCAAAAGCTCTCAAATTCTGATTGTTTTCTCTTAAATATTTCCAAGAACAAAGCGGGGCACAGTAGCACATGCCTGTAATCCTAGAATTCGAGAGGCTGAGGCAGGAGATTCCAAGTTCAAATCCAGCCTGGCAACCTAGTGAATCTATTTCAAAATAAAAAATAAAACAAGCTGGGAATATAGCTCAATATGAAGGGGCTAGGTTCAATCTCAAGTACTGAAGAAAAAAGTCCCGAAGAGTGGTTAAAAACCCTTCCTCTCCTCTATTATAGTGTTATATTTTACACCCCACGTGCACGCACGCACGCACACATTACGTACGTACTATATCCTGACCTGCAGAAGCCTCAGACAAACCGGTAAACGTTTTGGTGACTAGCTGTGTAGACTTCAGTTGGAGAATTCAAAATCTACCAGTTTGGATGGAAGGTTAAGAAACTCAATTGATCCTTACATAGATCAACATTTTAATTACCGTGGAAACTCGTACCTTTGCCAAAAGTAAAAGTTGGAAGTGTTTCCTAAATATTTACCTCGAAGTCATGGCTATTCTGAAAAATATTTTTATTATTGACCTTGAATGTATGCTTTACCTCCTAAGGAATAGATCACAAATGGCTTCACTTTTATAGTCTTGATCCTACGGTGAAGGGCACCTCGAACCCCTGTATGTGAGTGCGGTCCGCAGTGGGTGGCTCTTCGGTCCTACCTGGGCGGCTCAATCTTTCCCTTCTATTCTTATTCTTATCTATCTATCTATCTATCTATCTATCTATCTATCTATCTATCTATCTATCAATCTATGGATTCCCCGTTCTCCCCACGCCTTTCGGAGTCCCTAGGCACCCGGTCTCTGTCCCCTGACACCCGCTGCTTTGAGGCACTGAAGCCGGTCCGGCGCTGGGCTGGGCAGGGGGCGCGCGCGGCCCCGGAGCTGTCCAGCAGCTCCCGGCGAAGTCCTGTTCTGCGCCCCTCGGCAGGGGAAGCTCTCCAGCGCCCCGCCCGGCCGGGAACCTCCGGTGACGGGGACCCGGGCGTCCCAGGCTCGCACCCACCCCGGCCAGTTTTGAGCCTTCCTCCTGCCCCGCCCGGCGGCCTCCTGTCGGCCTGGGGCGGAGGCGGGCACGGGGCGCGCGGCGCCCTCCTCGCCCGCGGCGGCCGGGTGGTCCTTTCTCTCCGGGTCCGGGAGGCGCGCCCGGAGCCGCGGGGGCAGACGCGGCCCGGGCCTCGCCCCGCGGCCCCTCCCTCCCGCCCTCCCGCGCCCGCCCGCCCCTCCGGGAGGAGCCGTCTCTCCGCGCGTCCCCCGCGCTCTCCCCATTGTCTCTGCCGCACAACAGGTTCGGCGGCCGCGGCGGCGGGCGCGGGCCGCCTCCCTTCCTCGGGCGCGTCGCTCGCGGGGTCGCCGGCGCGAGTCCGGCCCCTCCCGCCGGCCCCTCCCGGCCGCGCCGCCGCCGGGGCTCCCGAGCGGCGCGATGAGCGCAGCGGCGGGGGCTCCAAGTTCCGCACGCGCCGCGGGGGGCCTCCCTTTTCTTCCTTAGGCGGCCGCGTCGTGTTAATCCTACTAATCGGGAAATCGGGCAGCGGCAGCAGAGGCAAACGCTGTTTTCCCGCTGGATTCCAAGGACCTCTTCGATTTTTATTCTTAAAGAGCGAGACGATGGACTGAGCAGACCCACGCCATGGAGTCCCCGGTCTTGCTGAGAACCTTCTGTTTGATCTTCGGTCTCGGAGCAGGTGCGCGGTCGCGGGGCCGGGCGGGGACAGGGACGGCTCCTGCCTCGGGGCTGGCGGGCGGCGCCTCGCTCTGCCCGGAGCCCCAGTCGATCTGGACTGGGAGTCGTGGAGTAGGGGGCAGATTTATATTGGGATTCTCTCCTTTTCTGCGCTTGCCTTGAAGACCGCGAGGCGGGTCACACCCCTAGCCGGGCTCTGGGGCCGAGGGGTAACTTTGCACGGAGAGGGGTTTGAAGTAGGTCAGGGAGATGGGACTGGGTGCACCGCTCCTCAGCGCTTGGCTGCTGGTCTCAGGTAGGCTCTGCGCGGCCCGGGGAGTCTGTCATCACACCCCAACATTGTCGCGAAGACGCATTTCTTTGCTGCCCTGGAGAAAAAGGCTTGCATCTTAACGGATGTCTCCTCCCTTTCTTCCTCCGCTCCCCTCCCGCCATCCCCTCCAGTCTGGGGGCTTGGGGTGGACCCCTCCCTGCAGATTGACGTCCTGACGGAGTTAGAACTCGGGGAGTCCACGGCCGGAGTGCGCCAGGTCCCAGGGCTGCATAATGGGACGAGAGCCTTTCTCTTTCAAGGTAGGGTCCGGGGCGACGAGTCCCCCCGCGGCGTTCGCGTAGCCGCAGAGTTGGCCTGGTGACGCCTCCTAACTTTGGGTCTCCCCACGCCCTGCAGCGTCTGAGCTGAGGTGGGGAGGCTCAGGGAGACCTTCAGCCCCGCGCGGGTCAGCGGCTTGGGTCGTCTCCACTCCCAGAACCCCTTCCTGCTTACTTTGTACTATTGCCAGGCTTAGCGGATAGTCAGTCCCTTAATTACCGAACAGAAACTCCGATGGCAGATGGTTGATTTTGGAGTCTGGGGAGCAATAAATTATAACACAAATGCCTCATTTGGTGAAAGTGATTTAGGTGGGAAACAAGGAAGCTTTATGTTAGTTGAGACTTTATCTCGGGAAGTTTTAGAAACAATGGCACCCTGCTGGGAGACATTTCTTTATGGTGGTAGTTTTCTGGAAAAAATAATCCTCCCAGTGTTTTACCCTTTGTGCCTGACAAACATACTACACTCGAGCGAGATTCATCGTGGGACGATCATCATTTATTTTTTTTTCACCAACAAGAGGAAGAGAATTATATTCTCCTAAAATTATTTTTGGAGTTATTTCAAGTAAATGTTAATTTAGCACTATAGCTCTGTCACCACTAATTCTATGCTGAGGTTTTTAAAACTTTCCTTGAAGTCCGTGGATATTGGCAATGCGTAACTGTTAATAATTCCAATTATATATAAGTGGGTTGTGCACTGAGAAACCAATTTCAGGGTAATGAACCTTCAATGCTAATTTCACAAAGCTTTGGAAGTATTTTTTTTTTTTTTTTTGTGGAAAGATGCTGTAATACGAGTTTATACAAAGAAGCTGAACACGGCAGAAAGACTAGATTCATGCATGGTGATGCATAGGCGAAGGCAAAAAAAATGGAGTTGGTTCACTATGTGTGATGGACTGAAATGCCATGTCCCGTGCCACCCGGAGGTCATTTTGCCTTTTGGAGCCATGGCTTCAAAAGAAGTGCACCTTATAATTAGTGAAGAGCTGGATTTCACAAAATACAATGACCCCAGCACATCTGCCACCCAGAAATAGAAATAAAATTAAACTCGAGTGCTCCTCTAGTGGTGTCATTGCCAGTTATAGCCAGTATGTGTCACCATGGACAGTGGCACGAAGCTCAAGGTTGGGTTGGGGAAGGAGCACTTTGACATGTGTTGCTTTTATTATTTTTTTTTTTAACAAGCTTGCGCCTGCAGAAAATTTAAATGTAGTTTTCTGGTTTTAAATTGTCATTTTAATTTTCTATTTTAAGATTTTTTTTACTGTAACAATAATATTTTTCTTAATTTTTTCAGGGTGGAGCTTGGATATTCAGATATTCCTTTTAAAATAATGATTGTATTTAATACCTGAGACACAACTCAGTTGTTAGCAAAATTTCACAGAATTGGGAAACAGTTGTTAGGCTTAAGTTTGTTATTGTTGTTGTTATTGTTGTGCATAATTTTGCTTTTATCTCTAATATTTTGTTTTTGTGAAACAGCAGTAAAGTTCAGGACTGCCAGTTTGAGAAGCTGGAAAGCTTTGCTCTTATATTCCTATATTCTTATATTCCTATTCTTATATTCAGATTTACAGAAGCTGAACCTTTTAGTGGACAAATAGTATTGAAATACCTTTAACTTTCCTAAGTTTCTTGAAATTTTATTAGTGTTCTTTGTAGCTTCCTGAGAAGAGTTTTTGAACACAAATAGAAACTTTCAGGACTGTATATTTTATGCAGGACAGGTATTAGACAATTAAAAATATCTAAGAAGTAGTTTCAAGAAATTTTCTTGGTCAATTAAGAAGTTAGTCTTCATTTCTAATTTAAATTAACTGCTTTTTTTCAGTGTGGTATGTTTCAAATGCCTAAGGCATATGAGGTATATTTTCTTTGAATTGTATTCAGCAATCAGATATGCCAATACACATTAATAGTTGATTGTTTTTGTTTACTAATTTTACTAAGTCAAATATTTAGATAGATTAAATGCTTACAAGTGTAGTTTATGAGATTTTAATGCACGCTGTTTTACTTCCTGCCAATTTATGAATTTTTTTCATATAGCCTATGAGCCAGGGAATTTTTTTTTGCCAGCTGTATTCCTTACAGGCATATATCACTGATGTATTGGTAATATCCTTGTGAGTTATAAGATTTGGGTTCTAAATTTTACAAGTGAACTTTTGACTCTGCGTGGTAGTTCTGCATTACCTTGCAAAAGTCTTTTCTCTGCTGTTAGGATGTAGAAGGTTTTGCTACATAGTTCTGATTCTTGCTGCTTCATTAGAGTCCATGGACTTTAAAGAGATAAAAGCATTCAGACACTGAAGATTTTATAGATTCCATTTATAGTGAGTTGACAGTGCTGCAGATAGTTTATATAATATATAAAATGTCACAGCAGGAATTGTAACAAATTGCAAAACCTGGGAGAGATGCTCTGAGATATTACATGAACCTATCATGCAGGTTTCATTGTGCTATCATATATGTTCTAGATAGATAGATGTTTGAACTTCTGCATCTTTTCATAATAATAAAATCATCTTCTTTCCTTTAGTTTTAAAATAAGAAATACTGCATGTTTTTTTTTCCCAATGATTTTTAATTATTTAGTCTTGCCTCTTTTGGCCACTTCATTATTCTCTTTAGTGATTTCTGAGATGCATGCCATTCATTATTCTATGTAACTATGAATATTTTTTGAAAATTATTGTGGAATATGAATCTACTATTACTTAAATTTTTAAAGACAAATGGGAATATATTTCAAATATATTTCAAAGTCTTATCTTTTTTCTTATTGTAGCAGCAACTATACCATCAATAAAATGTTTTTATTGTTGCTGAAATTTGATTTAGAATTGCTGTAGAAATAAGTAATAAGATGCTAAATTAGATCTTCACATAATGAATGTAACTTTTGGTCTGTTCAAATTAAAATAATTTTCAAAAAAGTGCTCAGTAAATAGTTTGGGAATCCACATCAATATTTTCTAGTCATGTCTAGTTTATGACTGACTCATAGCCACAAATATATATTTGACATGCTTCAAAAAGAATAGATGACTGAATGCTAGCAATGCACCTGGGAAAGATTATAAATAATTCTAGAATATTAAAGGAATAGTACAAATTTAAATAAAATTTTACCTAACTCATTTTAAATTCTAGAATATATATTTCAAAGTAATGATTTTAAAAAATATTTTCTCAGAATAATAATGAGAGGCCAGAAGGGAAAGTAGAGAGAGTCAAAGTTCTAGGACTTTATTGAAAAGTTTGTATAAGTTTTAGATCTTTGATTTGAATAAGTCAGCTAGCCAAGTTCCCCAAAGAGATACTTTCTTCTTTTAGCTTAAGAAAATTTCTTCTGAAGTGTTTATAGATTTTATAATCCCATTAATCCTCACAACAGTAGATAAAATCAAAGAATATATTTTTCCTGAGTTGATAGTTTAAAAATAAGCTTAAAAATAAGCTTAGTAATTGTTTTTTAAAAAACTTTAAGATTTAAAGGGAAAGATGTTCTGAGGTCTACTCTCAGAATTACCAACAGAATTAATTAAGGCATTAAATAAGGTAGTGAGCTGTTGGCTTTGGGAAGCAAAGGCAAAAAGTGCATTAGGGTACATTAGTGGAGATGGTGGTGAGTACGTGTCTTCAGCATGTGGTCCAGAGTTAGGAGTGATTATCACTGGTACTCTAGTGGAGCACATTAGCACAATTTAGGGGTGCCTGAAAATCAGGCAGACCCAGGTGGACTCTCACTAGGTGTGTGGCTGTGGTGAAAGTACTTCATTTCTGTGAATTTCAGCAACCTTGACTATGAAATGCCGTTGTTAACAGCACTCGCAACACTATGTTGCATTGGGAATATAAGAGCAAAGGAAAAAGCCAGAAACCAAGGTTTTCATAATGTCTTAAAATAGCGATTAAACAACTGTAAAAATCATAATTTGTCATCATTAAGATAAATTATATGAAAAACTAAAGGCATATGGGAATCTGTATTCTAGCTTGGGGAGTCAGGGTCTGAGACGTGGTTTTATAAGAATAGTTCGAGGAGGAGAATCTGTGAGGATTCAGGGAGGAAGACTGACATGGGAAAAAAGGTAATATGGGCAGAGGTTCTAGGCCTAGAATGAGTACAGTGATGTCAGAAAATGGAAGGAGTCAGGCCAAGTACATGTATAGAAATAGTGGGATTAAATAAAGCAAATGAGTAAATTGGGACCAGGTTTCATGGTAGATCATCTGTAGTGTTATTGAAAAGTGTCATTATACAGAGATGCATTGTATGAGGCAATATTATCTTTTAAAACTATCATGTCCTATTCTTTGAATCTGATAACTTTATATTATATGGCAATGGGAAACTAAGGTCACTTATAAATTTTAAAATAAGGAGGCTATCAGAGATTATCTGGGTGCACCAATCACAAGAGTCCTTTGAATCTGGAAATGGCAGGTGGAAGCACCAGGATTAGAGTTCTGTGCTGTGAGAAAAGCCAAAAGAGTCACTGCTCTTGGGACAGAAATCGGCCAGAAGCCAAGGAACACAGGCAGCCTTCAGAAGCTGGAAAAGGCAAGAAAGTGAATTTTTTCTAAGTGTCTTCGGAAGGAACACCGCACTGCTGACACTGAGGTTTTAGTCCAGTAAGACTAATTTTATACTCCCAACATCCAGAATTGTGAGGTAATAAATTCGTGTTGATTTAAGGCACTAAGTTTTTGTGGAGCTTAGTTTTAGAAACCAGAAGCTAATATATATGTTGGTATATGGAAGTGCCTACTATGAAAAGCCTGGATAGCTGAATAGATTCTTAGTAGAAATACGAGTGTTGTTTATTTTCTGAGTAAAGACTCAAGGAGAAATGCATGAAAGTCTCCAACACTTTAGATGATGCCTGCGTCAACATGAGCAGACCTTTGGTGGGTATTAATAAGTGAGCGCACTGAAGGATGCTGTCACCATCAGGGCTCAGGTAGACATGAGGAGCTTGTTGTTGTAAACCAAAGTAAAGTGGTTCCTTGTTGCGTAGTGGTGAAAAGCTAAAATGTCTTTGGCCATTATGTGGAAAGCAACACTTCCAAGTGATGGATTTGGATTTTTAGTTGAAATGATTTATAAGAAAAAGCACTGAAGGTGTACTTTGTTCCCACCACCCCTTGTAGTTTATAATAAAAACGTGAGATGAGAGATTCAACATAGGGAAGAAGTACTTAGCAAAAAGATCCAGTGATTAATATTTGAGAAATTCTCAGCCCATGTTATGAAAGATATTTAAGTAGGAGATTCACTGTTAGAAATGTCTGTTCTGGAGAAAAAAAAAACCAGTAATGTGGCTGGAATATCCTTTGCTGGTGTCTCCGAAGTATGAAAAGGTGGAGTATTCCACTACCTAAAGTGCTCTCCGAAGAGCTTCTGACACATAGACCCCCTCACCTATTTTTGCAGAGGCTAGAAACAGAGATGGAATGATCCAGAAGATATCTGTGGAGGAACCTTTTTTTTCTTTCATCGAACGGAGTGAATCTCCACCACCTACTGTGGGAGACCTACAAGGTCCTTAAGACTACTGTACCAGTAAAAATGTCTCTGCCTTTGTTCCAGTCAATGAGAAAGTGAAAGGCGCCATTGGACCCCAAGTGTCCTATAAGCAAGGAACAGCCAAGTAAAACTATTAAATCATAAACACGGGCCTCCTTTAAAAAAAAGTTGGACTCAAATGACAATACTCAGGTCTACAGGGTGAAGGTAAAAATCAGAGACGGTTATTTCCAGACCTTGAAATGTGTATATCTGCCACTTTTTTATTCATTTACCTGTCTTCTGACATGTAGGATGATTAGATATTTTGGCTATTGTGAATCATGCTGTGACGAACATCAGAGTCCATCTATCTCTTTGCCATACTAATTTCATTTTCTTTGAATAGATAACCCAAAGTGGGATTGCTAGATCATGTGGTACTTCTAGTTTTAATCTTCTTCGGGGGCAGAGGGACTTTTGCGTAACGTGTAATAATTTATACTTCCACC
The DNA here is from genome assembly GCA_004027205.1 of Ctenodactylus gundi. Classification (NCBI taxonomy): domain Eukaryota; kingdom Metazoa; phylum Chordata; class Mammalia; order Rodentia; family Ctenodactylidae; genus Ctenodactylus; species Ctenodactylus gundi. The sequence continues at coordinate 330,122 of PVKB01000613.1, forward strand.
AAGAGTGTGGGCAAGGTTTCCTTTCCTCACATCCTCACCAGCACTTGTTATCTTTGTTCTTTTGATAATAGCAGTTTCAATTGGCTAAGGTGATTGTTGCTATGGCTTCCCTGATGAACAATTTGAAAATTGTCAGGTGAACAATTTTCCATATATATGTTAATTTTCTGAGTAAGAAAATACGTATGCTAATCACTTGTAAATGTTCACTTGAGAAATGTCCATCCAGCTTTTTGTCTGTTTAAAATTAGTGTGTTTAATTACTATTCAGTTTTTACTTTTGGGCATATTTTGGATATTTGCTTCTTGTCAAGTGTATGATTTGCAAATATTTTCCATTTCATAACTTAGCTCTGTAGTCTTGTTTCTTTTGCTCTGCAGAAGCATTTTAATTTAGTGCAATCCATATATATGTTTACTTTTGCTGCCTGCACTTTTGGTGTAATGTCTAAAATGGTCTTCCAAGAAAGCAAAAAAGTTGTATTTTCCAGACCAATGCCAATAGAAGTTTCCTTTTATCTCTTCTTTTTGTAGTTTTATGGTTTCAGGTCTTACATTTACATCCATTTGAATTTTTCAAATGTAGTGTTAGGTAGGGTATAATTCTTATCATTTGTATGTGGATACTCAGTTTTATTTTTTAGTACTGTTTGTTGAAGAGATTGTCCCTTTCCTGTTAGTTGTTCTGAAAATCAACTGATGATAAGCGTGTGGATTTATTTCTGGGCTGTGTAGTTTGTTCTGTTGGTTTGTACGTCTGTTTTTTTTTGGTAGGACTGTGATACTTTAATTAGCGTCTTCTGTAGTACATTTTGAAGTCAAGGAATGTGAAACCTCTTGCTTGGTTTTTTATGTTTAAGACGACTTTATCTTTTGGATTGTTTGTAGTTCCATATGAATTTTAGGTTTTTTTTTTTTCCCCTTAGGTGTGTGAAGAATGTCATTGGAATATTGGTAAAGAATGTACTAAATCTGTAGACTGCTTTATATAGTATGGAACATTTTAGCTCAGTCCTCTTCCCTTTTGAGCCCTGGATGTGTTAGCTTTCTGTTGCTGTGACAAAATACCTGGTGTAAGCAACTTAAAGGAGGAAAGATTTATTTTGTCTCATGGTTTCAGAGGTTTTAGTGCATGGCTATCTGATTCCATTGCCATGGGCTTGAAGTGAAATCATGGCGGAAGGGCATCAGTGAAGCCAAACTGCTCACCTCCTAACAACTGGGAAGCAGAGAGAGAGAGAGAGAGAGGAAGGGGCCATGAACCCCAAGGTCACATCTCCATGATCCATTCACTTCAAGTAAGCCCCACCTCCTGCCCATAATGACACCAAATCATGAAATCGTCAGTGAATTAGTCCACTGATTAAGGTAGAGCTTTCATGATAAAGTCATTTCAGAAAAGCCTATTGACAGCCAAGCTCTCAACAGAAGGAGCCTTTGGGAAATATTTTGGATCCCAACCATAGCCCTGGGTATTTTTGCATTTATTTGTCTCTTCAATTTTTTTTAACTGTTACAACATTTATTTTATTTATTTTTTAAAAAATTAAAATACATTTTCTTTAACCATTTCTTTATTGATGGGCAGCTAGGTTGTTTCCTGGATTTGGCTATTATGAATTATGCTGCTATAAACATGGATATGCATGTATCTTTTTGGTATGTTGACTTTATTTCTTTTGGGAACATGCCCAGTAGAACTGTAGATGGATCAAATAGAATTTCAATTCTCAGCTTTCTAAGGAATCTCCAGACTGCTTTCCATACTAGTTGTACCAAATTGCCAACCAACAGTGGAGTAGAGTTTGTTTATAATCTGTTCATTTTAAGTTATTATTTTATAATTTTTAAAAATATAAACGATACATTTTTTCACTTCCTTGGATAAATTTATTCCGAAGGATTTAATTTTTCATTGTTACTAAAGAGGATTTAAAAATTTGTTTTCATATAGTTTGTTACTAGTATATAGAGATATTAAAGATGTTTGCATGCTTATTTTGTATTTTGCAACTATACTTAATTCATTGTTGTATTTCTCAGGGCTTTCTTTATGTAAGATCATGTCTAGTGCAAACAGAAATAATTTGACTTCTTTCTTTCAATTAGGTTGCTTTTTACCCCCTATTGCCTAATTGCTCCTACTACAGCTTTGAATGCCATGTCAAATATTGTTAATAAGATTTGTATCCTTATTGCTACTCTTAGATTAAAAGCTTTCAACTTTTTAACAGTGAGAATAATGTTAGCTATATTTTAGCCATATATAAACTTTATTGTGTTAAGATACATTTCTTCTAAACCCTTCCAAGGCTAAAACTCAAAATAGGAAAAAAACCCATTTCTTCTGTAAAATATTACTGGAGAGGGATGGTTTTTAGCATGAATAGATACTGAGTTTATCAAATGCCTTTTTGCATCTATTGAGATGATCACATGTTTTTTTGTCTTCAATTATGTTGATTTGGTATAATAATCCAATGTGTCAAATTACAGATTTGTGTAAATTGAGTTATTTTTGAATTCTTGGGACAAGTCTCACTGGATCATGGTAAATTAATCTTTCAATATGCTGTTGAATATGATTTACTAATATTTTGCTGAGAATTTTTTATTTGTTCACCATGAACATTGACTTAAAATTTTGTTATTGTATCTTCATCGAGTTTTGATATTGTTGTAATGCTGCCCTCAAAAAATGAGTTTGAAAGTATTATCAGTTTCAATATTTTGAAGGAGTTTGAGAAGGGTTATTATTAATTATTCTTTATAAAAATGTTTTGTAGAATTCAGAATTGAAGTCATCATTCCATATCTTTTTCTTTTCTCATTCTATTTTCTTTTTTCTTTCTATTTCTTTCTTTCTTTCTTTCTTTCTTTCTTTCTTTCTTTCTTTCTTTCTCTCTTTCTTTTGTTTATACAGGGTCTTGATCTATAGTTCAAGGTGGTCTTAAACTTACTGTGTAGCCACGCCTGGAAAGAATTCGCAGCAATCCTCCTGCCCCAGCCTCTGAATGCTGGAATTATAGGCACGTGCCATCATGCTTAGCTAGCATGTGAGGCTGGAAGATGAAACCTGGGCCTTGCACATCTTAGGCAAGGGCTCTAATCACCGAGCTGCTTCCCCAGCCCAATTTCCTTACTGCTAATTGGTCTGTTCAGATTTTCTGTTTCTTCACAATTCAGTCTTGGTTAGTTGTGTGTGTCTAAGAACCAGTTTATTTGTTCTAGGCTATCTAGTCTGTTGACATTTGCTTGTTCATGGTTCTCTACACAAAATGCAGTCTTTTGTATTTTTGTTGGATCAGTTGTAAATGTCTCCTTTCATTTCTGATTTTATTTATTTGAGTCTTCTCTCTTTTTTTCTTAGAATAGCTAAAGGTATGTCTATCATGTTTGTTTTTACCACCCTCCCACACTCTTAGCTTCATTTATCTTTTCTGTTCACTGTTTCACTTATTTCTATGCTGGACTTTATTTGATTCCTGCTGTTAACATTGAGTGTAGTTGTTCTTCTTTTAGTACTTTGAGGTGTAATATTAGGTTATTTGTTTCAAATCTTTCTTTTTAAAAAAAATCATACAAGCATTTATTCTTATAAACTTCTCTTTTAGAACTGCTTTTGCTGCATTTTGTATAGTTTGGCATGTTTTTATTTATCTCATTTTTAAAAAATTCATTTTAACTTTTTTGTTCATTTAATCAAATTAAATATCATTTAAGCTCCATGTATTTTTGAATTTTCTGAAAAATTTTCTCCTCTTTTTAATTTCATGCTGTGTTTGTTTATCCTGGCTGCTTTAACAAAGTATCTTAGATGAAGCATTTATAAATAATAGAAGTAAATTTCTTACAGTTTTGGAGGCTGAGATATTCCAAATCCAGGCACCAGAAGACTCTGTGTCTGATGAGAGCATTTCCCAGGAGTGCAGCTTCCGATGCACACTCATACGGGAGAAGGGCAAGTGAAGTCTAGGGAGATGCTTTGATCCTCTTCTGTAAACCCTCACAGGATAGTCATTTTCCCAGAAGCCACATCTCAAAACTATCACTTTGGGAATTCCATCCAATATGTGAATTTTGAGGTGACACGGTTGAGGTGACATATTTAAACCATAGCAACATCATTGTGGTTGGGATACGTATTTGATGTGACTTCAGTCTTTTCAAAATTTGTTGAAACTCTTTCGGCCAAACAAATGATCTGTGCCAAAGAGTGTTCCATGAATACTGGAGAATAAATGTATTCTTTTATTGGATAGAATGTTCATTACATATCCTTTAGGTCCGTGTGGACTTAAGTATAGTTTGGGCCCAGTGTAACCTTATTATTGTTTTCATTTTTTTGTTTAAATGATATGTCTAATGTTGAAAGTGAATTACTGAAGCCTATTCCATTATAATTTTGCAATTATTTCTCTCTTCAGATGTATTAATATTTTTATATGCTTACTTGCTTTTATGTAGTTACTTTATATTTGGTATATTTATAGTTGTTTTTTCATATTTCAGATTTGGCCCTTTTGCTATTATATATTTGTTATTATAAATTATATATTTAATATTTTATGATCATCATTTTATGATATTTTATGATCGTTGATAGATTTTGTATTGATGTCTATTTTATGAGTTAGACATAAGTATTACTTTTTAAATTTGCACTGCATATGTTTTTAAAATTAAATTGACTATTAGGAAGCAGGCAGATGAGTCTTTTTGTTTCATAATCAAGTCTGCCACTCTTACCTTTTTTAATTAGAGACTTTAATCCATTTACATTTACTATTATTTTGGTAAATTTTGGGTTTTTTTACACATCCTCTGTTCCTTTCTGTCCTGCACTCTTCTTTTATAATGCAATACTTATCTCTGGTTTGCTTTGATTCATTCCTGTATATTTTTTTTTATGTAGTTATCACAGATTTTTGCTTTGTGGTCACCATTATACTTACACAAAACCTGTATAGATATATTGAGCTTTTTAAAGCTAGTAACATAAAAATCTGATGTGTATTATACCTGTAATCTTAGCACTCAAGAGGCTGAAGCAGGAGGAATGCCAGTTCACGGCCCATCTAAGCTACATAGTGAGTTCAAGACCAGGCTGGATCATGTCTCAAAAAAAAATCAGATTATATAAAACTCTACAATTTATACTCCTAGAATGTATTTTATATTTTGAAGTCACAATTTACTTCTTTTCAGTATTGTGAATCCCTCAGCAAGTAAATACACTGTTTATCATTTTTAATAGTTATGTGTTTTATCATTTGCAGTTAATACATGTGATTCATATAATGCCCTTTCAGTATTAGAAGTATTCCAAATTTGATTTTCCACTTACTTTTACCAGTGATTTTTATAGTCTTTTACATTACTCATTAGTATCCTTGCCATTCAACTTGACAAAATCCCTATAGTGTTAAGACATATCTGGTGTCAGTGAATTTTCTGAACTTTTGTCTCTCTAGGAAAGTCTTTCTCCTTCATTTTTGCAAAACAGCCTTGCTAGGTACAGAATCCTCTGTTGGTGTCTTTTTTTTTTTCCTTCAGAACTTTGTTATTACTAAATCTGTACATTCATGTATTTTCCCAAATTTAAGAAGTTTTCTATTTTAAAAAATAATTTATTTACCTTCTTTTCTGTCACTTTTCCTTAAACTCTTATAGCTCTAAAATTTTCTCTTTTGATACTGTTGTCCGATAAATCCCAAACTTTTCTGTATTTTCATTTTTTCTTTCTTCACTGACTGTATATTTCCATGACTTCTCTTGGAATTCACAGATTATTTCTTCTGCTGAATCAGTTCTGCAGATGTTATTCTTTATTGTATTTTTTACTTCTCTTACTTTTTTTCACCTCCAGAATTTCATTATTTTAAAAATAATGTTAATCTATTTACATTATCATTTTGATCTTTTGTTTCATATTGATCTTTGTGGTCCTGTTAATGAATCTGAGGCTGAGGCTATGTGGTCTGTTCTGATACTGGGGTGGTCTGAGAGGCTCAGTGTTTGGTTGCTAGCGTGGAACCTGGGGCCCAGTGCTGGATGTCAGTGGAGCAGGCCTGTTTGGGGATCCAGTATGAAGTGTTTTGCTGACTTCCTCTTCCTTGTCCCAAGTGGAGAGTGTGTCTCCTCATGATGTTCTGTGTGAGGTTGGGGAAAAGTCATATAGATAATGTAAAATTTTTCTCTCCATTGTGTGTGTGTGTGTGTGTGTGTGTGTGTGTGTGTCTTATTTCTGTACTGCACCTAGGTACTGTATTCTCTCCTTTGATTTCCTTAGTTTTTGTAATGGTATTTTCCTGTTTGGATAGTTGTTAAAATTGGTCTTTTGTGCAAAGGATGAACACTTGACAATTCTATTCTTCCATCTTGCTGATGTCTTATTGCTGAGACTTTTAAATTGATTAGAATTTAGGTGAGCTTTTACAATTTTAGCTGATATTCTTATTGTTTAAGATCTGTGGGACACTTTTGGATCACATGTGTATTAGCTTTCCCATCACTATAACCAGACTACCTACTATCTGCAGTTCGAAAGAGAGCCTTAATTCCAGTCCATGGCTGGCCACCTCTACGGGGTAACATTATGGTGGAAGGGCACGGTGAAGCAAAGCCGCATGGTGCTGAGAAGCAGGGCACAGAGGACAAAGCAAGTGGAAGATGTGCTTTGGAGCGTTTGTTGTGCGCCTTCGTTACTGTCCCCGGAGGGCCTGCACTCTTTGATTGCGTACTTTTAAACGTCTTGCATCTATTTCCATCTAATGAGGGCCCACAATGTCTGAGTGCTTACTTTTGAATTTTCATCTTATTAATCTTTCCAAAATCTCTATGAAGAAAACCAAACTCTCCAAAGTCACACCCTCAGTGATCCACCTCTGGTTGGCCCCACCTCCTAATGGCACAGTCAGCTGTGATAGTCAGTGGAGCAGTCCACCGAGGATTGCAGCGTCTCCATGATCCTTCACTTCTCTAGGAGTCTCTTAGTTCCACCAATTGGGAATTAAGCTTGACTGCCACAGCACAAACACATTTGTATGTTATATGCAAGTGCCTCTTTGGTGATCAGCAAACAGACTGCGGTAGACTGAATGAAAATCCTCAACTGCCCACATACCAATGCCCAGAACCTGTGATGATGTTATGTCACATGATAAAGGAAGATTAGGTTCAAGGATGAGGAGATGGTCCTGTGTTATGAAGCACGGCCCATGTACTTGTTAGCATCATTTAAATGTGGTGATGAGACATACTTGAGTCAGTTGTCAATGGTGTGAAACTTGACAAGCTGTTGCTGACTTTGAGGCTGGAAGACAGTCATGGACTAAGCAACAGGACGACTTGTTAAGGATGTAAAAAGGAAGAAAGTAAGTTTTCTCTTACAGCATGTAGAAGGAACACAGTCCTACTGACACTTGATTTCAGCTTAGTGAGATCCACTTTGTGATACTGTCCTCCATACTGTGAAATGATAAATTTGTGTCGATTAAGCCACAGAGTGCCATTTGTGGTGATTTCTTATAGACACCAATATATCTTTTGAATATCAGCATTCATGTATGTTAAAACTAAATTAAGTTTTTAAAAAATTAAACTGACTGTAAATTATGTATCAATGTGTTGATCTTGACAGTTGAAATATCCTAATCATTGGGAATTGAAAATATTTTGTTCTTACATGTGAAACTCAAAATCTTTATAGTAAATTGTGAATTTTAAAAGTGACTGTTCCTATCATCTCAATAGTTGCTAATTCTGAGAACAAAGTAAAACCTAGAATCAGATTTTTGGAGATTTTTTTTTCAAAAGCATACCTTTTCTTCTCAAATGGTTAATCTATACATGAAGAGAGACAAGTTACAAAGTATGGATATTTTGGCAACAGAAGGAAGAGAACTTAGCATTGTTTTTGGCACTTGGTACGTGCGCTAGCTGTAATTGTAGACAAGAGCAAATAAAATTGAAGTCTCCTGTGAAAAGTGCCAGCATATCTGAAGGTCATTATAGATCTGAATAGATCTGATGTGGAAAGGGCTGGACCTGGCTGTGGCTAATGAACGGTTTTTGAATGTCATGGTTGAAGTTCACCCCTCCCACCCCAAGGAATGACTGCAGGAAAGATTTTGTGCTTTCTTTTGTTGTTCTCTCACCTCCCATCTCTTCATGCTGCTTTCAGACTCTATTCTTGTAGGTACCTACAATGTTTCCATTCTTGTTATTTTCTGTTCATAATTCAGTACCTTCAAAATGCTATCACATGATTTGGACATTAAGACCTGATTGTGTGTTATGTTTCTTATTGATTTTACTTTTATTGAGTTTAACAAATATACACTGCATTGCTGTATTTCACAGGGAATCACAATATAATAGGGGAAAGTCTGCATAAACAGTTACAGGAGGTAAAATCAAAAGCAAATTTGTACTGTAAGTAATGAAAAAAGGAACTTGAGACTTTATTTTGAAAAATGACCTCAAAGATTATTGTGCTATATATTATGATAAAATGTATATAATGTAACTATGAGATAATTATAAGAAGCAGTAAACTCAAGTGTTGGGTTTATTGTTGATATTGTTTTGTTTCTTTTGTTTTCCCAAAGTTGAAGTGTTTTTTTCTTTCTTCAATAAGAAATCATTCTGCTTTGATGTATTTATCATTTGACCATATGTCTTCATTTTTAAAAATTTGATCTACCTACCTGTATCAGGTTGTCATTAGTTATAAGTTCTTTTCTATGTCATTTGCACAATGCTTAGATTGCATTTATTGACTTCATAAAATTTTTCATCTTATTCTAGATTTCAGTTTCAAATTAACACATTGATGAGGTTGATGCTGGCCTTATGTGGAAATAGTTTCTATGAAAACAGTTGGATCTCGCCCTGAAGCCCAGGCTGGCCTTGGATTCAGGACAATCCCCCTGGCTGAGCCTCCTGACTGCTGGAATCATAGATGTGTGCCACCACGCCCAGCTTATGTGGTGCTAGGAAATCAGACTCAGGGCTGTGGGCTTGCTAGGCAAGCGTTTTAACCGCTGTACCGTTCCTCCAGCCCTGTGCTGCTTTCTTTAGATTGTTCTTCCTTGCTTTTTATCCTCGTGGATTCATACATGTCACTCAAAACTCAGGTTTAAGTGGTCATTTTGATTACAAATCCTTTTTTTTTTGGTGAAATTACTGTTCCTTTTTCTGTGCTCTCTTAGTGTCCTCTGTGAAAACAACTACAACATTGTTACAACTACTAGTTTTTTCAAACATAAAAATTATGGCTTCTTCCTTTTCACTCCCTGCTATCAGCCCCATCCATGCTAGACCTTTGCTTACCTGGATTGCTGGAGTGGCTTTGGGAGTGATCTCCCTGCTTAGATTCTTGTGCTCCTGGAATCTAAGATGCATCCAGAATCCCCGGCCCTGGCTTACGCTGTAGCAGAGAAGGCAGACAACGCATGTACATGGCACATATGGTGTCCCTGCTTTGCCCCAAACCTTCAGTGATTTTCCATTTTACTCAAAATAGTAGACAAAGTCTTTATGCCCCAAAGTCCTAATAAGTGCTTCCACCCCTGCCGCTTTTCTCTTCCTTCACCTATGCTGGTCTGCTTGCTGTTCTCATATAAGACAGATACTCTCCTGTCTCAGGGTTTTGCACTGACTATTTACCCTATTGGCAATGTGCCGCCTCCAGGTATCTGTATGTTTTTCTTCTTGCCTCCTTTAAATGTTTTTTAAGCATAATTTTAAATAAAGCCTGCTGTGACTACCAAGAGAAAATATAACTTATTTTCCCCTCCACAAGTATTCTCCATCCCCTTTTCCATTTTAGTTTCCCTAACATCTGTCATCTAATATAGTTCATTTACTTGCTTATCATTTGAATTGGTTATTATCTGTCTTTCCTTCTAGAAAGTAAGTTCCATAGTGATGGGGATTTTTGAAGGCTTTATTTACTGATATTCCAAGTGTCTAGTATTTAGCAAGATTTCCACAAATAGCTGTTAGGTGAATATGTTCACTGAAGTGTGGCCTTCTTAGAGTTTGGAGTCCTGTCCTGTTTAGCTTCCTGTCCTACTGTGGTAACATACATCAGGTGCTCAGTAAACTGTCAGTGAGTATATACATGTGGCATTGAATGGAGTCTATTTATTTGTGGCAAAATCTGATTTTTTTCTGGTGCTATTAATATATTTTACATCTATGTAATTTCAAAGAAGACTGGAGAGTCCTTCTTTAAAGTAAATTTCTTTTTTTCTCTAGTTATAAGGACAGACAGGGTTAAGAGGAATTGGAAAATGGTAGTTCTGCATACTTAGGGCTTCAAAATATTGTGAGAAGCCTCTTCTTAGCACACCACGAGGTCTGCAGTGTGTTGGGGGAATTGAGCATCATGCGTGCTTCTTGACATGGACAGTTCAAACTGTTACTTTCATGAGTTGTGATTTCTAAGTTTTCACAGAGACACATCACGTAATAGCACAGAGAAACATTTCAAGGCCAAGAATGTTTAATTTGGATTATTTATGCTATAGTACTTCTCCATTATTACAGATAACCAGCCTACTGGAGTGTATCCAGGGAATAGCAACTGGGGATTTGAGAGGTTTGGAAACCATACCAGATGAGAAATGGTTGAAAGCACTTGGAAGATTTAGCCTGGAGAATAAAAATCAGTGATGTGACAATTTTTTTGAGATTGGAAAATATTCTGATTTTTGGAAGAACAATCACGTTTAGAAAACTCAGATTGATTGTTTGTTGTCCCAGAACAGTGATTCTGAAGTGTATGCTTGACAATCAGTACCTTACTGATTGCAGTGCTAAAAAGACTTCCTTAACTTTCTAAACTTTGTATATTTAAATCTCTGAAAGTGAATCCCAGTAATCTATGTTTTCAAAAAATTTCATGGGCTGGGGTTGTAGCTCAGTGGTTAAAATGCTTGCCTAGCAAATGCAAGGTCCTGGGTTCAATTCTCTAGCAGCACATAAGCTGGGCGTGGTGGTACAGCGTGTAACCCCAGCACTTGTAAGTTCAGGACCAGTCTGGACTACAGAGTGAGACCTGGCCTCAAAAATTTCCTTTTCCTTTAATTGTGTTTTTCAGTCAAGTTTGTGAACCATTGTTTAATGTGGTAGCCAGTAGCCATAAATGGCTAGTAAGGGACATGATATAGGCTTAACACAAACTAAGATGTAATATAAGTATGCAAATACATAGTAATTTATAAAGACTTAGCATAAAAACTGTAAAATTTTTAATATTTTTAGAAAAGTTTGAGGACACCAGATAGAGAAGCCTTGAAGTGCTGTGAGCTGTGCTTGCTGGGAGATTCTGGTCAGAGCTCAGAATATCAGAATGCTGATAGAAATGTGGATTTTACAGGCCAGGTTCAAGTTTCAGATGGGAAGGAGGATTTATTGGCAACTGGTCTAGAAAGCATACTTCCTACTCTGTGCCTGCATTTTGCACTTGTCCAGAGATTTTGAGTGAAAACTGATGTTAAGCGTGGTGGACTACATAATCTGTTGGAGGAAATCTCATAGCAGCCCAATGTCCAGGCTGTCACATATATGGATACTGCTTGTGGCTTTTAGCCAGCACTACACTGTAAGGCAGGAAAACATGGCAGACAGAAATAATATAAAATATATCCTGTTTTGCCAGACTGAAAGGGCCTGTAGTGGTGAAGCAAAAGAGCACAGGGAAGTTAAAGAGATTAACATTAAAAAGAAGCCAAGTACTTATAATCAGAATTATAGGAAAGATGCTTTGCAGGAATCCTAAAAGTCAGCAAGACCCCACCCTTTGCCAACTCAAAGTTGGAAAGGCAAAAGACATTGATCTGAGAATAGTACCCTACGGCACTCTGTAGCACCAAAGAGAGAGTCACCTGGAATTCAGCCATCTAAGAACTCAAAAGCTCCTACAGCCTTTGTCCGTGGAGGTCAGTCTACTGCTGAAGCCAGTAGTAGACCCTGATGACATCCTCATGGTCCTGGTTTTACGCTCTTGCAGAGTGGAAGAGTTGCGGGTTCATAGAGGCTTCCACTCACATTTCAGAGGAATGCTTTGGAGGTCAGACAGTGTGCCCCTTACAGGGCAGTGTTGAAATTGTAAAGGGGATGCCTAAGGTGCAGTGAAGACTGAAGATTTTGGAAAGTGAAGAGCCTGGCTATTCCCTGAGGAATGCTACGGGCTGTGGGTGGTGCCAGTTCAATGGAGAGAAGACGGAGGCTGCAGCCAGAGGCAGTGCTGCAGACATGCGGCCACTCATGCCCTTTGGAGCTTACAGCTCATCACAGTTTACCCCAAATGCTGGACACAGAACAGCAGAATTTAACCCTTACCTTGCTAGGTTTAAAACTTGCTTTGGTCCGATTGCTTTCTGTCCTCCTATTCTTCCCTTTTGGAATGGGAATATTTACTCCATGCCATTGCATGTGGGAGTGCTTAATTTTAATTTTCACAAAAGCTCATGACTAAGAGTTTTCTTCAAGTCTCAGAAGTGACGTTGGACTTGGACTTTTTAGCAGTTCTGAAACTGTTGAGACTTTGGCAACTCTCAGAGAAGGACTAAATGATTTTTTCATAAATATGTAGAGATGAGTCTTCTGGGGCCCAGGGGCAGAATGCTATGGTTTGGATCTGGAGTGTCCCCAAAAAGCCTGATGTATATGGAACTGTGTGCTATTGAGAATTGGGACCTGGCTAGAAGAGGTGGATGCTAGGGCTTGCCCTGGAAGGATTGTGTCAGCTCGTTGAGATTGGGGGTTCACCAATTCAGAACTTTCGTGTTTGTATTATTGACTTCTGGGCCAGAAAATGGAGAGGCACCCACCTGGGTGTGGGGAAGCCCAACTGGCTCCTTAAAATAAGTTAAGGTAGTTAGAAGAAACATTGCTACAGCTTCTTCCTGCAAAGGCACTGGCCTTGCCAGTCTCTAGTCATTGAGTTACTCCTGCTTCAACTGGCTTCTATCTGTAATGGGGCAAGCAGCAATCCAGCCTCTGTCATGTGCTTCCACTGTTGCTGGCTCCCCATGAACAGATTGTGTGAGAGTTTCTCAAACTGTGAACTAAATAAGTGGTAGGTATTCCATATTCTGTTACAGCAATGAATAAGTTAACTGGGACACACATGTTTATGGTTCTTTTACTTTCACCATGGTTGGTATGGAGGGAAAAACTAGGATCTATAAAGTCAAAGAGAGTCAAATTTTGAGTTAATTTAGAAGAAATTCTTTTCATATGCTACCCTCAAATTAAGTGATTTGTTTTATGAAATAGCTATCTGTTCATTCATTCATTCATTCATTTTTCCCATTTAATTGATACATATAAGTGCAAAATTTAAGGTTTACAGTGGACTTGAGCATTTTGTGCACATACATATCTTGGCAAGGTGACAAGGGCTTTCCCGCTCTCCTTTTGTACCTCGCCATACCCTCCCCACCCTCCCTCCCCCCCACCCTAACCCCTGTTTCATTCATTGGTCTTTCAAATGTGTTTCTAGTATACTCAAGTAGAGATTAGATGAACAAGAAAATCGTTTCAATAGATCAATATGGATGGGAGTTGAAAATAAATTATTGTTGAGGACACTTGAGTTTTAACTGAAGGCAAATTATTTTCTCTTTTAATTAACTTTTTTCATTGCAACCTCTGTTTCTGGAACATCCTGTTTTGTTTTGTTTTTTCATGTATCTGACAGTCTTTTACTCTGTCGAACCAATTCTCAAAATTGTCTTGGATTGTTCTATTACTCTTAAATTTGTTGTTGTTGATTTCTGTTGTTTACTACACTGCTATGCACTGTATATAATTTATACATACTTAGCTGTAATGGTAGTGATCCACTTTCTTTCTTCCATGTACTGATGTCTTAGTGTTTAATCTATTTTGCTTATCTATTTAAATTGAGAATCCCTGAGGCAAGCACTGTGCCTAATTTTGTGTTCTTCCAGCCTAACACATTGTACTGATGGGCCACTAGAAGTCCTAGAAAAAGTGCCAAATAGATTATTTCAGAGTGGAGCGTAACTGATATTTTTAGAAATTATTTAAATTTTCAGCAGTAATTGGTAGCTGAAAATCCTCACTATAGATTGTGTTTGTTGACATATACTTGTAACCGAGCAGACTTCTTCCAGGAGACTGACAGATTGTTAAAAAGAAAATTAAAAAGGCATATAAAAATGTTAGCTCTAGGCTACCCAGGAGATGCAGTGTTGCTGGTAACTGAAAGCTGAACCTGAATGTTCCCTGAGAGCCTGGAAACTGCGTTTGGAGGAAGGCGTGTCATTTGCTCATGTATTCTGTTTGCATTTAAGCTAACTATATTGTAAATATAGATTTATTTAAAGTATAGCAATACTCCTGAGAGGTAACTTTTTATGATATTATCATTGATATGTTTGTTCTTCTATACTGATTTTTCACAAATTCTGTTGTGTTAGGGTTATTGCCTTAGTTTATACTCTATTCTCTGGTGTTAAGAGTGAACTTACATAGGATACTAAATAGATAATTTAATTCAAGCAACTTTGAAAAGTTCTGCTATTATTGGCCTTATATTTTTGCTTTTTGAATAAAAACAGAAGGGTTTTTATTTTCTGTTGGAGAAGAAGCATTATATCCAGAATAAAGGAGAAAATGCTTCAAAATGGCTCAAAGGGAAAGGATTATTGAGGGTAAATTTGAATTTAAATAGTTTGTGCTGGGTTTGCTTGAGTGTTTAATATAATTAGCATTTTATTAAAATTCTAGAAAATGCATAGAGATGACTTCTAAATTTCTCAAACCTAAAATCCAGAGATCAGACATGGGAACTCATTTCAATCTGACTTTTAACCTTCCTAACTTAAATCTCGGTTTTCCTCTTTAAATTTTCCCTGAAGCTTATCAGTAATTTTTAGAGCAAACAATAATCCTGAGGACATAGGAAAAACACTGTTTTAAACTATAGATTTAATAGGATTTTTATGTTGTGAATTAAAATAAAGAATTATTTGAAGGTGAAATGGACATAAATACTTGATTTGGGTGGAGCATGAAGCTGGAACATGAGAATTCACGAGAAATGAGACCTATAAAGGAGAAAAAGCCCCACACAAAATAGATGCATATTTATTGCACTTCCCTTGAAGACACAAAGATGCTGATGTAGATATCATGATTTCAAAAGTTGCTGCACAAATTTCATTACCCTTATCATACATGCCTCTCTACAGTCAAGCATCTCATAGTGTATGTTTATCCTCTTGCTGTCACGGGCTCCATTTTACATATTTGGGTTGCATATCCGTTGTACATGATGCAATTTAAATTGCTCTTTGATAGCATACTTCCAAATTAGAACACATTTCAGAGACTAATGAGAAAAATGAGTATTCACTGTGTGAATCATTAACCAGGCAGACAACTGTTGAGTGGGGAAACCCACCTATGCAGGGGATGATTACATTTTTTATTTTGGCTAGCAAATTAATCAAGTCAGAAGTTCAAGCTCGTAAAGGGCCTGTTAGGCTGTGGAAATTGCTGGTTTTGTCCTATTTCTAAAGCTTACTTGGAGTGATGTTAACTACACAGTTACCAGACAAGAAAAAAAAAAAAAGAAATGAAGGGTTTCTTAGCTACTTCATGAAGAAATTAGAAGAAATATTTAAATTATATCCATATATGTATTCACAAAGTTTTTCTGGGAAAAATTCAGAATTCGGGTACAAAAGTGGAACTTTCATTTTAGACTTTCTGAATTTATGAGCACTCAATATAATATACACTACTGAAAAATAGTGGATTCATTTTCTCTACTGTCTTAGTAGAAGTAGATGATTTGTGAAACATAATATAGTAGATGACTTGTGCAAATATAATTTGTGAAAATTATTAATACTATATATTGAAACAAGAGCCCATAGAGAGGAATTGAGATATAAAATTTAGCCAAAAGATTCTTCTTTTCAAAATAAAATGTAAATCAAATCTCAGTCGATATTGAGAGTGAATACATTTATATTGCAATAGAATGAAAACATGGGATGCATTCAGAATAAATCTGTGATAGCATGAGAGCAGCCCTTGGGAAATGCGAAATCAATGTTTTAAGTTGTCACTGCAGCGAGATTTGTTTTTAATTAGAAGAGGTAAAGTGCGGTGTGCTCAGAAGCAAAAGATCAAATGTTTTTGAAGGGCAAAATCAGCCCAAGTGGCATTGTAGGTACAGAGGAAGAGCAAGCTACAGCATAAGATTGGGAAAAAAACAGGTTCAGCTGTCAGTTTGTGATACATGAATAGTTCTCGCCATTGCTGTCTGGAGCCAAGCCTCCTGGTGCAGATTGCTGCCAACACTGAAACCTGAAATAGGCTTTTGTGCACGTGGTGCGTCATCCTTTGTAGGAGGGTCGGGGTTCGGGAGTGTTAGTCAGCCACTGTTCCCTCCTCCAGGTAGACCTGTGAAGCATTTTTGTATTTCATTTTGAAACATTGTTAGATTTGGAGCTGCAGTTTCATTCTATCTATAGCTATAGCTGTATATAAACAAATTACTGGTAAAAAGGAGAAGTGACCATGAAGTCAGAAGCAGAATGTTAAAAAGATTCAAACGGTAGTATTCATTGTGTTTCGAGTTACCGTATATTAATTGTGTGTGACTCCTCACATCCCCCAGCTATCTCTCTCTCTCACATCTATCAATCTATCAATCTATCTATCTATCTATCTATCTATTTATCATCTATCATCTATCTACCTACCTACCCATCTTCATAGTGCTGGAGACCAAACCCATGGTCTACATGTTAGGCTAGAACTTTACCACTCAACTATATCCCCAGCCCTCTGTTTAAAGTTCTATATTTGCATACCTTGTTGTTCATGTGCAATCTCAGATAAAGAATCCAAAGTTGGGCTTTTCTGTGGTTTTTAACACATGAATGTTTTATTATTCTGAAAGAAAATGCATAGGAATGATTTTACTAAATTTCATACATAATGTTTCCTTACTTTGACCATTAATACATATTTATAGATGTGAGTTAGCTACTCTGCTTGATGTTTCACGGAGGAGTGCTGGTAGGTGAGTGAGCTTTGGAAGACTCACTCAGTCAGATACTATCTATGATTTCAGGATAGTACTGTGCTCACCAGATGGATTTAGATATTTCTTTTATAAAGAGTAAATGTTAGGTTCCTTTTGTTGATTTTTCAGATAAAATAGAAAATACTGTATTATTTGATAAATAAAGTGCAGAGCATTTTACCCTAATTTTCCATAGTTAAATTAATATCTATATTTCATATAGATATTTTAAGTGAATGGTGTATAATTTTAGATTTCCATGTTCTTTTGATTAGCCATGAGAGCCAAACTGATTTTTTTCTGTTCCTTTCATCCCTTTATTTGGCCTGCTGCTCATTTCTCAATTTGTACTTTCTCCTTTCTCATCTCTTTGAATGCTCTCTCAAGCATTGGCATCTGTGTTGTTGTCACAACTGTCAAAGGTTCTGGAGTCCTTGTAGAAGCAGGCTGTGTTAAATGGTAATGCCAGGGCTTTATTTTTCCCCCCATTTTATTGATATGTACACGTGCAAAATTTAAGGTTTACAATGGAGTTGAGCATTTTGTGCACATACTTTCCTTATCAAAGTGACAAGGGCTTTCCCGCTCTCCCTTTGTCCCTCCCCCTACCCTCCCTTCCCTCCCTTCACCACTCCCCCATCCCCTTCTTTCCCTTTGTCTTTCGTTTAAAGTTCCACGAGATGGTTGTGGTCTGGGTCTCTCATATCAGAGAGACCATCCGATGTTTCACCTGCTGCTTCTAATTCACTTCACTAAGCATGATATTCTCAAGTTTCTTCCATTTGTCTGTGAAAACCTCCATGCTGTTGGACCTTACAGATGCGTAGTATTCCATTGTGTATAAGTACCACAGTTTGTGTATCCACTGGTCTGTTGATGGGTATTTTGGTGACTTCCATATTCTAGCTATTGTTAGTTGTGCTGCTATGAACATGGGTCTACATGTATCTCTGTTGTATGTTGTTTTGGCCTCTTTTGGATATATTCCCAGGAGGGGTGTCACCGGATCAAAGGGGATATTTATTTCTAGTCTTTTGAGAGCTCTCCATACTGCTTTCCAGAGTGGTTGTACGAATTTACACTCCCACCAGCAGTGCAGGAGGGTTCCTTTCTCCCCACAGCCTCCCAGCATTGATTGCTATTCGATTTGTTGATATAAGCCATTCTCTCTGGAGTGAGATGATATCTTAGTGTTGTTTTGATTTGCATTTCTCTTATGGCTAGAGATGTTGAGCATCTTCTCATGTATCTATTGGCCCTTTGTACTTCTTCATGAGTGAACTGCCTCTTCATTTCAGTTGCCCATTTTTCAATAGGATCCTTTATTTTGATGGGCTTAATTTTCTTTAGCTCCCTGTGTATTCTAGTTATGAGTTTCTTATCTGAGGTGTTGGTGGTGAATATTTTTTCCCAGTCTGTTGGTTCTTTATTTACAATGTTGACAGTTTCCTTTGCTGTGCAGAAACCTTTTGATTTGACAAGATCCCATTGGTTGATAGTGGGGTAATTTCTTTTGCTCTTGCTGTCTTGCCAAGAAAATCTTTGCCTACCTCTATGTTTTTTAGAAATTTGCCTACTTTTTGTCTTCCAAAAGGTTTAGTGTTTCATTTTTAATGTTTAGGTCTTTAATCCATAGCATTGCCTGTCATTTCAAATTATTTTTTCATTTCACTGCTATTTTCCTTATATTTCAATTTTATATATATTTTTTTCAGTAACTGCGAGGAACTCAGTTTCCAGAGTTATTTTATGTAATGATGCCTACTGTTTTTGGTAACTCGGAGGAACTCAGTTTCCAGAAGTTTACTTTATTTAATGAACCCTACTCACCTGAGCATTTTTCATTGTTTCAGTATATTACTTCTGATATTAACTTATTAAAGAATAAATAATTACTATTTTGATTAATCATCCCTTTGATAAATGAAAGTTAATTCTAGTTGAATATAAGCTTCAAAAATTAATTATAGCAATCAATATTTAAGTAAAGAATTCATTAACAAAGGCATTAATATATTAGTATTTTAGGGCAAATCAAAATATTTTTGAAATTGTTCTGAGTTTTAAAAAAATTATCAGTAATTGCATGAAATAGCTTTGTCACTGCATTTCTAACACTGTTAATTTACACAGATTTCTTTTTTCCACTTAACTTACTTTTATATTGTTAAAGATGTTAGTAGTTTCATTACTTTTGAGATTGCTAAAAATAATAAAGCATCTTTTTCAGGATTAGTAGATTAGCAGTCTATCTCCCAAATTGTCATTACCTCTGTAAAACTATGACTATTTATATTTATTTTCATTGAAATATGTAATCTAAATCATAAATCTTGAGTATTTAATTTGATGAATTTTTGTTTTAATTTCAGACAAAATGGATTTAGTTCCAAAACTGTCTAAAGAGATGTGGAAGGACATTTTGACAATAAGGGATACATTTGTTATGTCTATAACTATAGCCAAAATCATTGTATTCAAAATATATGGTAAACATATAAAACATATATATATATATAGCTGAGCTGAAGGGAGAGATGGACAACATCACAATAATAATAAGAATTTCAGTATTCCACGGGCAGTAGTGAGTAGGTCAACCCAACAGGAAAATCAGCAAGTGAAAAGAAGCCTCACACAAACCTATAGACCAATGAGTATGTATTAGTCACTTTTAATTTTTATCACAGAGTACCAGAGAGAAATCATTTTTAAGAAAGGAATTTTTTTGGTTCATGATTTCAGAGGTTGCGGTCCACGTACACTTAGCCTGGTGGTTTTGGGCCTATTTTGATGTAGTCTATTATGGCAAAAGCATGTTGGAGGACTACTGCTTACTTCATGGCAGCCAGGAAATAAAAGAAGGAGAAACGATCTAGGGTTCTAATATTCCCTTTATACACACAACTCTTTGACTTGTTTACCTCGAATTCAGCTCCGCTTCCTAAAGTTTCTACTATTTCCCAGTAACACCATTAGATTGGGACCACAACTTTGACTTACGAGCCTGTGAGGGTATATATACCCGATCCAGCGTGTAACATTCCACACCTGGAACCTTAAAGGGTCATGGCCACTTTGCAGTGCCAAATGCACCCAGTTCTTCTCCAAGAATTCTTACAGCCTTAATAGTTGCATCATTGGTCAAAAGCCCCAGGTTTCCTCTGACACTTAACACAAACTCTTAACTGTGAGCCCCTATAAAAACATAGCAAAAGACCCCATAATTTTACAACGTAGACATTTTCACTCCAAAACAGAAGAATAAGATCATAGATGGGACAGATGTTACCAAAGTAGGACTAAAACTCAGCAAGACAACCATTTAATCATATGGTTCCATGTCTGGCACCTGGGCACGTGTTGACATGATGTGAACTCCAGAGGGCAGCCCTGCCCATGTCCTAGATGTCCCTGCAGGCTGTAGCCCACATGGCCACTCTCTTGGGCTGTCTTGGTTGGTTGGTTGGCTGTCTTTGCAGATGTTCCACATTCTTGGCACCTAACTCTCTGGGATTCCATTTCAGCTTGAGCTACACTCTCATAGCTTCATTTTTGCCTTCTTGGGGCTGCCCATAGGATTCTGGTCCTGCCACATCTGATCTTCCGAGCTTTGGTAGAAACCTCTGTCACCCTAAAGTTTTATTTATTTTTTAACAGGATCTCACTGTGTAGTTCAGTCAGGTCCTGAACTCACTATGTAGCCAAAGCTGGTGTCAAACTCACAGCAATCCTCCTCCCTCAGCCTCCTAAGTGCTGAGATTATAGGCACGAGACACCACACCCTACTTATGTGTTACTGGGAATTGAACCCACAGCCTTGGACTTGATAGGCAATCACTTTTAACCACTAAGCTATGCCCCCAGACCAGTCCATAACTCGAAGTGTTCATGCCTGCACCACATGGATAACACTGGGGTCTTCTGCCAGCAGTGGCAGTAGATAGGTGCTCCTAAACCGCAGCCTGTAAGTGCCTGGAGGGCTGATTTTGGGGAGACAACTTTCTAGGTTGTCTGTGTGGGAACAGGGTACCATGGGGTTCTGTTTTCAAAGCAGGGTATTTTGAACTAGCTAATTCTTTCACAGCTTAGAGCCCGCTGTGTGTGTGTGTGGGTGGGTCTGACATTTCTATCACATTCTGGTCTTCTGAGTTCACACCAGAAGGATCTGCTAGTCTCTGCTTGCAACATTCTAGTACTTTCTTTTAGCCTATCTCTCCAGCCCGTTACAGATTTGTCCCACAAACCAGTTTCAACAATTTCCAAACTGTAGAGTCAGATGGATATCAATTGGTTTCTTGAAACCAATTTTCTGTTAGCTTTGTATTGTTAGGACCAAATATCTGAGAAAAATAACTTAGTGGAGGAAAGGACTATTTTTACTTCTGGTTTCAGAGGTTTTAGTCTATGGTTGTTTGGCCCAGTGAACTGAGTCTACAGTGACACAGTACATCATCATGAAGCACAGTTTGATGAGTTTTGGCAATTGTTTAAGTCAGATACTATCAACTCAAAATAATACAGAGTATTCCCATGACCCTAAAGGGTCCCCATTCTCGTTTGTAGTCAGATTTCCACCTAATTCTCCATAGCTTCTCTCTGACCTTTCATGGGATGGGGTAAGATTGCCTATTGTTTTAATCACTTTTGTCACTGGGACACAATGCCTGACACCCAGAACTTAAAGAAGGAAAGGTTCATTTGGCTGACAGTTCCCAGTGGGTTCAGTCCAGAGTTGGCTGGCTCTGTGGCAGAATGCGTGGTGTGGAGGCATGGCAGGCGAAACTGCTCATCTCCTGGCAGCCAGAAAGCAGAGACATTTTAGATCTTAACCAGAACATTCTTCCTCTGTCACCACGCCTGCCCCCCCCCCCAAAATCCCTTGTGTCCCTCTTATTAAGTACAATGCATTTAGCCCATCTCTTACGTTTTAATAGTTGCAACAATTTTTGAAAAGTCTTAAGTTTAAAGTCATCTCTGAGACTCAGAAAACTGTTAGTTTTGAGTACCTCTAAAAATCTAAAATAGTTGAAATACTTTTAACATACAGTGGCACAGAGTAAACATGCCAATTCCTGACGAGGAGGAATAGGAGGATAGCAAGGCCTCAGACTAAGACTTGCAGGATAAATATTCAGTTTTGAGCAAGGGGTTTGGTGGCCTGGCTGCTGTAACATTGCAGTTGGACTCTTGGGTAGCTCTGCTCACTCTGCAGCTTTCCTTAGCAGATATTCCACCCTGCTGGTACCTCCATCTATCTTAGGTCTCCACTATGATTTTAGCTTCACTCTCACAGTTTGATGCACTGCCTGTCCATGGGCTTCTGACAGGGACTGTGATTCTGTCCCACATTTTTGCTTGGCTTCTCAGGACTTCTGAAATCTGGGCAGACACCTTCATGACCCCATTGGCCTTGCATTCAGTGTCCCCAAAAAGCCAGCACCACATGGATGACACTAAGGTCTGCCACCAGCTCAAGTACTAGCCAAGTCCTGTTGAACCATGGCTGCAGAGGCTGCTGTGTGCCTGGATGGTTGGATAAATTCCAAGTAATCAATTCCCTTGGTAGTGCTTCTTGAGTAGGCCATCCAGGGACACTCTTCTCAAAGCTTTACAGTTTTGTCCTCTTGAGCCTGTGGAGAGTGTGATCTTGTTAACAGAGATATTTAATTTTGACTAAGTCCCTTTTATTAGTTTTTTCATGAGTTATGTATTTTCTGTCTTGTCCAAGAAATCTTATATTCATTTACCTTAAAAACTCTCTTTTAATTCATGAGTTGTTTGTTCCCAACATTTACATACAACAGAAACAAGCTTAAATAATTCAAGACAGTTCAAGTGTTCTGGCACAATATTATTGTTCACACAGGCCAGGCAAACAGCACACATAAGTTCACTGAACTGGACATAAGTTTTAAGGAGTACTGAAGTCAGTGGTGGAAATGAGAAGTCCCATGTACTACGTATGTGGAAGTGATGCAACCACAGAGGGTTACTCCTTTGTGACCTGTGTCTTAAAGAATGCTCTTAGGAAGTGGATTTGTGATACAGCGAAAGCATGAACTTTTTAAATGGGAAGTAATTATCAGTCTGCTGACAAAAAACAAACACAGAAAACACTACCTATTTCCCAGCTGCTCTTCTCTCTCTCTCTTTTTACCTAAATGATAATAGATCATAAATAGAGAAACCTGGCTTTCGGGGGTTCACCCCTGAAGGAAAGAGCTGAGATTTTTGGAACATGTCCCTCTGGCACTTGAGGCTGAAGTCGGGCTGCTGTCACTTTTCCACTAGCCTTATGCCTCCTTGGTTGGGGGTGGAGGGAGGTGGTTGGGTCATGGTGTCTCCTGGTGGGCTGCCCTGTTCCAGTTCCTGGAGCTCAGAGCCTCTTGTGGCCTGGCTTTCTCTCTTCTTATTTGGGTGTGCTTTGGGTCATTGGTCCTTCCACATTGCTCTTCCTAAAGCCACATCACTTCTTCTCTGTGCCCTTTCTGGCAGGCTCCCCAATGAAATTTTGGGAAAGATGAGTTTCGGAATGTCCCTCCCCCCTGCGCTGCCACACTTGTGAGTTTGCTTTGCGGCACCCTAAGCTGATATAGTGTGGCCCGCAAAGCCATTGTTTTCTTGGGTTCAAACCAGTAGTGATGTGAATCTTCCCCTGACTCTTTGGTGCTCCCTCTTAATTAATACAGCACTCTGTCTGCAGGCCAAAGCACCGAGGAAGGAAATCTCTTCTCTTTGCTCTTGTTTCATTTTCTTCACAACCTGCTTCTGTTTTGTAAGGAGTGGATTTTAAAAAAAGCATTGTTAACCTTTTTTGTTCTGTCTTACTTTCTCTTGTTTGTGAAAAGTGTGCATTGAATGTACCACCAAGGATGGCAAGTGCCATTCAACAAGCTTGTCCCTTGGTGTATGCTAGGAAGAAACTGAGACATTTATAAAATCCCCCTAGAGAAAGTACCAGGCTTGCAAGGTTATAGCCTTGTTGCAAAATCCTATTTTTGAATTATAGAAGTTGAATATTACCTAAGCTTTTTTTTTTCTCTTTGCCTTCCACTGTATTGAATCAAATTCTTCCTGCCAGGCAGAAGGATGCTAAGGCAGGCTGAGGTGAATGCATTCTGAAGGGCACATTCATAATTTATAAAATATTATCCCTGTTACACATAAGAAAATAGAAATAAATCCACTATGTTAAATCTATTATAATAGTCTCAGTGGAGCTAACAGAAAATTATAATAGAGTATTTATCAAAATACTTAAGTATAACATACCTTAGTTTGGAAGATAAGATTAATACATGTGAAACACACATCTGAGTAAAAAATAATTTAATAAACTTTATTACATGAAAACGAGCATCAACATTTTCATCTTAACCTTCTTTACATCATTACCTTGCAGAGGTCTGTGACTGCTGTTACTTGGCATAGTGCGAATTATTGGCCTGCCACTGGAAATAACAGTCATGGTAGTGATTGTGTAGCCCAAGTGCCAGGCCCATTGCTGTAGCTCCTCTGCTGTCCTGTTAGCTCTGGAGCTACTGGATGCATACATTGTTATGTTATGTAACATTATATTCTGATTCCTGGGATCAGGCAATATGTTGTGTGGGAGAAAACTTTGTGTGACAGTAATCAACTACCTTCTCTAATACTCCAACAAGATGTCCTGGAATTATAAAGCCACTCCTAAGTTATCTATAGCTGATACTGGCCCCAGACCATTATTTATGAAATGTGAGAATGCCACTGTGTACAGATAGATGGTTTGTAATGCTGGGGAGTATTATAACTTAAAAATAATTTGCAGTGACGTCTGTATGTATCATACATATACTGCGAATACTCACGTGGAAATTGAGATATCACATGGGTAATATAAAATATACCAAGTATAAATATCTACCTACATGATGAAACACTCATACTACTGGGCTGGGAGAAACTAGAGAATTTGTTCTGGGATTTATTTTGCATTGATAATCTTAAGTGGATTCCACTGCTTACAATAAGAACTCATAATTTCTGACCATATTGACAGAAATGAAGACATGGAAGAAAAATTAGATTTTTTTTCACCTGGAACCCAAGCTCCTCCACTAATGCAGCAACCTACAATGCAATAGATGACAGCAGCAGGAGTATTGACATGACAAATGTTAATGGTACCAAAGGAACCATTCTGATCAATATTGCTAGTGATCCGTGGTCTGAGAACTCTATTAGCAGATTTTCATATGATTAGCCCACAGAGGTGCTGAGGTAACTGTTCCCATATGCAGTGTCAGAGGTCTTTATGAAGACATGTCCATGGCGATGCTGGCGATGTTGGAATTTTTTCTTAATGTAAATGCATCGTTAACTACAAAGCTTCCAGAGGAACATATGTGGTCTTTGGAGGTCAATAATCTCTAAACATACACTTGTATAATGAGCTGCAGATGCTGTAAGAGCACTTTCACAGGCATCTGGCCTGTACGTTGTCCCTTAAATGTCCTTAAGCCATGTTCACGGTCAGGTCAGTAACCTTCAGGAGTCTACTCCAATCATTGGTCCCTATGGTTGTTAGTGCTCCTTGTCTAAGTATTCCAACTCCGTTTTTGTTATATTATCATTATTCTAAGGCCACAATAAAGACTGCCTCTATATGGGGCTCACGTCATTTTCTCATCTAAGGTCTTGAATTTTAAAAGCTTTCACGATTACATCCTTGACGTAAGTTGAGATTAACTAGAGCAGTGCAAGAAGTATGTCGTAGCTCAAAGACTTGCAGGCAGTGGAAGCTTCTACTGCTTTGCTCTCTGATGGTCACTCTCATGTGCTGGGCCGCAGATGTATTTTTAGTTCCTACCTTGACCCTGTGTGTGTGTTTGTGTGTGTGCATGCGTGCATGTGTGCATGCACGTGGTTATGAAAAATCCACAGCTTGAAATGTTCTCAATCTTATTCTTGAGCTTTGGGTCATTTCCTTCATTTCAGAATGGAGGGTTTCCGTTAAAGTGCAGGTTTTCTCTCGGGAATGTCTACAGCTGTTTCTCTCAACCATAGCTGTTAAACAGAAAGATATGCTGGAAATGTCCACTAATCTAGTAGCTACTGGTCACATATGGTTGTCAAGCATTTGAAATGTGGTTGGTGGAAGCAGGGAGCAGAATTTCAATACACTGAGTATTATACTGTACCGCAGAGCATAATTCTAGATGATGTCTGATGCTTCTATCCCCTTCCTTGGGCTTTGAATTAGGAATCTTAATACTTAACTCTGAAAGTTAATTGTCTATTTTTATGTATCAACTATTTTATGATAGAGAAAGTTTTGACATATGCAAAAATGTAATAGGAAAATGGATTTTTAGAATAAAAATCAAACACTATATTACTTAAGTACAATTTTCTAAAGCTATAAAGGGGTCAATGATCCCAGCACTTGAGAGGAGGCTGAGGCAGGAGGACGTTGCAAGTCAAGGCCAGTCTGGGCGACAGTCTAGTGAGTTGAGAACCAGCCTACAGAGTGAGACTTTTTCTCAAAAAAAAGTGGTCAAAGATTTTTGAATATCTCTAGTTTATAAAGAAAGGAAGCTTACCTTAGATTTAGGAAATTTTACTGTAGCTTTTCACTTTTAGATGGAAAATGTAGAGAATAGGAAGATAAATATTCAATAAGGGTCAGATAGAAATTTTATGTCAGTTTATGTCAGAAGCGAGATGTTAGAATAAAAAGTAGATTTTTTTTTCTATGTGACTTGCACACAACTGTAAGCTATTACAAAGAGCACACCATATCTCATTACTCCAGAGTTTCTCATGAACAGTTTGACGACTCCCAGGTGATCACAGCCAATCTTTCCTTCCAACTCTGCCTTTGAGAAAGCGCTGATTTTTGTAAAAATAGCTTCATAGTGCCTGTCATAGAGTTTTGTACAAATGGAATTATATAGTATCTTTTTTGTGTCTAGATTCCTTTGTTTCCCTTAGTGTTTGGTAATTCACCCATATACCTGAGGTTTCCCCCTTTTTATTGGTGAGTAATATGCTGTTATGTAAATATGTTACAACTTGGTTTTTTATTCTTTTTTGAACAGGTGTTTGAATGTTTCCTTTTTTGGGCTGTTACGATTAAAGCTCCTATGATGAGCATTCCTGTGCAGCTCTTTTTGGATCACATGCTTTCACTTTTCTTGGTAAATGCTTAGCAGTGGGCTTGTCTGCTCATGGGCAAGGTATGTCGGTGGCTTGATTTGAAGCTACTGAACTGTGTTCCTAAGTGATTGCACCACCTTGTATTCCCACCAGCAATGTCGGGTGTTCCAGTTGCTCCGTGTTTTCTGCTATATCTGGTGTCATAATGGTCTTTGTTTTAGCAATTCTAATGGATGTGCGGTGGGACTTCCTATGGATTTAACTTGAATTTCTCCAGTAACAAGCTGTGGGTTACTTCATGTGCTTATTTGTATTTTATATACTTTCCTTTGTCAAGTTTCTGTTCAATTCTTCTACATTTTATTAGAATTTTTGTTGTCAAATTTTAGTATTATTTATGTAATCTCCTTATAAATTCCTGAGAAATAGTTTCTGTCTCATGTAGTTTTCTCTTTTATCTTGTTAATGAAGTGTTTTGATAAACAGAAGCTTTAGTGTCGCAGGGCTGCTATAACAGATGCCACACATTAGGATCTTAAAGTAGCAGATTGCTCTTGCACAGTTCTAAAGTCCAGAAGTCCAAGGTCAAAGTTTTGGTAAGGTTTCTTGTCACTCCCTAGCTTCTTGTGATTCCTGCAGTCTTTGACATTCCTTGACTTTTAATTGCATTCATTTCAATTCTTGACTCTATTTTCTTTGATGAACAGAAACTTTCTATTTTGATGAAATTCAATGTATCTATTTTTTATTTTATAGAAAAACTTAATGCACTATAATGAATCTTTGCCTAATCAAAGCTATTCTCCCATCTTTCTTCTAGAAAATTTATCATAATTTTTTTACTCAGATGTCTATAATTTATTTTGAATTTATTTTTGTTTTATGGTGTGAGCTGGAACTCAAAGATAATTCTTTCTATATAGATATACAGTTTTCTAGCATGATTGACTGAAAATATTTGTTCTTCATCGTGTTTCTTTGGTGCTTTTGTCAAATCTGTTGAATGTAGGAGTTCGCCATCATTCTTTGATTCTCTAGTGACTCCAATATGCATACTTTCTTATACTCTAGTCTTACAGTAAATCTTGAAGTCAGATAATGTAAATCCTCCAATTCATCACCCATCTACCCTCCTCCTCTCCTTTCTTTCCTTGTTTTCTCTTTCCTTTCCAAGGTTGTTTTGGCTGTTTAGGATCTTTGCCCTCTGCTGGATTTTGTTATCTTCCTTAAAAGAATACTGCGATTTTTTTTTTTCTGACAGAGAGTCACTTCTTAGAAGAGTACCATTATTAGTACCATTATTCTGATTGTGTTTGTTTTAAATTTTGCTGAATGGGTTACAAAAACTTAAGTAGCTGCTAGATGTGGTCTCTCTGGGATTGAATGTCCGGGTTTTCAGAGAGGTTGTTTCACTTTAAATAGTCACACTCCAACATCTGGAGCACTGAATGACCCCTGTGATCTCCACTCAGTTCACACCCCCAATGAGCTGTCAACCACCAATTGACCACAGTCTTGACCTGCATGCACACAGCTGAGTCCATAACTCAAGTTGGCAAAATCATGGAAATTGTGAGGGAACCAATGAGACATTTTTGGAGCTTCTCCTTTGCACATTTTTCTTTCCCTTTCTGCCCAGAAAAAGTTGGTGCGATCCTTTTGAGCGTCATGCCTCTGCTTGAAAAATGTCCCAGAAAGGCAGCGTTCTCTTAAGGTTCACGAGCCTATGCTTTCTCTTATCCAATACCAAAAAAGATGCTTTCTGTATTTTGCAGTGTTGCATTTTTATACAGTAGGGGTAATTCTGATACCCATGGATGTATTATGGTTGGTACAGGAAATCTGAACTATCCTTTTGGAAAGGAAAATGTAAATCAGATTTTCATTTAATTAGATTCTTGGAGGCATGTGATATTTAAGGATTTGGTCTATATAAAGTTGAGGCAAGGTATATGATATAGAAATAAGGAATGTGAAAAGGTCCACAGGGTGTACTTATACAAGTTCAATTACTTCTGGTAATCAGGAAGATTGTAGCAATTTTGAAATGTCGTACTGCATAGCCTGCCAGTTTCTGGTCTCTTCTATTATGCTTTCAGCTAATAGATTCTGAGGCATTGCCCAGTGCACAAGTGTACTTTGGTCTATTGAGTTTTAAACTGTTGAATTTTAATAAAATTATTATGGCTGTCCCTCAATTGGTCATTATGTCATCAAAGAAAACTTTTCAAATATAAAAAATATCAAGTTTAGGGTGCTTCTTGCCATACTATTTTGTGAAGGAACTTTTTGTCTCCTTGAATCTGGACACCTAAACAATTGCCATGGAAAAGCATTTTTCAGAACCTTAAATATATCTCTTTTCTGTATGCTTGGCTTATACATGCCTTGGAAAAAAAAGAAAGAAAATTAATTGCTACACATACTGTGGCAATTTTGACCTACTTAGAGTACATTTTATTGTAATCTAGTGTTATGTTAGAGTGGCTGAAGTTTGTGTTGCTCAGAGAATGCTTATGTTAGTCAGTGTTTTGTTGCCATGACAAAATACCTAAGAATAACAACTTTAGGATTAAAGAGTCATTTTGGCTTGTAGTTTCAGAGGCTCAGTCCATGGGCATCTACTCCATTGGTGTGGGTCTATGGTGATAAGAGTGTGGTAGGAAGAGCTTCCCCTGTCAAGACAGTCAGGAAGCAGAGAGGGCACAAGAGCCCAAGGTGAAGGGCAGGGGATAGGGTACAGCTCCAATGCCATATCTCCAGTGACTTGTGTCATGCAGTTAGATCTTACCTCCTACGTAGTTTTCTCCTTCCAGTAATTCCATCAGATTATGAATTCATTAGTGGATTAACCTACTGATGATGTTAGAGCCTTTGTGATCTAAGCATCTTTCAAGAGCCCCCTAGAAATTTCTGCATTGTGAGTACAGGCTTCAGTATTGAACTGTGGGGGGGGGGGGGCATTCATATGTAAACAATTAATGATGTCTGTACTTCATTGCTTACTTAGACTTATTAAGAATCAAAATAGTGTATATTATGCTATTCAGAAAGAGAAAGGCCTTGCTTAGAAAAGTATAAATGACCTCCAAAGCAAAACATAAGTACATTGTGCCTATTTTGGGCTATGTTGGATTTTGACTTTCTGGAAATAGAAATATAAATTAATTACTTTGAGAAGGCTTGGGATTGGGTTGTTTAGTCACTATTTCTAAGCCCAGAATGTTGTATAAGCCTTTTTTAATGGAAAAGGGCTTGCTGGATTTTATCATGTACTTAAATTATTTGCATTATATTGTTCCTTAAATTTAAATAAGCTATAAATTTCTTGTGCTCATAACACTTATGCTACTTTTAAATAAAAGCATATTCACACACAAGTCTGCCAATAGAAATTAATACTACTTACCATGGTAGTTGCTTACCAAGATGGATATTGTTTTTCTGAAAAACTAAGTTATTGCTTGCAACATAAGTAGGATGCTTAGCATGCACACTTTTTTAGACTCAATTAAAGTACTCATGGATGACTTGATTCTAACATTACTTTTCTGTAAATACTTCAAAACTTTCCTGGTCACATAACTTGCCTGAATTCATCATTTATTTGTGTTACTTACATGTGTCTTTTCACACTTGTCTAGGACAATTAAAATAGTACTGCTTGGGTAAATGAAGTTATAAATAGGAACACAAAGGAAGGCATTGACATTTTTATGACAGCCCTCCATTACAAGGTGATTTTCTAAATGTTTGATAGTGTATTAATACTAATATTTTAAAAATAATACAGTAACAAGTCACAGAATGATATCAGGCAAACTTTAGATTGTTAGAAATGTATTTGTGTGTGTACATTTATTTTTAAATTTTTTCCCACTATTTTTATTAATATGCAGATGTAATACATAGTATTTACAATGAATTTGGGTGTTTCATACATCTGTGTATCACACTGACTTTACAATCCCTTCCCATTTTCTACCTTCCAACCCTCTCCCTGTCCCTTCCCTCGGCTCTGGCTATCACTTCGTATGGTTCCAGAGAATGTCTGTGTTCTGGGTTTTCCAAGTCCAAGAAACCATACAGTGTTTAACATATTAATCTTCCGCACTTAAGTCATTTCACTTAAGTCACCACTCTACCTCAGCTTCCTATTCCTCTAATGGGTTCACAATAGTTAGATCTTGATCTCTCTTCTCTGAATCCAACCAATCCCTTTATTGAGATATTCACCAAAAGTTTTTTTTTCCGTATTTTCCTGTATCTTTGTTGTTATTGTTACACCTGGCCTTACCCACCAGTTCCCATTAGAAAATAACTATAAGCATGTAGTTCAAAAAACTAGTTAATTTGGGAAAGAGAAAAAATAAATAGATACATAAAATTCAATTGCCTTAGCTGAATACTGGAAAGTGTATATTTGTACATTCACAAGGTTATCTTTACATCAATCAATTTCCTTAGGATAAACTTTCATTAGTGACCTGATAAGCGAAATTGCTACAACAATACAAAATTAAAACTATATCACATTGCTACATTAAATAAAGTCAAATCTATACCACATAAATATACTTAAAGTGACAGATATGAAGGCAAATTTAGTTATTTCAGAATTCCTTAACTTTCATATCTTATTTACTCTTATTTCACTAATTACCAACATACTTTTTTTCTCAGCTCATTCTCCTCTAGCTGTTGTCGCTTCTTCTCTGGGGTCATTGGTGTCGCTGGTCTCCCTTTCACTTTCCAGGTTTCCTTTAAGTATTTTCTGCAATATTGGTTCAGTGGTTGCAAATTCCTTTAAGCTGTCTCTGTCATGGAAAGTTTTAAGTTCTCCCTTAAAATTAAAAGATAATTTTGCTGGATATAGCAGTCTTGGTTGGCATTTATATTCTTTTAGTGCTTGGATGACATTGCCCCAAGATCTCCTTGCTTTTAGAATTTGGATTGAAAAATCTGCCATTATCCTGATGGGCTTATCTTTGTAGGTCACCTTCTGTTTTTCTCTTACCACTTTTAGTATTTTCTCTTTGTGTTGGGTTTCTAGTATTTTAATTATGATGTGTCATGATGAGGGTCTCTTCTGATCAAAGTTGTTTGGTGTTCTATATGCCTGCAGTAGTTCTATGTTCATTTCTTTTCTTAGATTTGGGAAATTTTCTTCCATTATTTCATTAAACATGCCCTTTAAGCCTTTTGTTTTGTCCTCAGTCTTCTCCTCGATTCCCATAATTCTGAGGTTGTTTCATCTTGAATGGTCTATCAGCTGTTGTAATGACTCGCTTTCTTTATTTGCTTTGTGTTCTTCATGGCCTGTATGTTGCAGTTTAGTCACTTTATTTTCTAGGTCTGACATTCTATTCTGAAGTTGTTTAAAGTGGTTGCTTATTATTACCTGTGTGTTTTTCATTTCCTGAATATCTGCATTTAATTTTTCTATATCTCTGCTGTGTTCTTCTCTATTTTCTTCTTTTGTATTCATTATCTTCTGTTATATTTCTTCTCTGGTCTCCTCTAGCTGCTTTTCAAGGCTTGCTTTTTGCTTATCTATGTATTGGTGTAGCTCTTCTGCTGTCTGTTTTATTTCCTGCTTTAATTCATTGAATTTCTGGGCCCAGAAATTGCCATCATTTTTGACATATTCATCTTTATTTACTCTGATATCATCTCCTGGGGTTTCAGGTCTCTTTGTAGGAGATTTGTAACCACGCTTCCACATTTCTTCTTTAGTCTCCTCTAATTTCTTTTCAAGGCTTGCTTTTTGCTTAGCTAAGTGTTGTTGTAGCTGTTGCTCTGTCTGTTTTATTTCCTGGTTTGCTTCCTGGTTTGCTTCCTGCTTTAATAATTCCTGTTTTAATTCCTGCTTTATTTCACTGGCTATCTGGGCCCAGAAGTCACCATCACTCATGCCCATCTGTTTTTTGAGTTCTACAATTTCGGCACCCCTTGGTCCATGCCCTGGGGAGTCAGATCTTTTTGTATAAGATTTGTTACCAAGTTTCCCCATGGTTCTGCTACCTCTGACTGTCTCTGGTGTGCAGAGAAGAAAATGGCTCCTGCTGACGTCACTGCCTGCGAAGGCTGTTGAGCCCCGTTTCTGATCTGGGATCCTAGGGCCTTTTCTAGGGGGAGCCCTCGCTGTGTTTGTAGTAGGTACACCCTCGGGTTGGTGCTTCCGAGGCTGGGGCCATCCGCTGCCGATAATTCCCACTTATCTGGGTCTGTGCTTACCTCGGGCTGAGGTTCTGGCCTCCGGACCTTGTTTGTGATCTGTGGATGCCGGCAGCTTGGGGCAGTGCCGAGTCAGCTGTTTTCCTCATGGGATGTGACTTCAGGATTTCAGACCCGCCCGCAGCCTCCTCTCCCGTTGTTGTGTGCTCAGTCGTCTCCCAGCTCTGTGTCCTCTCCGAGCTCCGCTCCATCCAATATTCAGGTCCCTGCGCACTTTCCTCCATCCGCAGCAGGTCCGCAGCTGTCTGCCAAAGCCGGCTGCAGCCGTTTCCTTAACCGCGGGGATTTTTTTTCCCCTCCGGTTTCGATGGTCCTTCAGAGTTTCTGGCCTCCTGCTGGTCACCTTTCAGTTTTGGGGGATGCTCCTCTCTTTCCTAGCTACACCAAGCACACTTTTTCTAACTTTCTTCTTGACTTTTTAAGTGAGTTGATGAGGAGACATTGTGCAGTGCTGTTACTCAGTTGCCATCCTGACCGGAAGCCTCTATTTATTTATTTATTTATTTATTTATTTATTTATTTATTTTTGAGACAGTCTCTGTAGTTGAGGCTGGTCTTGAACTCATTATGTAGCCTTGGCTGGCGTAGAACTCATGGCAATCCTCCTGCCTCTGCCTCTAAGTGGTGGCATTATAGGTGTGCACTACCACACCCAGCTGTTATGTGGAGGTGGGAGATCAAACCTGGAGCCTCGTTTCCTAAGCAAGCACTATTATCACTGTGCTACACCACAGCCTATATACACAGTCTTGCAGAGTGAATGTGGGAGGTGAAGATGGGATGCATGGAGAACAGGAGCTTATTCCTGTGGGCCCAAAGTGGGTTCGATCAAGGGTATAAATGGTAGAAATGGAAAAGAGAGTCCATGGGTGATAAGCGGTCAGTAGTCTCACTATTCCAGAGAGAGTTTGTTAGTCAGTCATTCATTTTCTCATTTTTTCCTTAAATCATTGGGAAGATGGCCTTCTGAGGAGGCCAAAAACTAAAATTTTGTCATATGACATTTTCTTATGAAACTATTGAATGAGATTAAAAGAAGTAAACTCTTGGTACATAGTGAATACTTAGTAAGTGGAGGTCATTACTGTTCTGTTCACATTTATTGAGTTTTAAATTATATCAGCAAGTGGGTTAAGTTGGATTAGATAAGATCTGAGTACTGTTATCAAGAAAGTCAGTGCAATGAGGGAGACTGACAGAAAATCAAGAAAATGCCCACCGATGCAGAGCTTTCTGTGGTGGGGACAGCTATCAGTGGATTGGCACCAAGGAATAAGTCTCCAATTTCACAAGCCTGATGAGGTCTTAAGAACTACCTTCTCAATATAGAGCGGCTTGATAGAGCTGGAAAGCGTTTAGGACGGGTGCGAGTTTTATGGGCTAATGAGTTGCATTCTAGACTGTAGATACAGTATTTGCAAGGAGATTGAGAGTTCAGGAGTTTGGTGCATTTGGAAGCTAACAAGTGATTTTATGTGGATCAAATGGAGTAGTTGTGTTGGCTGAGGTTAAAAGAATAGCAACAGTAAGATAACACTGAATTCTGAAAACCTGACCGAGGCATCTGTCTTGTTAGTGTGTTCCATTGGTCACTGCAAAACCCGAGAAAGGCTGAGTAAGCGATACAACGTAGCTGAACTGATAGAAGAGTAGTCTGGAGTTGTGTTCACAGGTGGCAGGCAAATAGTGCCATCATGAATGTGAAGAGGAGGATTTTTATGATCTCTTTTCAGTAAGGTCATTATGTGCACTTCTCCTTATGACTATAACCTTGACAGAAAACCTGATGGAATGATTGCTCTCAAGTGAAACTTCACTAAGTTGTATAAGAAATTTGAAAAAAATTCTAATACAAGAACAAAATTATGTTATTGCATTTACACAGTTCATGTTACTATTGCTGCAGAAAACTGAAAGTCCTTTGGTTGGAAAATATTTTGTTGGTAGTGTTTTAGTGTTTTTCTGATTTTATATATTAATGAAGAAAATGTGAATGCTTAAAATATTGGTCTAGGTTATTATTACAAATAATACTTTTGTAATGTCTTTTGTTGCATCTCATTTGTATATTCAGATCAATTTTTTTACACTTCAATTTTTTCTTTATTGTTCACAGTGTAGGTAACATGAAAATATAAACAAACTGAATTTTTAATCATAGCCATAATACCTTAACTTTCTTTAAAAGTTTTTGTTTGTAGTTACCAAGGTTTCCAAAGTTATATGTAAATAACCTTTCAAAGCATAATTAGTACAATGGTAGAAAATAATCCTTCACAGATGGTTGAAAGGAATGAGAAAAATTTTACAAAGATCATAATGAGAACAGGAAATGGTGTAATATAAATTCACTCGTATGGCACAGATTGAAGCATGTGTGGGGAGACAGGGAGCTTAACAAAATTAACCCCCTTCTTCACACCCCGTAAGCTGCCATCTTGCAGTCGTCAGGTCCTCCTCCTTCTCAGATGTTGAAGTTATGCTCCCAGACTGGCAGGAGAAGATTTCATAGTTCAACATGTTCACACTTAGTTGGTGAACTCATTTACAATTGTGGCTATTAAAAGCTGTGACTATGTATGTTGAAATGACTGTTCATACATATCTATCAGAGAAGCATTCTACTCTTCTCATGTTATTGGGGATCCAACCTAGGGTCTTTGCATGGAGTTACATATCCAGCCCATCTTTTATATTTGGTTTTGTGACAGTCTTACTCAGTTGCTAAATTACCCACACTGGGCTTGAACTTATGATCCTCCTGCCCCAGTCTCCCATAGTGCTACCAGGCATCAGCTATTTTTAATTAGTTAATTAATTACTTTTATGGTTTAGTTCTGCTTGGAGAGCTCTGGGTTTCTCCTGTTAGCGAATATCAGAGCTTGGCTATTTATTTATACTCATGCTGTAATTACATACTGACTTGAATTCAGGTTATAAAAATGCACGTACTTCCCTAAATGTATGTGTGTAATACATTAAGTCAGTGTCTCTTTGCTCCGAGTGTGGTGCTTAGTGTTTTATATGTGTTAGTCCTGACAGCAACCACTTGTACTATTATTACTCGTATTTTACAGAAGGGAATAAAGGTAACTAAGTCCTGAGAGGTCAAATACTTTCTGTAAGTGAGAAAATGATAGGACTGACATAGAACTTCTGTATACAGTGACTGTGGTGTTTATATGCTTAATAAGAAATGCTTAGTCTCAAGAGTTACTATAGAAGAAGGTAATATCCCTTATATTCATTTAAAAAACTAGAAGAAAGGATTCTGAATGTTTTCTCCATGAAGTGAGCATTTTTTGAGGACATAGATATGATTTTCATGATTTAAGCATTATACAATATATACACGTATCAAGCATCACTATACATATGTACAAATATTGTATGTCAGGTAAAAACAAAACCACAGAAAAGTGTTGGTCAAAGTGTAAGTACATTTATGCAGTATTGGTATCCTTAAGTAACATACTACCTCAGAAATTCATATTGGCTTTATTTACAAGACCAATTTTTACACTTTTCCATGAGTAGTAGCTACAGATTTTCCCAGAAAAGTCAACAACATACATGCTTTAATTATAGCTATTTGAAGCCATTCTTTGCTGACATAATTTTAGATATTTCTTTTGTGCTTTGAGGAACCCTGTGATGGCAAATTCTGGTACCTTATTTCTTAGCGGAGTTTATTACCTGTAATGAGTGATATTTTCATTCTGTGTCATCTAAATACTAAAAGACAGATGGGGGATTTGAAATTGAAGTCCTGGGACATGCATTTCCAGATCAATTTAAAAAGTGAGAGGCAAGCCTCCCTTTTTACACTTTGTTCATGTTCCTGTAGCGTGCTGGCTCTCCGCGTCCTGATCCCGAAGCCCTTCACACAGGGTTTACTTTTTGTT
Source organism: Ctenodactylus gundi (assembly GCA_004027205.1). Classification (NCBI taxonomy): domain Eukaryota; kingdom Metazoa; phylum Chordata; class Mammalia; order Rodentia; family Ctenodactylidae; genus Ctenodactylus; species Ctenodactylus gundi. Next base: position 367,493 of record PVKB01000613.1, read on the forward strand.
TCTCACACAGATTTTACAAAGGCAGTTTTACTCTTAGATCTTGCATCTTTAGGAAGATGTCCTCCAAATATTATTAATGCTGCTATCTAAAGAGGATTTTAGGATATTATAACAAAACTGGCACATAGGCCTCTTTAGTGCTGTATGCAAGTCAGAATTGATTTAATGTGGACAATTTAACCTGTTTTTTAGTTTTTGAAGAAAAGCTGCTATTACCAAAAACGGGACTGAAAAGTCAAAGCCTTAACAAACAGGAAACCAAAATATATTGAGAAGTATCTGGCAGATATGAACCAAGTTGTTAAGGAATAAAAATACATATAAATTTTTCTTTTGCAATGTTTGGTTTCAGAGCTAGTTTTCTAGATACACAGATACACAGATGATATAGGAGGTTCCCAGCAAGGCGCCTGGCTTACAGTAAGCAGTCATTAAATGCGAGCTGTCAGATGTGCATCTGACAGCTTTAGTGAGAGGTGAAGAGAGCAGTGGCTAAGTGGGCCAGCTGGGCGCACATCTTGGTGCTAACTTATCAGCCGCAAACCTTAAACAGTGGTTCTCAATCAGAGCAGTTTTGTCCCCCAGGGAACAATTGTCAGTGTCTGGAGTCATCGTAGATTGTCATCATTAAAGAGAATGATCTTTGAGGCCACGATACTGCTAAACATCACACAATAGGAAGAGCAGTTTCTCACAATAAAGGGTGATGTGGTCCAAAATATAATTGTGCTGAGACTCAGGAATCCTGACTCAGAACGAGTCACCTAAGCTCTCTATAAAAAGGAATACTAGCTACTTAATTAACACAAGGAAAACACTCAAAGTGTCTCACATGGTAAACACTCAGGAAATGGTAACTTTGAGTTTTCAGCAACTATTTATAAAATGCTTACGGTGTGCCAGGCACAATCCTTGATGCCGGACAGCCAGCGGATGCCAGGGAGGCCTGGTCCAGACCCTCGAGGAGGCTGCGTCGACACAGGTGCTGTTGCCACGTGGGAGCAGCAGCAGCTGTCACCATGCAGACGAGTCACCCCACGGTCTGCCTGCCTCCCTCCACTCAAACAACAGCTTCCTCCAAATCTCTTAAGAAACAAAATTTTCTTCTTAACCTAGAGGAATCTACATTTATATTTTAAAAGAAGACCATATATTAGCCCCAGTCTTCTCAATGCACTCATCCCAGCTTTGGCATGACAAATTCTGCCTCATTCCTCATGTGTTCACACAAGCAGCGTCTGCAAGTGTGCTTGAGTCTGGGCAGAATTTTGCGTGCCCATGGCTCTCCAGTCCCAGTATCATTTTTGCCCTAGGGCTTCCTCTTTTTTATTTCCCCCGTGAGATTCATAGTTTTTCTTCACCAGTGTTGAGGTTTTTGTACAGCATCTTCTCCTTATTCCTTCAATACTGCCGAGGGCCTCTTAGACTACTTCTCTTGTTCCTATAACCTAACAAGGCCTAGAGAAAAAGCATCTTTGTTCTCTTTGCAGATGCTGTATAAAGGGGAGACGTTCTTGGAATTCTATGAAGGAACTTTGTGGTTCCACCTGGAGGCCACGATTTAAGTGTGTCAGCACTTGTTGGCTTGGGTAACTAGAGTCTTTCTGCCACCAATTCCCAGTGTCTGAGCCAGTTTGGGGGACTTTGCCTCTCTATTGTGGGGATGGAACCGATTGTAATTCACTGTGCTGAAGACTGGTGTCTGGTGTTTCTAAGAAAAGCCCTGCATTGCTGCATGCCAACTGAGTCATAGCTGTTCCTTATGTTCCATTCTCTTTGCCCAGTTCATGTGACTGGGCTTCTGTTCCCATTTCCTCTTAGGCCCACAGTTCTCTGAGTAACACAATGTCTCTGAAAAGGCTCACCACAGAACTATGATCTGTTCCTAACCACCTGACTAGACTCCTTCTACTTCCCTGCTCCAACCCTCCCCACATATCTTATGCTTCAGCAGTATAAAATACTAGTAGTTTTGTGAGGGCAGCATAATTCTTTATGCCTCTGCGTTGTGCACATATTGCTTTCTTTGCCTGGATTTTTCCAACTTGAACAGGCCTAAATTCACCTTTAACCCATTGACTAGGAGTTATTGAACAGTGGGCTTCCTTCTTCCGTACCTAACTTATAGCTTGCTCAGTTATCTCATTCTTTTGCCTCTTCAAGGCTTCTAGATTTCTCTACTGCCCCCCCATGGTGCCAGATGTTGTCCATTTCAGCCGGATAGAGTCATAAAATCAGAATTTGTTGGACTTAAATTGGCCAAAGCATGCTATGGTTGATTGAATTTTCTGATAACCTAACCACTATGTACAGTGCTGCTTCTGTGCTAACATGCAGACCAGGGTCTTATAAATTGACCTATCACTGACATTTTAGCATGTAGCCACATTTTGCAAATTAGAGAGTGACCGTGGTAAAATTTGTGTATGTATACATGCAAACGTGTGCACGTATGTACATGTTTATACATTGCATTTATATCTTTATACATAAACATAAGATAATGGCATAAATGCTAAACATAAATATTAGGAGAAAAACTAAATTAGAGAATATATCTAGTCCAGCAAGTGAACATGAAATTGTACATATAGGAGAAGTTAAGTATGAAAAAAAGAATATATGTAAATGAATCTTTGTATGTTAGGTTTAAGTAAGAGTTACAGTGTTGGTGTTTGGGTCTAATTCTCCAAATTGGAGATGGAAATTACATCTTTCATATATATTTATGTAATTCAGAGACATAAACTAAATGCAGAATTGAAGTAGAAATGCTCAGTTTATCTTTTGATGCTGAAAAGAAAACAGTTTTGCGCAAATGGAATATGAATTTCAGAGGAAGAAATCTGTAAGTTGAAATAAGATTCAGATAGGAAATTCTGGGATGAGAAAAAGCAGCTTGTTTTAAACTCTACTTCGACATTACGGTTTCAAAAGAATCTTACATCCCAACAACTTTCCTAACATTGAGTAATAATATAGTTGAATGTTGTAATTAGTACAGGTTACCTCTCCCAGGACTTCTCCATAACCTTTGTGCAGGGTGAATTGTGTTTGCATGTGAGATTACAGATATTGCCTAGAGCTTTGCAGTTGTTAACCTTGCTTCAGTTGGGAATTAGGAGGGAGGCGATGACTTATTCTTACACAGCCAAGATAGGCACATTTTCTTATCTTCCAAATCTTGGAAGGCAAAACAAATTGAACTTCATTCTATAAATATTTCTTAACTTTCCTCCCTGTATTGGGCTATAATTGCTAGTAGTTATGGTAGTAGAAGAGAAGTATCATGTGCTGTTCACGACCTCACAGAGGTTAAGATCTGTCTTTTGGAGGGTGGAAGGGATGGAAGACTATCATGTAAAACAATTACACAGGAAACAGAAAGGTGTAAAGCAGAGCAAGGTGTTACTCTGAGGAATAATGCAAATCTGTAGCAAATCCTCAGAGCTGTACACTATCATGAAAGAAAAAGGATTGCCACGAAGATGGGATGTTGTCTTAATTACTTCTTCATCACTGTAACTTGACACCTGACATTCACAAATTAGGGGAGGACAAGTTTCATTTCAGCTCACAGTTTCAGAAGGTCACAGTCAACTCAGGGGTGACCGGAAACAGTAGAAGTACATGGCAGAGGGGGAGGCTGGTCCTATCAGCATTGCAAACAGGAAGCCAAACTGTGTCAAGTCAAGTCCTAGAGGAAGGTAGCAGCATATATATACTTCTAGAACCCGTCCCAGTGATCCACCACTTCTGGGTCCAGCTTCAGTGTTCCACCCCTTCCAGGTGTGGGTCTAACCCACCACACACCTGTAATCCACCCCTCCAGACCAGGACCCAATCTCCCAAAAGCACATGGTTCAATAGACAATCCATAAAATCCAAATACATGAGACTTTTAGGGAACATTCCAGATCCAAACCACCATGGATGTGAAAGGTTAAATCCTGATTGCAATATAATTTCAGAGTTATTTTAATACCCAATTAAAGAGTATAAGATATACTGAAAAATTAATTGTAAACTATTTTGTAGAATATTCCACTTTTTGTCCAAATTATATTCTAAAATTAGATCTCACACAGCAAAAGACATTCCGATACATTTATCTAACAAGTGTTCTGAATGTTCCTCTAAGACTGAGAGGAGACAGGTCCAGTGCTTACCAGGGACTCTGGATGGTGTTTCTAGCCATTGAGTTAGAAATTTGTTTGATAGTCTGGAAATTTATAAGTTCCTAAGAAAACACTCACACTACATTTTAATAATTTGAGGGAGAAGTTTTGTACTTGCCATTAGTTTAGGTCCTGTTTTATTCCTTTTTCTAGAAATTTACTTGTCTTAGAAAGGAGTATGTAATGTTCAGCCATGTAGGTTTCCCAGGCAGACTTGCCAATTCTTTCAGGAGAAAAGCGTGGTATGGAAAAGGCAGCCATTAAAGGGTTTGTGTCAACAAATATAAAATATTATTGTAAAATACTTTGTATGTGCTCTCCAAAGTGTCCTACAATTCACCTTATATAGGGAAAAACCAACACACTTATCTTAGTATTGCATTTTATGTTTTCAATATTTTTTGTCTGATGACTTTTAGAACATTGCACTTTAGCTTATCGGAGTTATCCTTCACCACACTTTTTAAATCATTATTTTGAAATTGCTGGCAATATCAAGAAGTTTGAAGGCAAAATAAATCTTTGTTACTTGAACAGACAACGATATACTTTTTACTGTGAAAGGCATGAAAGTGGATTGGCAAAGCCATGGATGAACGAGATGTCAGCCACACACATTGATTATTTTCTGCATGTATATCAATGTGTTGAAAGGACAATAGCAAAGTTAATCCTGTGTTTGAAAATGTGCCACACAGTCCAAGAAAATGAGATGTATCTTCAAGTGTGCTTATCATCTTCAGTGATGGAAACCAATGAGCAACAATAATACTTGCAAAAAGAGGGACTGGAAGAGTGTTACAGCAGTTAAAATGCAGGGCCCTGAGTTCAATTTCCCAGGACCACATAAGCCAGACATGGTGGTGCATGCCTGTAATCTCTACACTGGGGATGCTGAGACAAGAGGATTGCCATGAGTCCAAGGCCAGCCTGGGGCTCCATCGTGAGTTCAGGACCAGCCTCGGCTACAGAGTGAGACCCTGTCTCAAAAAACAAAAACAACCCCCCCCCCCAAACCAAAACCCCAAACCCAGAAAAAACTGCCCCAAATCAACAAACAAAAGGTCCCCTCATAATCCAGTACTTACTTTCTTCCTTCTCTACTTTCACACGGTCTTCTGATTATCCTTTCTAGACATAACTAACTAGATGTGTAATGTAATTTCTCTTTAAAATAGATAAAATTACGTCAACTTTTTATTTTATTTTATTTTATTTTTTTTGCTTCCAGGAGTTAGTAAGCTGTGGTATCATGGGCCAAATTTGGGGCCATTTTTGTGTTATAAAAAAGAAAAAGCAACAGAGATGTGGATAGACTGCGATATTTAAAATGTGTACTCACTGGCCTAATATGTAAAGTTTAATTATTTAAGCTTATTTTAAAGAGTCATACTGTAAGGGAATATCTGAGTAATTCATAGGGAACTTGTGAAGTTATGTTACCTAAGGAACAGGCTAAGCTCTGGTAGAAAGAGACTAAAAAAATGCAAACTCAAATAAGAAACACGTTTATTCCTCTCTTGCATAACCATGTGGAGGCAGGCAGGTAGGTCAGGAGTGATGGGCAGCTCTGCCACCTGAGATATTCTGAGATCCAGGGTTTCATCTTTCTGTGTTCCACGCCTCAACGTCTTGCTCTTATTGAAGAAGCTGGCCTGTCCCCATAGTATCTCTAATTGAAAAGAAGAGGGGGCAGTCATTTTCTTTTTAATGTAAACTCTGGGTGGCACTTGCTACTCTGTACATAGTCTATTGGTCAAGACACTTGGGCATGGATGCAAAGAAGATAATCCTTAGATACCCAGAGATCTTTTCTTGTAATGGAACAAACCCAAGCACAGTGGGCTCAGACATGAGGCTCCTGGCAATGGCTTAGTCAGCCCTGTCAATTACACAGCTTTTAGTAAGGTGAGGTGCAATTTAGATGGTAGCAAAATTTTTGTGTGTTATGCAGAGATTAATAGCAGCATTTAAATGTGAATTTAGTTTATAAAAACTTACAGTGGTGGGAAAATCTTGAAGAAGGTGACATGTTGATTCTGGAGGTAAGAAGTGAGGATGAGCAGAAGTTGGGGGTGTTGTCCCTCCAGCTTGGTGAACGCGGTGCAAAATCCAGCAGATATCATTTCATAACTTTAGCATTCATATGCTTTTTAGCCAGACTTATCTCTTAATGAGGGAAAACAAAGAGAGACGTGTCAGGCATGACAGGACATCAACAGCGTTACCGGTCCAGCTGGGTGTGCAGGGTGGAGTGCAGGGCTCCAAGCTATGAAGCTAAGATGGAAGTTTAGTTTGGTAGACTTGGGCCAGGGCCGTGAGACTGGAAAGTGATTTATTTTAGAGTATGCATAAATTCCCAGAGGCATTTCTTATTGAATCTCTGAGCAGAAAAATTAATTCACAATTTCACTTCTGATTTTCTGGCGTCATGATCCTAACTGAGAAGCCATGGGGAGATGTGGAGCCTGGGGAAGCAAGGGCAGTGGTGGCCTTGAGGGCCAGAGTCTGAAAGCCTGGGCTGGCAGGTTGATTACAGTGTGCTTCATGTCTTTTGGTACTTCACAATGCTGTTTTATATCTTACAGTGAAAATAATCATATAGAAAAAAATGAAGCGCAATTGTGATAGGCTAATTAATCGTGATAACTGATATTTTGGTGTCTTGTTATTCTGGAATAATTTGATTATTATAATTAAAGAAGGATAAAAGCAGAACAAACTCCCAAAATTGATGTCTCAAGCCAAATTGGCCTATTAGGAGGAAAATGAAATTGTGCATTTCAGCACTTCACTCCTGCATAATTGATGAGCACCGAGTAGTATCTCTCTGGCTATTCAGCAAAGATTCTGCTGGAATCTGCTTTTATAGGCTAAGGTTGCACAATTCATAACCTTTACATTTTATGGATATAAAACGGTTTCACATATTTCTATTCATTATTCCTATTGACTAGTTGATATCAATAACATTTAATGATATATAATAGAAATTCCACTTAGATCCTTTTATGTTTTATTTCTTATTTTTTGCACTAATTATTCTGTTTGTGCCAAGTCAGAATGGTTGCATATATGCGAATCAAAAGATATCCAGTCTTGTGTAATGACTTTTTTTTAGGGACTATATCAACATTTCATTAGAACTCAAATAAAGTAAAGAAATAGTTTGTGACTCAGTTTTCACTTTAAAAATTACTTTCTATACATTTCTTTTATGCAGCTGTAGTTACTCTTTAGAAGATGAATAGTTTAGAAGTAGAAAATTTTACATAGCTAGTCAGTATATATGTGTCAATTTTTAAAATAAATACCCAAATATTGATCATGTCAACTTTAATGTTAAGGTGAGTAATTTGATAATTTAAATGTCCTTTTATGCATCAGTAATGGTATCAGTATATGAAGGTGCACTTGAGTCTTTTCACGTATGCTTGAGGATAAGAACAATGAAAATTTGTCTTTATTTTCTTTTAAGAAATTCAGACATTTTAATTATTCAACTTTTTGGTGACTTTAGTCATGGTAGCATCGTGTTCTATAAGTTAAAATAGTCTACACATTTAGTTTTTCTTATGTATTTATGGTTACTTATTATTGATTCATGATATTAATTGACAAATTGTGGGTATTCATTGGGGTGTAATTTGATAAAACATTTGGATTGGTTTAAATAGAAATCTAGTGTATTGCTGATTCTTAAATCTGCTGCATGTGTTCCAGTGGTGCTGTTGAGACTGCTCTTTTCAGGTAATGAGGCAAGATCAACAGGGGAAGTAAACAATTGAGGGACATTGTGCTCGATGTCATTATTGCCATGCTCTTCCTTGCTGTCAGCACTATCATTATCACCAGTTGTTATCTATTTTATTTGTTTAATGCCTGTCTATCTTCTTACTGAGCAGAATTGTAGTTGGAAGAGGAGACGTTGAGACAGTAGAGGAAACCTATTTTGGCTAATGTTGCTTATCAAAACAGCTAGGAACATCACTATCACTGATGAGTCTTTTTTTGCAAAGGTCCTGGGTTCCATCCCCAGCGCTGTGCTCACCCACGTATTGCCCATGTATTGCTTATTAACTTTTAAAAAGGTATTTATATATAACAGTGACAGGCAAATCAGAAACAATTCAGAAAAAAATTACAAATTGTATGTTTCCGCTTTATTTAATTTTACAGACTGGGGCTAGGCACTCAGATCAAGAATGAAAACATGACCAGTACTTCCTATGACAACCTTTGATTTTAATTTATTTTTAAAAAATATTTTAGATTTTACAGTTTACATATGTTAAGAGTTGTAACAAAAATGTCTACAACCCAGAATAACCATTTTAAGTGAGTTTTCTACAATTACCTTTATAGAAGAAAAATACAGATATGGATATAAATACATAGACACATAAGGGTGCCTTCCATCATAGCCTTTACTTCTGTTGAAGTGGTTAATTCCTTGACTGACAGATGAATAAGATGGCGGGCGAGGTGTGAGAACCTGCTTCACATTAGCCAAAAACTTTGGTCTGATTATAAAGCAAGTACTAGATTTGATTTTAATTTACAAGGAGAATTACAACGGTGAACTAAGCCAGAGTACTCATAGTGTTAGATAAGTACTGTTCTTTGTGAAGGAAAGTGTGTCTTTGAATTATTATTGAAGTCTTGCTTGTTAGCATGGGACCAAAACAAATAAAATGAAATAATCTCAGTGATTTATATCTGTAATATGTAAAAAGTAAATAATTTGATTTTGAACTCCAAATCATAGAGACATTTCATCGTTAGTAGCCCCCTGATATTTGGACTACATTTTGTTTTCTTTTCCTAATGAGAATTTTGGCATGGGTTTCAAATGATTTCCTTAAATTCAACTAGTTAGTTGCTGGATCCAGTGACAATCTGATATTTGATTTTATTTATTTGATTGGCTAATAATGTTTATGATTCTGATGTCTAATGATATTAATATATGTATGTTTTTATTGAATATTACATTACAATATTACACATTTTGGTAAAAGATATTTGCATATATTTACATTGAATTAAATTATAATTAGTTCCAGATGTGAAAAGAATTGAAGTACTTCTTGGGCTTAATGAGGACATACAAGAAGAATTTCCAAAATATGTCCCTGTATCTAGTAGCCTAGTAATGGAAACTGCATATAGATTTAGAAAAGATAGAGTTGGGGCTCATTAGATGTGCATTTTTCCCATGAGTCAGTAATGAATTACACATAAGTTTGCACAAAGCTTTTTCAGACAAAATTATTTGAAAATTATCTTTAAATATGTATTTTTATTGGTGCCTAGAATTTTACAAAATAGTGGTTTTCAGTGTGTTATTTTCATACATACATATAGTTTAATCATATTCTTCTCTGCGTTGTCTTTCCTTACATTATCCTCCCCCTCTTTTATTTCATTCTTCTGGTCTAATATTCTTCCTCTGCTTGCATGTCATTTTCTTTAGGTTCCACATATTGGATAAAACATGGAATGCGTGTCCCTCTGAGTGAGGTTTCACTTGACATGATGATCTCCAGTTTCCTCCATTTTCCTTCAAGTGGCACACCGTCTTTTTTTAATAGAAAAGTAAAGATTAACTGTAGATATTTATTATAATTATATAACATATAACATATTCTATGTATATTTCTTCATTCATCAATTATTGGACATCCAGATTTGTTTCATATCTTGACTATTATGAATTGTGCCACAACAAACACGAGTATGCATCTGTTACCATAATAAGGTGACTGTATGTACAACGGTGTTGAGTAGCTGGTTTATACGGTAGTAGTTCTATTTTTGATTTGTGTTGTTGTTATATCTCCATACTGATTTTCATACAGCTTGTATTAATTTATATTCCCACCTGAAAAGTAGGGGGGGGTTCTTTTCTCCTGCATTTTTGCTAGTATTTGTTGTTTTTGGATTCTTGATGATATAGCATTCTGAGTGGAGTGAGATGGAATCTTAATGTAGTTTTCATTTGCATTTCCCTAATAACCAAAAGTGCTGAATGGTTTTTCATGAACATCTTGGCCATTTGTACTAATCTCTTTTTTCTCCGTTTTTGTTAGTATATATATGTGATGCACAATGGTTATACTGCGTTTCAGTATTTTGTGCACATATGTGTCATGTCGGCACTACTATCCCTTCCCTTACCATCTTGCTCCTCCTACACCCTCCCTCTCCCACCTGACTGCCGATATTATACACATTTGGTTCTATAAAATGCCTTTATTCTGTGTTTCTCATGTGAGAGGAACTATGTGATGTTTCACCTTCTCAGTTTGACTGACTTCATTATGCATGATGGTCTCAAGTTGTCTACAAAAAAACCCCTCAAATCTATCTGTCTTTATGAAAGAATAGTACTCCATTGTGTACTAATCTGTTGAGAATTTTCTGTGTAGTTCACTTGACCATTTATTGGCTGGCTTATTTGATTTTTTTAATGTTGAATTTTTTGAATTATTCAGGTATTCTAGGTGTTAGTTCTCTTTTGGAATAGTAGCTGCTGAAGATTTTCTCCCATTCTCTAGGATGTTTTTTCAGTCTGTTGGTTTTTCCCTTGGTGTGCAGAAACTTACTAGTTTGATATAGTCCCATTCGGTAATGCTTGCTAATGTTTCCTGTGCTCATGGAATTCTACTAGGGAGGTCTTTGCCATGCTGTGGCTTCGTGTTTCTCATATTTTCTTCTAGCAGTTTTGAAGTTTCAAGTCTTGTACCTCTGTATAAGAATGAATTTTTGTATAAGGTAAGATGTAGGGATATAGTTTTAATCTTCTATATATGAATATTCAGTTTTTTCCAGCACCATCAAAGAGATAGTTTGTTTTTGTGTCCTGTATTCTATTCTGTTAGCCTGTTTTTTTTTTTTTTTTTTTTTTTTTTTTTTTTTTTTTTTTTTTTTTTTTTTTTTTTTTTATATATATATATATATATATATATATATATATATATATATATATATAGTATATTTTTAATTTGAATTTCAGGATTGTTTGTTCCAGGTCTCTGACTGATGTCATTGTAATTTCAATGGGAACTGCAATTAGTCTGTAGATGAGTTTTGGTAACATGGCCGTTTTAACTGTATTCATTCTGCTGACCCATGAGCAGAGGAGGCCATTCCATCCTCTCTCGTCTTCCTCACATTCTTTCTTCAGAGTTCTGTTGTTTTCATCGTGCAGCTGTTTCACTTCCTTAATTAGGTTAATTTCTGGGTATTTTATTTGAAGAAGCTATTGTTAATGGAGTTGTTTTTCCTGATGTGTTTATCAGACAGCTCATTATTGGTGTATAGAAAAACTCTTAAATTGTTAATGTTGATTTTGTATTTTGTGAAAATTATCTTTTGAAAAGCTTTTGTTTTAAAATAATAGTTTACATCTCTGTACATTAGATTAGGGTATGTAGCTGAGATATCAATATTATATAATAGAAATAATTTTTGAATATTTAAATAGCCTAATTAATCAAAAAATCAAAAGAAATTTATATTCATAATACATTTTATGAGTTAAGTTAAAATAAAAGTATCACTGCGGAATATGTGTCACTGTGCTGGTATAGAACTCCCATGTGAAGGAATCACGTTGGCTTAGGTTAAGGTTCTGGCTCTCCCATTTGAATTTGGTGGGTTCAGCCATATATTTTGTTAGAATTGCTTTGGGTTTTCCTAGTATAGTAAATTCATAAGAATGAGCTTTTATTTTGAGCCTCTTGGTGACAACCCTTTCCATATTGGTTTCTCTGTGCTGCTCTTGCCTATTCTGTAATATCTTTGTAATGGAGTGAATAAGCCAATTAATTAAAGTTAGTATAAATTGTTCACATGGAAGGGCTTTGGAATCTATGTATGTAGTAGCTTTTAAAATTCTATCATTGTTCTTTGAAAGTTTATACTCTAAAAGTAATGGCATATTGAGGGGAAAGTTAGAACAACGGACAATGGCTATAATAATAGTTCTAATGTAGTGTGTTTCTCATCTGAATTTAACACACAAAAGCCTAACATAAAGACTGAAAAAAAAATGCTAATTTGATGACTTTTGGGACATTGTAACTTAATTATCCTGTGTCTGGGATTAGATAGGTTTTATAGTTGAAGTTAGAAATGATCATTTCATTAGTCTAGTTATGTGAGGCAAAAAATAAAATCAATTCAAGTCTCTACACATTGCAGTGGAAAAAGACTCATTTCATTCAAAATAGCAATTATAGGGATTCCTTTTAGTTTGGCTGAAGAAAATAACTTGCTTTTTTGTTATTGAAGATTGGATAAATCCCTTCTCCTTACTTTTACTATTTGATGCATTGAAAATATTTAATGGTTTCTAGACTCGAACAATGAACTCTTTGAAATAGAAATTAAAATTATAGCTACCAAAAGAATATTTTGGCATAAATTTAACACAGGAAGTGGAGGATCTCTGAACGGACAACTAATAAAACCATTGCTGAAAAATATTGAGGAAGATACAAATAAATGTGTCCCTTGATTAGAAGAATTAATATTGTTAAAATGTGCACATTTCCCAAAGTAATCTACAGATTAATTGCAGTCTCTATCAAAATTCCAATGGCACTCTTCATAGATGTAGAAAAGACATACCATACAAGTTGACATGAAAGCACAGAAGTCACCATGTAGCTAAACATCTTGAGCAAAAAGAACAAAGTGGAAATGTTACCCTGACTTCAGAGTAAACAAGTTTGTAATTAATCAAAACAGCATATAAATAATATAAAAAAGACATATAAATCAGTGAATATGTACACAGAGTCTAGAGATAAATACACTAACTCACAGCCTACTCATCTTTGACCAGGTTGCCACCTAAGATTGTCTAATGGGAAATGAATAGTCTCCAAAAAATAGTGTTGGAATAAGATTGATAAACCTCTAGACAAATTAGCCAAAAGAAGGAATGAACAAATCTTTATCAATGCAATTAGAAAAGAGTGAAATCACAAGAGACACTGCTAAAATCCAGAGGATTATAGGAATTAATTTGAAAATTTATGTTCTAATAAATTGGAGAACCTGGAATAAATTGATAGATTTCCAGACACTTATGAATTATTGAAATTGTACCAAGAAGGTACAAAAACCCTCAATATACCAATAACAAGTAATATAACTGAGGTACTAAAAAATCTCTACCTACAAAGAAAAGTGCAGGAGCTGACAGATTGACTTCAGTATTTTTACCAGAAATTTAAGGGAATGCTAATGTCAATTACTTCTCAAACTTACATGAAATAAAATGAGAAGCAACACTGCTAAACTCCTTCATGGAAGCTAGCATTACTTTGATTCCAAAAATCTAAAAAAGAATTTACAAACTATATCGTGGAGCTTAAAATGAAAAACCAAGTGAAACGGGGAAGTAGGGTGGGGAGGGAGGGAGGGATGAGTAGGGGGAGGGACAAAAGGAGAGTGGGAAAGTCCTTGTCACCTTGACAAGATACGTAGGTGCACAAAATGCTCAACTTCATTGTAAACCTTAAATTTTGCACTTATACATATCAATAGAATGGGGGGGGAGAGAAAAGTATAGGCCAATTTTCCTAATGAATATAAGGAAAATACAGAAATCATCAATCAGATACTTGTGACTAGAATGAAGCAAAGTATTGAAAAGATTATACACCATGTCCAAGCTGGCTTTATCCCAGGGGTGCAAGGATAGTTTGATACATGTAAATCAAGTAATGTAATATATCACACAAAAGCAAGGACTAAAGTCACATGTATCTCTCAATAGATGCAGAAAAAGCCTGGAACAAAACCCATCATTCACTTATGATAAAAATACTGATGAATATACGTATAGAAGGACCTTGCCTCAAGCATATAAAAGCAATTTATGACAAACCTATTGCCAACATTGTACTAAATAGGGAAAAATTTAAAGCATTTTCCTTAAAGTCAGAAATGAGAGAAGGTTGTTTACTTACACTACTTTTATTAAATATAGTACTTCAAACCTTAGCGAAAGCAATCAAGCAAGAGAAAGAAATAAAGAGGTTATTGGCAGGCAAGAAGTCAGATTATTCTTATTTGCAGATGACATGTACCTTTACATAGAAAACCCCCAAAATACCACCAGGACACTCTTATAACTAATTAACAAATTCAGCCAAGTTGCAGGATACAAAATCAGTCCAAAAAAATTAGTAACATTCCTGTACAAAATCACGGAGAAAGAAATGGGAAAGTTCCAGTCACAGTAGCCTTACAAAATTAAGAATCAAACTAATTAAGGAAGTGAAGGACCTTCACAATAAAAACTGCAGTATGGTGATGAAAGAAATTGATTAAAACTTTAGAAAATGTGAAGGTATCTCCTATTTCTGGATAGGTGTAACTAATCTTGTCAAAATGGCCATACTACCAAAGCTGTATACAGATTCAATGAAGTTCCAATCAAAATACCTATAGCATTTTTCACAAAACTATAAAAGATGATCCTAAAATTTACATGAGATCAGAAGAGACTCAGAAAAGTCAAAGCAATCCTAAACAATAAGACAAAAATCAAGTTGTGTCTTGATTCCACTCATCAAAGTTTATTTTTACAAAGCAACAGGAATTAAAAACAAAGCAAAACATATGGCACTGTGACAAAACAGACAAGTGGAGCAATGGAACAGAATTGAGAACTCAGGATCAGTCCTCTCTCCTTTTTCCTCTCTCCTTTACTCGGTCTTCCTCTTTTTTATATTAACTGGATATATGGGCAGTAGATAGCACATTGGAAATTGTTACCACATTCACACATGAAGTCATCACTCCTTCACAGTAGTCCCATGACTGCAAATGATTAATTTGATGTTATTGCTTTTGAGCTGCTTCATTATTTATTAATGATAGCTTAAAATGCCACTTGCTATTTTTCTTGTGGGATTTTAAGGATCTGCACACAATAAAAATAGAAAACGTTGGATAAATTTTTGAGTTTAAACAGCATTTCTCAGTGTTGCATGGGCACATTGATAAGTTTTTTTTTTTTTTTTCTGTAGAGCTCTGAAGTAGCCCTTCAAGGTCCCTTTTCTCAGCCTTTTTTTCCTGAAGAGGTATTTCAAATGGTCTTTTCCCTCCCCACTTGTATAGAATATTAGAATATTAGTTTACAGTAATCTGTGTGTGTGTGTGTGTGTGTGTGTGTGTGTGTGTGCGTGTGTGCGTGTGTGTGTGTGTGTGTGTGTAGTACTAGGGATTGAACCCAAGACTTTCAAACTGCCTCTGATTCCGAAAGTGCTGGGATCATCAGGTGTGTGCCACCCAACCAGCTCATTTACATTGATCTTTGTCCATAAAGTGATGATCATTCACAGTCTCAGGAAAAGAAGTGATGAAAGTAGTGTGTTAAGGATAATCTGACTGCTAAAAACTTTTTGTCTATTTTTAATTTCTAGACAATGATATTTTGTGACTAAATTTGGGATACTTACAATGAGGTTAAACTCAGAAAATTAATACAGAGCTGTTATCACTTTAAAGTCTCACTACTTGTGAAAGTAATAATGAAAATATTGAAATTCTAGTGGCTAGCTTACTAAGTTCAGTATATATGCCATTAACAGCTAATTATTTGTGTAATTTTTGATTACTCTTCAGGTTCAAAATTTGTTCTTGTGGTTGGGACAAGTTTGAGTGTAGCCTGGGCTACATAGCAACATGGTGAGACCCTGTCTCCAAAAAAAAAAAAAAAAAAAAAAAAAAAAAAAAAAAAAAAAAAAAAAAAAAAAAAAAAAAAAAAAAAATCTGGGAATATAATATAGCTTAATGTAAAGGACCTTGGTGCAATTCCCAGTACCACAGAGCTCGTTCTTGTGAACACTACGGTTTATTTTTCTGTATGTGATTGTTAATAGAGTCTTTGCTATTAAATATCTTAACAGATATCTGAATTGGGAATTTTAAACTGAAAAATGCAATGCTTGCAGAAATAAAGCAAAATTGATTCTTGCGTACTTTTTTTGTATTAATTTTCTGGTCAGTACCAGAGTTGGCTCTTTTAGTAATAATCTCAGACATTCAGATAGCTCTTTTCGCATTATATAATTCTTGATATTAAAATAGAAGATGGAAATGCTAATTTTACAAATTAGGAAACAAATGTAAATGAGTATAGTAACCTTTCTTAAAGTCACTACTAAATTAGTTGTACTTAAGGAACTAAAAATGCTACCTTATGTAATTACCTCTTTCTGGATTTTTTTTGTGTTGATGCTTTCCTGCTTCCTTGTGTTTTTGATAGACATCCGTGTTCAGGATGCCATATGACATAGTGGAGAGAATAAATACTGAACAGAATTTATCTTTTCTGTTATAATATTGAGTGGACATGGGATTGTCTGATGGCTATGTTTTCTTTAAACTTACTAAAAACAGAATTAGTAAATATTGTCACTGATAGTTTTGGAGCTTTGTGAGAATAAAATGTTATGTGGGTTCAAAGAGGAAAATACTAAAGGGTTTAAGTTTGTATAATATCCTATGTACAGTGTTACGTGTATGGGTGTAGCTGCACAGCTCAGCTATGCTGACCTTGCTGGGCCACTAGTTTTTTGACATTTCTGTGATTCTTCCTTTTGTCCACTTCTTGTTCCTGAGTCTTTTCCTGATGAGTCCCGTGATAACCTCAGGGAGCACTTTCAGATACCACATTCTGATGGCTTCTGATTCTATATTGCCAACTTCTTTTCAGATAAAATCTGAAATCCCGGCCTTCTGAGCACTTCTGTGTCTGTATGTCCCCTAATACTTTCAAATAACCATTTCTGAAACTGAGCGGTACCATCATGCTTTTATTGAATTCACTTTCACTCAGTCCTGCAAGGTAGAAGCTTCGGATTCAACTGGATTGATTTGTCTCTTCTTCTCCTGTTTGCATTGGTCTGTTAATCACCACGTTCTTCAGGTTCCTCCTAAATGAGTTTTGAATCTGATCACTCCTACTCATTTCAGTGTCTCTCAGAGATCTGAGGTCCACATTAAGTTTTTCCCACACTCAGGCATAAAGATGTCTTGAAAGCATGTTTGTAACGGGCAAAACAGTGTTAGAAATTGCTGGAGAAAGGTCAGACTTCGTGGCAAATAGATATAGTGTAATTATGACTTGTAGTGTTCTCTGTCACATCTAGAGAAACTTAAGGATCTGCACCTGTGTCCTGGGTTTCGGAGCCCAAGGGCCAGATGGAAAGACCATCCCAAGGCCGTGGTGAGGCAGGCCCAATTCCCTTCCATCCACAGGCCTGCTATTCTTGTTCTCACTCCAACACAGGTGGGAAGCCCTGACAAATCTCATTTAAATATGTGTGTGATAAGTCTGGCTGATTAGGATGGAAAGAAAACATATCTTATTTCTTATTACTGCATTGTGTGTAAACAGGGTTTCTGGAGCCTCTATTCACTATGAGTTTCCCTCCTTTCTGTGAGTCATCCTGCTCCTGTAACTGAGGGAACAAAACAGGAAGACAACATGCTAGAAGAAGAGGTTGGATGGGATAAGTAGTCCTCATGTGAGTTGGGGTCCTTCTGAGTGAACAAGCTTCATGTCTAGACTGGATGGAGGATCCTTAGGACCTCACTTACCACTCTGATGGAGTTAAGTATAGTTCTGCTCTCAGGCTCCTTGAGCTCTTTCCCAAACATCTTCATCAAACATTTAGGCTCCCTTAGTTTTAACTTGGTCCTTCTGCCATGAGCAGAGCAAGGACCACTACTTCTGTATCTCTAGTCAAATCCAAGCTATCACTTCGATCCAATAAGGGTAGTTTAGGGATGTCAAAAGAGTGCTTACAGTATGAGAGATAAAACGTAAACGTCAGTGATCACCTCCGTTGTCAAACTCCTTAAACGGTTTCTTTTTCCATTCCTCCTCTTTCTTTAAATAATCTTCCATGTGGCTAGCAGAGAAATCTTTCTAAACAGTGGCAGAACTGGTGCCACAACCCTCTGGATGCAGAAGCAGGAGGATAGCAAATTTGAGCCCAGCATGGAGAATTTAACTAAGTAGCAAGATGCTGTCTCAAAAACAAAATGAAACTCAGAGTACAAATAAGTAATAGAGAAAAAGGTTATCCAGGTGACATGTTGGGAGGCAGAGGGTAGAAGGAAGGGCATGGGAGAGCAAGACATGGGAAGGAGGAGAATGTGGAGATGTTTGTGCACAAAACCCTCCAGTGCGGTAAAACTATTGTGTGTTGCAAATACATACTAATAAAAATTTAGGAAAAATGATAATGAAACAGAACAAAACTAAACAAAATGAACAAAACCAAAGATGGCCGGAGGATGTTGCTCAGTGTGGCCATTGGCATGTTCTGGGCTCAATCCTCAATACCACAAAAATTGATCATTTTTTAATGATGTCCTTCATGTATATCTTTCTTCTTTCATTCTGTTTTCCACTAGAGAGTTGTACAGGTGTACTAATGATGCCCACCACAATCAATCCATCCTTTCAGGCTCTGGTTCCTTTCACTTGAAAACTAACATGTGCCTGTTGTTTAACCTAAAAACAAAGTGAAACCTAAAAACAACTTTGCAGCTCTTTCAAAAAGCCATGTAGAGATTTAATAGAGGTTCTTCTATGCATACCAAACAAACAAACAAAAACCTTGCCTAGAGATCTCTTTTTTCCCCCTTGGAGTTCTACCTTGTAAGGTAGCTGGCGCCCATTTCTAATGCCCCGTGTCTCTAGGATAGATAGGTTGCTCCAGCTCTGTGTGCCACGTGCTGGGTCTCTCTGGGGGCCTGCCTGGCGCTTGTGGGCTCAATGTGGTCCTCTCTCTCTTCTTGTCATTTGCATCTCCATCTGCCACTCTGATTGGCAAGGGAAGGCTGCTGCTCAAGCTATACCTGCCCCAAAAGGAGGCACATAATAAATATTTATAATTTAATTTTCTTTTATCCACCAAATTAAAACAAAGTAACAAAGATTCTATGTAAATTAGGGTGGATTTAAAGTTAACACTAGAGGAACATTTCACATGATTCCCTGAAAGGCAGAGTTTTGAAGGTAAGAATTAGTGTGTGGAATCTCCAGCACAGCCTTTTTGATTTCTGATATAGTTTGAGGAGAAGCTATCATGTTAACCATGACAGGAATTGAAGATTTTTTTAATGCCTCTGAGTTGTAAATATGGGAGCTTCTTTTTTAACAATAAGAAAGTTTTCCCCGCGCCCCTAAAACTTTGAACAAAAACTCTGAGCCCAAGTTCATTGCCCTTGACAAAGCACAATTCTGAACCAATTACTATGGACAAGGATAGAATATGCTCAGATTTTCTAGGGCATGTAGCATGTACGAGTCTAATAGAGTAATCAAAGTTTGAGAGTAGGGTGGGATTATTTTTCAGTTGCAAATGTAAATTTTTTCTCCCAGAAAATAAATTGAAAAATGATAATGGAATCAACGCATACCCATTACATTAGCCTACAATGTCCTTCTCTGTGCAGTCTAGTTTTCTGACTTCTGACCTTGTTCTATTCAGCAGTGTCTGATGCTCAACCATTTTGGCTAAGTCATGTGCACTCATACTTTTGTGCTTTCTCACAAGCTGTTCTTATGACTGGAATATTCTTTCTTCCTTTCTCTACCAGGTAAACTCCTGATTAGATACCATCTTCTTGCCCTTAAATACTGTTCACTACTTCTCCCTGTGTGATTCAGGGACACTTTGGACCTACATGCATGGTAGCATTGCTCTTACTACATTGAATTATTTGTTCCTCTTTCTGATTTAAGGGCTACTGAAGGGTTTCTTCTTGTCTCTGTATTCCTGGTGGTGTACACACACCTGGTGATTTTTGTTTCATAAATTTGTGGACCTAAAAAAGCGGGGAATTCTGGATTAATTCCGTAGGCTCTATTCATCACAGTTGTGGTTCTGTACCAGGTTTTGACTATAGTGCTTCCGAAGGATATTTGCTAATATGTGGGACTACTTTGGGTTGTAATGACTGAGGCTTGTGTGCCACTGGCACTCAGGAATCCCTTGGGCAAGACCCCAGAAATGCCAAATGTTCTGAAGTACACATGGCAGACCAGCAAGAGGGAAGATTGTCGTTTTCAAGTGCTTCTTTTTCTATTGGAAGTTGCTTACTTGGGCTGATGTGTAGGAAAGAGGAGAACAAGATTTATCATAAAATAAATGGTCCTTCTGATTTTCATTAACTGGGGTGGAGGAATAGAACAGCAGTTAGAGCACTTGCCTTGTGAACACAAGGCCCTGATTTCAACTCCTCAGCACCACATAAGCTGAGCAGTGGCACATGCCTATAATCCCAGCATTCAGGAGGTTGAGGCAGGAAGATTATCATGAGTTTGAGGCCAACGTCGGGTACACAGTAAGTTAAGGACCAGCCTGGACTACACAAAGTGGGACCCTATTTCAAAATAAACCTAAACAAAAAAGGAAACAAAAAGAAAACAAACAAAATAAGCCCGATTCCCATCAACCCTTTCATATATTATAAACAAGAGAGCATTGTTGTTTAAAATTAGGGTTTGGTTAAATGATAAGTATTTTGTCCACTAAATTTATTTCCATTTCTACCTCTTATTTTATAATCTGTGTTGTTGAGGTTCTGAGATTGAAATGTAAGAGTAGATTATATGAAAGCACAGAGTAGAATTCTGTCTTTTTCTAGGCAACCTTCTGTAAGCATGGGAGATGGGAATTGGAATTCAGTTCTATGTATTTCTCAACAAACACGGTGAGCTAATTTGATCTTAATACTTCATCTAGTACACAGAAGGCTGAGAGTGACTAATTTCACTGATCTTTAAAAATTTGTATTTATAGCAAGCCTTCT
This sequence comes from Ctenodactylus gundi, assembly GCA_004027205.1. NCBI lineage: Eukaryota > Metazoa > Chordata > Mammalia > Rodentia > Ctenodactylidae > Ctenodactylus > Ctenodactylus gundi. Next base: position 388,528 of record PVKB01000613.1, read on the forward strand.
GGCTAGAGACACCAATGTGGAGAGTGCAGCATGGATTTGAGTCTAGTATTCTGTCAGGAGGAGCTGGAAGAGCTAGGTGGCCCCAGCGTGGTTGTTTAAGCTCTATTCTAGGAAGTTCATTGCTGATACTGACATGGCTCTGGTATGTACAGGATAGTAGGCGCGAGAACAAGAAACATGAAAGTGCACCTCTCCAAAGAAGGTCTTTTCTTCTTTGCCTCAAAGGTTACATTTTTGAAGAAAAAAAAAAAAGATTCCTGAAGCTTGAGTTCATTAATTCCTGTTATTCTCCTACCATATATATAATTATATTGAAAGAATTTACATAGAGAGTTTAAAATTTGGTATTTGTCAGGTATTATTTGGTAAAATTATTTGAAAGATGTGGTAAACAAAGGTACTTTATACATTGAGATTCTAGTCTATTCTTAATGAGTGTTTATTTGATTTTTTTTTAGATACTCCCAGAAGCATAAAGGCATCTACTGCTACAGCTGAACAGTTTTTTCAGAAGCTGAGAAATAAACATGAGTTTACTATTTTGGTGACCTTGAAACAGGTGCACTTAAATTCAGGAGTTATTCTGTCCATTCATCATTTGGATCATAGGTAAGTGTGATTGGTGGAGTTTTCTGTGTTTTCATCGTGTTATTATATTAAGGAAAGAAAATAAACGAATCTAAGATATATACATGATAGATTTGCTACATTATATAACATCAAGGATTGAAGTAATTGGAACCTTCCCAAAAGCAGAGGAAGAGACACCATTTTTGAGAGTGCTAAAAGCACCCAGGAGTCACTATTTCTAAAGCAAATCCTAAATTTTTCAAGACGTAGGTTTCCCAGTGTTAGGGCCAAACCTATTTCTTTTTAATTTGTGGATCATTACTAATAAAAAAAATCCCATATTGTCTTTCTTTTGGAAATTGGGTTTAGATGTTAAAATCTTACACTTTTAATCATTGATAGATAACTTATTTTTTTTTAACCTCATAGACTGCAGCAGTAACTTTGTACTGAATAAAAGTGCTCTCTAGTATCTTCTTTCTTTCACATGTAGAGCATCAATGGAATAGCTGGTGGGTATCTGATCTGCGTGAGGAGGAGGAACTTCATTCGTCACATGTGGCATATATATAAATTGTTGCCAGGTAGTGCCAAGTTTCTTAAGGGAATTCTTTCCTGAAAGAATTGGCGCAGTTTTGCTAGTGAAAGTTTCTCCATGTTTGTATCTTCTCTACCCCTTATAATCTGTGGTCCTTGGGTGAATCATACCTCTATGTTGAAAATTCCACATCTGTAAAGGAGAATAATAATTTTACTTGCTTCATAGGTTGTTGTGAAGAATAAAGAGTTTATATATGCAAATATTCTCTCTCTATATATAACAGCTTTAATAATCCCATTCAGGCCTGGGCAGAAAATTTTTTATTTAGTTTTTCTTAATAGAGATGAAGCAGCCAGGAACTTTGTAATCTTTGCTAAATACTAAAGTGAAAGTATAAGTAAATACATTAGAAGAACAAATGTCCCACGTGTGACAGAGAGAGGAGAGTTCTTAGGCACACTCTTTCTTAAGGCCCAGGGCACCATCTCACTACATGCTGAGCTCCAAGGAAGACCAACTAGGCCCCTCACATGTCTCTTTTGGGTTTTCTTTCCTCCCATGGCCAGTTGTGTTTGAAGACTAGCTGTTGTCCGACCGCCTGATAGGTAGCTCAGGACCTTCCGTGCAGGATGAGAAAGAGAGAGGGCCTGTCTCCAAGGGTCTGCATCTCCCCGGGGTTCCTATGGCTTTCCCCTCCATATGTGTATGGTCCTAGGGTGAGTCCTTGTTTTCAAATGGCTGAGATTGCCTGAGCTCTGTGCTTACAGCAAAGGGCTTCTGCTCTTGTCAGTTGAGTCTTAAGTTACCATGAGTCATATATGATGAAGATTATTTCTTTGCAGAACCATCTGATAATTGCTAATTACCTCCTCTAGTTAGGAAAACTTCTCCTTCATTTTGCATGCTAGAGTTTTCTTTCCTGTAATTTTCTCTGATTGTCCTGTTTGTAGAGACATGGGACTCACCCAGCCTTCTTCCAGGTAGTATCAGTTGCACATGTGATGGCCACTGCTGCTTCCTTTACCTCTTGTCTCTGTACTAACTGTCAGTTCCATCGGCTCTTCCTCAGATTTGATGGTCATCCACTGGGCTTGTTGCAATCATCTGTGTGAATTGCAGAGGGTCAGAGTAGCTGTACGCATTTGGTTCGCTTAGGCCACTTGTAATGTGCTTGTACTTTCCCATTAATATTTATCACAATATTTAGACAATTTTCTTTGTTCCTTAAACATTGTAGAATTGTGGATATGTAAAAGGAAAACACTTTTTTACTCTTCCTATAAAATTGATTAGTTAGGATTATATGTAGGGATTTATATTGCCTTATGTTAATTAAAACTAATACTTTTTCAAATTATAATAATATATTTTCATTTTAAAAACGTGAAAGTTGACAAGTGTAACAAGTAGGAAAATTCATACAAAGTACATAATCAAAACAGACTATTGTTGAAATTTTGTCATATTTTGATCTGGTCCCTTTGTATCAATATATGTGAAGATATCCCACATTGTTTATTGAATTCATTGCTTTGGAATATAACTCATTTTCCTTTTAACTTTGGTATTCACTACTATGATGAATATAGATATACATACAACTTTGCACTTAGCTTTCATGCTTTTCAGCTATAAATATAGTTCATTATTTTATTTATCATCTTATATTGCATCTATAAATTTGGTAATTTAGGCAAATGACATATTTGGGATGCAGTATATGTTTCTTTTACACGAAAGAACTTAGTCTAATGTGGATTTTTTCCATTTGCTAAGCTAGCAGTGAGGCGGGTAGGCTGCTGCGCTAGCTCATTTTACCGTAGTGTTCAGTAGAGGCTGGGAGTGCAGACCTAGAGGTAGACTGTGTCCTTCCTCTTTTACCACTTAACTTGCATCACAAACTTATGCAACTTACTTCACTGGTCTGTGCTTCAGCTCACTATTTCTCTTTGTAAATCTATGTAAACTGCTTGAAAACACTAATGAAAAATATCCACAAATGTTAACATAATTACAGGTGTTAACACTGCCACTCTCAATTCAGAAATGTTACATTGATGTTTATGATTACACAGAGTAGGTAGGAGAGAGACTTACACTCAAGTTTTAGGACCACAGAGCAGCCTGCCGAGGCTCTGTGCCCTGCCATTGTGGTATGTATAGGAGATTATTTGTCTAAATCCTCTTCTGTTTTTTTCACAGTGCTAGTAGCCAGTGTGTAATAAAGTTAGGAACCAAACCCACTTTATCTGACTCTTGTGGACGGCATTTTTTAATGGAAGACCTGGAAGACCTGGCTGTGATGCGTTCTTCTTCCTGTTATTCCTCTGAATTTATCTTTCTTTCCTTAGTTATTCTTAATGACGCCAGTTCCCAGGTCTTTGAAGCAGTAATGCTCACGTTGCAGATACTTACTTTGTACAATAATGTGTGAGACAGTCCTTCCCTTACAACCAGTGTTCTTCCTCATCACGGCAGGAATCCCTCCACGTGCCAACTTTGTACTCCGTGTGAGTTGCTTTTCTGTCTCCTAGCTGGCAGTGACTAATGCACTCTCAGCTACCTCTGACCATCTGTTCTGCCATGGTAAGAGCTCCTCTGCATGCCGCACCAAACGATCCTCTTCCTGATTTTCCTTGGGTGATGTGGCAGCAAGGCCACATGGTTCATCTGAGCACATGTTCTTCCTGCCTAATAGAAAAATCAAGAGCTGTTCTGAATTTTGACTGTGAGTGAGACTACAAAGTGTCTGGAACAGAACAAGCACTAAGTAGACAGCCATATTGTTATTAGAGATGATGTGAGACCGCGTTTCCTTATTGGCGGCTCTTGACTCGTCCTATTTCCCGTGGGGCTGATTGCATTGAGTCCCTGCCTACCAGTCAGTGTACTCTCAAGCTAGATAGTACGGAGAAAAACGGAAGTCTTAGGCACCGGGAATGGCTGCTCCCGCACTGGTAGCACGGGAGTAATCTGCGGACAGACGTCAGGCGTAGGGATCCGACCACTCAGTGTGTTTCTTTTCTACATGTCTAAACTCCTGCTTATATTTCAGAACTCTGCTCATACCTCCATGAAGCTATTACTGAACTTTCCAGTTTGCAGTAATTTCTTTTTAAATTAACCCCTAATGCATTTAAAATTTTTATATTACTTCCTTTTATATTACTTATAGCAAATATTGTTTAAATGTTTCGGGTATATACATATGTGGTTGTTTCCTATTAAGACGGGAAAAGTACATTTATGCCTTTGATCACAATTTAAACCAAAACTGGGACTTTTTAAAATTTAAGTTGCATCTTTTGAGTGCATAATAAATTTCAAGTTTCAAAATTTTAAAGGCACAGCAGAATGTAAAGGAAAAAAGTCCTTCTCCATGTCTATTCAATGCCACCTGGGGTCTGTCCCTGGGGTAGACTGTATCGTCACTGAGGCATTTTGAAAATAAGAGAATAAGAAATAAAACAAAGCTCATCTAATTAGTGATGTGTTGAAACTGGCTCACATTCTGGCTTACAAGTGTTGAAACTTTTTGAGTGGGTTGACATTAATTTGGTAGATTGAAAATAGGTCATGATATGGAAATCAGCCATGGCTACGAAGCAAGGCTTTTAAGATGCCTTTGTTATTTTCCTATTTCTCTTCTACTATCTCCATTATATAAATGGATAAATGTAGCAGTATCTTAGAACTATTACTGTGAAGAACAGAGAGCCAATTAAGCACTAACCAGGGTACCACTGCCCGTACTCCTGGCATCTGAAGGTAGCTGTCATTAACACTGGAATTCAGCTTGGGAAATCAGCTTCCCAATCATGTCCTGAGATAAACTTGATTGTGTAATATTTTACACATTTGCTCACTTTGTTTTTAGATGTTGATATTTTTCTGTCAAGGATTGTGAATTAAACTGGCACATTCCATTACACCTATTATGCTGTCATATACAGTTAGATGCTAAATAAATAACTTACGGATGAAAAAATCAGTGAAAAATATTATGGTCGCAGTATGAATCACATGGCCTCACCAAGTTTCCATCAAGGTAGACAGTAGGCACTGGGGAATGTTCACACGGCTATGTTGATGCAAGACGTCAACTGAGTCCTGAATGACATTTGCTCTGGCACTACAGCGATGTCTCAGCTGCTGTGTTAGGGCTGGAAACCTAAGCGCACCAAGTTGCTGGTTTGGCTGTATGAGACTAATGGCATGCTCTGGATTCTGGAGTATCTAGTGAGCTGAGAGCAAGACAGACGTAGGAAAGGGCCAACAGTCACAGGATCTTGGAGTTGGAAGAGGAGGTGCATATGATCTGGGCTCTGAATCACTGCTTAAAGCAAAAGGAACTACGAAAACCTCATCAGCTGGACCCTGCTTGATAGCTTATTCAGCCTCTAGTGTGATTTGCTGGTTAAAATGGTGTTGTTCAAGCAGAGAAAGGCACTAAAAATTAAACCACAAGCTTCATGTCAGCACAGTGTAGAAGCCTCTTGGTTCTTCAGCCCTTTCTCTATATATTTGACCACCATTGTCGTCACTTAAAATAACGATAATACACTGTGGTTCTTGTCTGAAAGGACTAAGTCACTCAGGATAATTAAAGGCGTTCTCTTATTACTACAGTTCTCTGGCTGCTGTCCTTCTAAAGGGAAAGAATAGAGAGTAGAGAAGTAATTTCAGGGCACTGATTCACTTACCTGCTTGGACAGGCAGCCCAGAGGAAGGGAGATGTGAAAAGGCTAAGGCTTGCTGGGAAAGCAGAAGTGTACTTGTCAATAAAAACAAGAAATTTCCTTTCAGTTTCAAAAGGCCTCTTTCTTTTCGCATGATTTTCTACTACAGACTCTTCAGGATAATCAAAATCTTTTTGTTATTTCTTGGTACAGATTTGGTGCAGTCACATAAGTTGTGTATTTTATAGTATTTCTCCTGTATAATCTTGTGATGTAGATAGATAAATTGGTTTTTATGGGTTGTTAGTAGAATTTTCCTGATACCAAAGCATTATTTATGCTTCTAATTTTAATACTATGCAAATAGTATGCATGGAAGTAATTTGTGGCAGTAGCTTTGCAAATAAATATGAAACCTTCTTATACTTTGCCTTCATCTTATGTATTAATAAGTTTGAGGTGAAATAAATGACATTTTTATTGTGTTAATAATTATGCATTCTGGATGAGTAAGAATGAGTTTGTGTGTGATGTTGATGAAGTGCGTCTTTATATTTCTAAGTATTTGTCATGTATTAAGCCATTTTTCTTTCTTGACTTTAGTAAGTAAAAATTAAACTTGCTGGCAATATTTACTTGGCTTAATGGTTCTGAACAAAAATATTACTGTTTATTATGGCTGAAAGTAGTGGACATTATAAAAACCACTGCACCCATTAGCTTTTGCTTGTGCTTTATTTAATAAGTAGCATTAATGATAATAGGAATTATACATTAAAATTCTATATTGTAAGTTTTACATAATTTAAAATTACTTAGAATTATTCGTATGAACTATTTCTGTATCGTTATTTGTCTCCAACAAAATTGCCTGTCTAATGTGTATTTATTATTATTATTATAATTTTATTGAGACAGGGTTTTCTCCAAGCTCAGGCTGGTTCTGAACTCACTGTGTATCTTCGGGTAGCCTTGGACTGAGGCCAATCCTCCTGCCCCAACCTCCTGAAGTCTGGAATGATAAGCATGTGATACCATGCCTGGCTTATGTGGAGTTGGGAAGTCAAACTCAGGGACTTGAGCATGATAGGCAGGCACCTTAACTGATGAGCTATCCCACCAGCCCTAATGTGTGTTTAAGTGTTTCTCTTATTAGAAAAGTCACTGTACACATTCTTCTGTGATTAGACATGCATACGTCATCACTAATTAGGCATTGTGAGGAGCTCATCCAAGAAACTGAATTAAAGTTAGGGCTTGGTAAACAAATGGGATTTTTCTTATTTTTCTTTTTTTATTCTTTTCCCCATTTTGTTGATATGTGTAGGTGCAATGCATAAAGTTTACATTGATCTTGAGTATTTTGTGCACATACATATCGTGGCAAAGTTACAGATCCTTCCCCGCTCCCTCTTCCACCCACCCACACACTCCCACTTCCTTCTAGTTCCCATTATTCCCCGCATTAAGTTCTATGAAATAATTGTGATCTGGGTTTTTCATATCACAAAAAACAATCTATATTTCACCTTCTACTTCTGACTCACTTCACTGAGCACGATGGTTTCAAGTTGCCTCCATTTACCTACAAGAGCCTTCAATCTATCTGTCTTTATAGATGAATACTATTCCATTGTGTATAAATACCACAGTTTGTGTATCCATTGGTCTGTGGATGGATATCTTGTTGTCTTCCACATTTTAGCTATTGTTAGTTGTGCTGCTATGAACATGTGTATACATGTATCACTGTTATATGTTGTTTTAAATGTTTTGGGAAAATTCCCAGAAAAGGTATCGATGGATTGAAAGGGATATTTATTTCCAATCTTTTGAGAGACTTCTGTATCTCTTTCTGTAGTGGCTTACCAGTTTATTTCCCCACCAGCATTGCAGGAGGGATCCTTTTTCCCACAGCCTCGCTGGCACAGATTGCTGTTTGTCTTCTTGATATACGCCATCCTCCGGAGTTAAATGGTACCTTAATGATGTTTTGATTTGCATTCTCTTTTGGCTAAGGTTATTGAATAACTTTTCATGTATTTATTGGCCATTTGAACTTCTTCATCTGATAACTGCCTATTCATTTCTTTTGCCCATTTTTCAATAGAGTCTTTGATTTTGAGGAGCTTTTCTTCCCTACATATTCTGGTTATGAGCCTCATATTTGAGGTATTGGTGGTATTTTTCTCCAGTCTGTTGGTTCTCTTTTTACAGTGTTGACAATTTAATTTTCCACGCAGAATATTTTTAATTTGACATAATCCCATTTGTTAATTAAGGGGGCTACTTCTTTTGCTTTTGGCGCCTTAATAAGCAAGTCTTTGCCTACAACTATGTCTTTTAGATATTTGCCCACTTTGTCTTCCAGAAGGTCCAGTGTTTCAGTTTTAATATCTAGCTCTTTGATCCACTTTGATTTGAATTTGGTGCATGGTTACAGGTGTGTGTCTAGATTCATTTTTCTGCATGTGGATGTTCAATAATCCCAGCACCGTTTGTTGAAGAGGCTGTCCTTTTTCCAGTGTATGCTTTTGACTCCTTTATCAAAGGTCAGGTAGCTGAGGGTATTTGAGTTTGTCTCTGCATCCTCATTTTTGTTCCACTGGTCTACCTGTCTGTTTTGGTGTCAGTACCATATAGTTTTTACCTATTGCTATGTACTATAATATAACTTGATGAATGGAATTGTAATGCCTCCTGCCTTCATCTTGTTACTTAAGATTGCTATTCTAGGTCTCTTTCACTCCATATGAATTTAAGAATTACTTTTTCAAGTTCTGTGAAAAACTGTTGGTATTTTGAGAGGAATTGCATTGAATCTGTATATCAGTTTTGGTAGTATAGTCATTTTGACTATATATATATATATATATATTTCCCCATTTTATTGATATGTATAAGTGCAAAATTTGAGGTTTACAGTGATCTTACGAATTTTGTGCACATACATATCTTGGCAAGGTTGCAAGACCTTCTCCTCTGTCCTTTTGGCCCTCCCTCTACTGCCCCCCCCATCCCCAGTTCCCATTATTTTCCACATTAAGTTCTGTGAGCTAATTGTGGTCTGGGTTTCTCATATCAGAGAAACCATTCAATATTTCACTTTCTGTTTCACTCACTTCACTAAGCACGGTGGTCTCAAGTTGCCTCCATTTAACTACAAAAGCCCCCAACCTATCTGTCTTTATAGATGCACAGTATTCCATTGTGTATAAATACCACAATTTGTGTATCCATTAGTCTGTTGATTGGGTATTTTGGTGTCTTCCAAATTTTAGCTATTGTTAGTTGTGCTGCTATGAACATTGGTATACATGTATCTCTGTTATGTGTTGTTTTAGTTCTTTGGGGAATATTCCCAGAAGAGGTATCACTGGATCAAAGGGGATATTTATTTGCAGTCTTTTGGGAGACTTCCATACTGCTTTCCATAGTGGTTGCATCAGTTTACACTCCCACCTGCAGTACAGGCGGGTTCCTTTTTCCTCACAGCCTCCCCAGCACTGATTGCTGTTGGAGTTCTTGATATAGGCCAAACTCTCTGGGGTTAAATGGTATCTTAGTGATGTTTTGATTTGCATTTCTCTTATGGCTAGGGATGTTGAACATCTTTTCATGTATGTATTGGCCATTTGAACTTCATTTGTGAATTGCCTCTTCATTTCTTTTCCTCAATTTTTAATAGGGTCATTGATTTTGGGGAGCTTACATTTCTTCAGTTTCCTGTATCTTTTGGTTATGAGCCACCTATCTGAGGTGTTGGTGGTGAGTATTTTTTACCATTCTTTCAGTTCTCTTTTTACGGTGTTGTCATTTTGACTAGATTAATTCTGTCTATCCAAGATGAGGGAATGTTTTTTCATTTTCTGATGTCATCTACAATTTCTTTCTTCAGTGTAATGTAGTATTTTTTTTTTTGTATAGGTTCTTCACTTTCTTGGTTAGGTATACCCCTAGGTATTTAAAATTTTTTTTCTGGGCTATTGAGAATGGGATTATTCTTGTGAGCTCTTTCTCAGTGAGTTTATTGTTGGTGAAGAAGAAAGCTATTCCTTTTTTAATATTGGTTTTTTTGTAGCCTGTGATTAGGCTGAATTTGTTTATTATTTCCAAGAGTTTCATAGCATTTTTGGGGTCTTCTATGTAGATAATCATGTCATTTGCAAGTAAGGATAGTCTAATTTCCTCCTTTCTTATGCAGATTTCCTTTATTTCACTTTTTTGCCTGATTGCTATGGTAACTGTTTCAAGGGCTAGGTTAGATGAGAGTGGTGATAGTGGACAGCCTAGTCATATGCTTTATTTGAGAGGAAACACTTTCATTTTTCTCCATTTATTACGATATTTGCAGTAGGTTTTGCATATATGGCTTCTATGAGATAAGGCACTTTTATGCCTATTTTTCTCAGTTTTTTTCATGAAATGGTGTTGAATTTTATCAGAGGCTTATTCTGCATCAATTAAGATGATCATGTGGTTTTTGTTTTTGGTTTTGTTGATGTGATGTACTACATTGATTCATTTACATATGTTTTACCAGCCTTGTAGCTCAGGAATGAAACCCACTTTATCACAGTGTGCATGTTGGATTTTATTTGCCAGGATCTTATTAAGAATTTTTGCATCTATATTCATTAAGGATACTGGTCTGTAATTTTCGTTCCTGGTTGAGTCTTTGTCTGGTTTTGGGACTAAGGTAATCCTAGCCTCCAGAAATGAGTTTGGTAGTATTCCTTCTCTTTCAACTTCATGGAACAGTTTGAGAAAAATTGGAGTTAGTTCTTCCCTGAAGTACTGAATAAATTCTGCTGTGAATCCATCTGGTCCTGGTTTTATTAGTAGGTAGAACTTTTATTACTGCTTCAATTTCTGTGTGTGTAATGGGGTTATTCAAAATTTTTATGTCTTCTTCATTCAAGTTTGTTATTTTGTATGTGTCTAGGAAGTCATTTATTTCTCCCCAATTCTCTAATTTGTTAGAATATAGGCGTTCAACATAATTTCTCGTAATATTCTGAATTTCTGTAGACTTTTTGTTGTAATTTGACCCTTTTCTAAGTGCTTTAATCTGTGCTTTTTCTTTCCTTCTTTTTGTGAGTTTAGCTTGAGGTTTGTTCATCTGGTTTATTCTTCCAAAAAACCAGCTCTTTAATTCATTAATTTTTTTGTCTAATTCAATTTCATTAATTTCAGATCTGATCTTTATATATTCTTTTCTTAACATGTTTTTTTGTGATTATTCTGTTCTTTTGACGTGTGCCTTTATGGCTATGTATGTCCCTCTCAGTACTGATTTCATTGTGTCTCAGAGATTCTGATGTGATGTACTTCTATCATTATTTAACTGTATGAAGTTTTTGATTTCTTCTGTGATCCATTGTTTAGTCAGTAGAAAGTTGGTTAGTCTTCATGTATTTAGGTATTTTATTCTGTTTCTCATACTGTTAAGTTCCAGTTTTATTCCATTATGATCTGAATGTTTACAAGGAATTATTTCTATTCCTTTGTATTTATTTAATCATGACTTATGACCTAAAATATGATCTATTTTAGAAAATGTTTCATGTGCTGCTGAGGAGAAAGTGTATTCTGTTGATGTTGAGTGGAAAACTCCCTAAACATCTGTTAGGTCCAAGTTTTCTATAGTATCATTTAGCTGTTCTATATCTTTGTGGATTGTCTGTCTGAGAGTATTAAAGTTCCCTACTATAATTGTATTGGGACCTCTGTTTACTTTGCATCACTGGGTTCTCCAGAGTTGGGAGCATATATATTGTAATTGTGAATTCTTCCTCTTGTATTGTTTCCTTAACCAATATATAGTGATCATGTTTGTCTCTCCTTATCTGTTTTATTTTGAAATTGGATGAATCTCATATAGCTACCCCTGCTTGTTTCCTGGGCCCTGTTGCAGAAAATATTGAATTCCATTCTTTTATTGTCAGTCTGAGTTTTCTTGTGGGTGAAGTATGTAAGCTCTTGTAAGCAGCAAATTGTGGGTTTCTGTTTTTTGATCCAGTCAGCCATCCTATATCTTTTTTAGGTGAGTTGAGGCCATTCACTTTCTGAGTAATTTTTGAGATATATTTGGTATGTCTTGCCATAGTTATAGTTTTTCAAGTTTATTTACTAGACTTACTTTCTTCTCGGCTCATTCTCCTATATTTGTCTTTATTTTTTTTCCTCTGTGCTGTTTGTTGTTATTAGCCTCCCTTTCGCTTTCTAAGTTTCCTTTGAGTATTCTCTGCAGTGCTGGCTTAGTGGCTGAAAATTTATTTAAGCTTTCTATGTCATGGAAAATTTTAATTTCTCCCTCTAATTTAAAAGATAATTTTGTGGGATATAGCAGTCTGGATTGGCATTTATATTCTCTTAGTGCTTAGGTTATATTTCTCCATGATCTTCTGACTTTTATGGTCTGGATTGAGACATCTGCAGTTATTTTGATGGGTTTAGTTTTGTAAGTCACCCTCTGTTTTTCTCTTACAGCTTTTAATATTCTCTCTTTATGTTAGATCTCTAGTATTGTAATTATGTTGTGTTGTGATGAGAATCTTTTCTGATCAAAGTTGTCTGGTGTGCTATATGTCTGCGGTAGTTCATGTTCATCCTTTCCTTAGATTTGGGAAATTTTCTTCCATAATTTCATTGAACCTGGCCTTTAAGCCTTTTGCTTTGTCTTCATTTTTCTCCCATAATTCTGAGGTTGTTTCTCTTTGAGTCTTTCATCAGCTACTGTAAGCATTCTCTTTCTTACTTTTTTTGTTCTGCATTCTTTACGGTCTGTATGTTCCAGCTCAACCATTTTGTCATCTAAGTGTGATATTCTATTCTCAAAATGTTCAAACTGATTACTTATTATTTCCTGTGCGTTTTTCACATCCTGAATGTCTGCTGTCAGTATTTTTATATCTCTGCTGTATTCTTCTTTTATTTCTTGTATTGCCTTCATTATCTTTCGGTTTATATCTTCTTTGTTTTCTTCTAATTTCTTGTCAATGTTTGCTGTTAGCATAGCTTCGTCCCTGCGTAGCTCTCGCATTATTTGTTTCATTTCCTGTTGCATTTCCTATTTCAGTTCTAAGCATTTCTGTGCCCAGAAATTATCCTCTTTTTTACCTTTTTTTATCTTTGGGACTTTCTGTTTCAAAATCTCTGGCAATGTGTTTTCTGGGGTGTCAAGTCTTACTGTAGGAGATATATTACCACGTTTTCTCATAGTTCTGTTACACTGAGTTGAGTCTCCAATATTGTTGATGGCTTCTGTTTCTTTTCCTGAGATTCTTAAATTAGACTCTTGTTAAGTGTTACCTGGCTGGTTTTGGTGAGCAGGAGGGACAGGACGTGTGAAGGCACAGTCCTGGGAGCTTCCAGGTGTAGGTAGGATCTGGTGGCAGCTACCTGGCTGTGTCTGGCATGAAGGAGGGCTGTCTCTGCCCTGCAGGGGGGACAGATGCCTGGAAGGCTTAGTCCAGCTGAGCTCCCAGGTCCAGGAAGGCCCAGCTGGAGAGTAGCTGGCTGTGTCTATCATACAAGAGAAATGGGGCACAAAGGCCCGGTCGCTAGGAGCTCCTAGGTGCAGGCAGGCCTCTGGCTGTCTCTGTTGTGAAGGAGAGATGGGGTGCATGAAGGCCCTGTTCTGCGAGCTTCCAGGTGCAGATGGGGCTTGGACAGGGCTTTGTCATATTTTTCATATGTAATGAATTTGTATATAAATGAATTGTGAAAAGAAGACCACATTTTTATGTATAAAGGTTTTCACGGAGCCCTGATCTTCCCTTTCGTGCCGAAGGAAGCAAATCACTCTTCTGTTCCTTTCTGTTATCCTACTCTTTCTTCAGAGACAAAAATTAATCAATTGGCTGTTGCTACTGCCAGTCATGGACCAACCATCCCATATCTACTCTTTTTGACATTTTGTGTGTTTACCTGGTTTAACTATATTTTTAACTTTCTTTAAACTATTTAGGATGTTGTTGGCACACTCCATTATTCAATGAATATTCAGCCAGAGCAATAATTTATATCTCTAGAGGTTGAAATTATTTTAATAACACAGAGAAAGAAATATGATTGTACCTTCAAAAAGAAAAAAGAAATACATAAGAGAATTCAAGCAAACATAGGAAATAATTAATATCCTAAAGAGAAAATCATGGTCTAGTATGTAAAAAGAAACAAAAGCTAGCATAGTTTTGATAGTTGCTTAAGGAAAAATTGCCCATGAACATTCTTCCTTTTTTGGGTGTTGAAGAGTTTGTGCCATGAGACCTGTGATTATTTCAGCACAGCATTTGATTTAGTAATTAATATTGAATATAGGTGTACATATAAATACTGATGATTTTTTAACTGATATTTTAGTTGGGAATCTGGAATGAAAATAAATAGTAGTACATTTGCATTTGACTTTCCATTTTAACCAGCAATATGTTTGGGAATAATTTATTAAAATATTTGTTAGTGCTACTGAATAAAACAAGTTGGTGTTTTAGACTTAAATGTAGGTGTGGTTGTCTAGAATGTATCCAATAGATAAAGCTGGTGATTTCAACATCATTTTTCCAGTATCTCATTTTTTATCATAGATTTGTAGTGCCACTTCATGTCTGCATCAGAGTTGCGCTTTTCCTGGCTTTGTATTACGTTCTACTTATCCAATTTTTATTGACTTCTTCAGGAAATCCATACTCTGATTACTTTGATTTAAAAAGATCTGATATCCAAGCGCCTACTTCTTTTTCTTCTTAAGACATTTTTGTTGTTTGAAATTTTGCTCTTTGATATAAAGCTTAGAAGGAGATGAAGACATCATATTAGGATTTGTATTGGAGTTGTCTACCGTCTTAGTTACTTGTTCGTTGCCGTGACTCAATACCCAACACCCACAAACTTAGGACAGGAAAGGTTTATTTTTAGCTCACAGTCTCGGAGGTCACAGTCCATTCAGGGGTGGCTGACAACAATCGAAGTACATGGCAGAGAGAGAGGTGGAGGCAGCTTCCCTGGACCCAAAGGAAGACAAGCTGAGGCTAGTTGAGACTAGCCCCCGTCCTCCAGGAAGGCAGGTGCAGCTTATATATCATTTCAGGTCTCCGCCCAGTAACCCATCCATCCTGCATCCAGGTGTGGCCACTACACACTGTTAATCCTAACTTAACTGTAATCCACCCCTCTAGACCAGACCCCAATCCACCAACATCACATGGCTCCATAGAAAATCCACAACATTAAGAATACATGAGACATTTGGGGGACACTCCAGATCCTATCCACAACACCTACCATTCATAAGTTGATTTGTTAAGATTTTTCCCCCCACTATTTTTTATTAATATACAAATGTAATACATAGTATTTACAATGAATGTATCATATCGAGTTTACAATTGCTTCCCATTTTCTACCCTCCCACCTCCTCCCTGTGCCTTCCCCCGGCTCCAGCTATCACTTCATATGGTTCCAAAGAATGTCTGTGTTCTGGGTTTTCCAAGGCAGAGAAACCATACAGTGTTTAACATATTAATCTTCCGCACCTAAGTCATTTCACTTAAGTCACCATTCTAACTCAGCTTTCTGTTCCTCGAATGGGTTTGCAGTAGTTAAATCTTGATGCCTCTTCTCTGAATCCAACCAATCCCTTTATTGAGGTATTTACCAAAAGTTTTTTTTCTATATTTTGCTATATCTTTGTTGTTATTATTAAACCTGGCCTTACCCACCAGTTCACATTAGAAAATAACTACAAGCATGTAGTTCAAAAGACTAGTAAATTTGGGAAAGAAGAAGAAAAAAATTAAATTTCAAATGCCTTAGCTGAATATTGGAAGGTGCATACTTGTACATTCACAGGGTTATCTTTACATCAATCAGTTTCCTTAGGATGAATTTTCATTAGTGACCTAAAAAGTGAATTGTTACAATAAAAATAAGTTAAAACTATACCACATTGCTACATTAAATGAACTTAAATCTATACCACATAAATATACTTAAAGTGACAGATATGAAGGCAAATTTAGTTATTTCAGAATTTTTTAACTTTCATAATTTTTTACTCATATTTCATTGATTACTCACATACTTTTTTCTCAGCTCATTCTCCTCTAGCTGTTGTTGCTTTTCCTCTGGGGTCATTGGTGACGCTGGCCTCCCTTTCACTTTCTAAGTTTCCTTTATTTATTCTCTGCAATACTGGTTCAGTGGCTGCAAATTCCTTTAAGCTGTCTCTGTCATGGAAAGTTTTAAGTTCTCCCTTTAAGTTAAAAGATTATTTTGCTGGATATAGCAGTCTTGGTTGGCATTTATGTTCTTTTAGTGCTTGGATGACATTGTTCCATGATCTCCTTGCTTTTAGAGTTTGGATTGAGAAGTCTGCAGTTATCCTGGTGGGCTTATCTTTGTAGGTCACCTTCTGTTTTTCTCTTACCGCTTTTAGTATTTTCTCTTTGTGTTGGGTTTCTAGAATTTTAATTATGATGTATCATGATGAGGATCTCTTCTGATCAAAGTTGTTTGGTGTTCTATATGCCTGTAGTAGTTCAATGTTCATTTCTTTTCTTAGATTTGGGAAATTTTCTTCCATTATTTCATTAAACATGTCCTTTAAGCCTTTTGTTTTGTCCTCAGTCTTCTCCCAGATTCCCATGATTCTGAGGTTGTTTCTCCTTGAATCATCTATCATCTGTTGTAATGGTTCACTTTTCTTTATTTACTTTGGGTCCTTCATGGTCTGTATGTTACAGCTTAGTCACTTTATTTTCTAGGTCTGACATTCCATTCTGAAGTCATTTAAAGTGGTTGCTTATTATTACCTGAGTGTTTTTCATTTCCTGAATGTCTGCATTCAATTTTTCTGTATCTCTTTTGTGTTATTCTCTAATTTCTTCTTTTGCCTTCATTATCTTCTGGTATATTTCTTCTTTGGTCTCCTCTAGTTTCTTTTCAAGGCTTGCTTTTTGCTTAGCTATATGTTGGTGTAACTCTTCTGCTTTAATTCCTGCTTTAATTCACTGACTTTCTGGGCCCAGAAGTTACCATCCTTTTTGCCCTTTTCTTCTTTGGATTCTGTAATTTCAATATCCCTGGTATCAGATTCTGGAGTGGCAGGTCTTTTTCTAGGAGATTTGTAACCATGTTTCCCTATTTCTTCACTGGTCTCCTCTAATTGCTTTTCAAGGCTTGCTTTTTGCTTAGCTATGTGTTGGTGTAGCTCTTCTGCTGTCTGTTTTATTTTCTGCTTTAATTCCTGCTTTAATTCACTGATTATCTGGGCCAGAAGTTACCATCATTTTTGCACTTTTCTTTAGATTCTGCAATTTCAGTATCCCTGGTATCATCTCCTTGGGTGTCAAGTCTTTTTGTATAAGATTTTTACCACGTTTCCCCATGGTTCTCCTACCTCTGACTGTCTCTGGTGCACAGAAAAGAAAATGGCCCCTGCTGACATCACTGCCTGTGAGGGCTGCTGAGCCCTGTTTCTGATCTGAGATCCTGGGGCCTTTTGTAGGGCGAACGCATGCTGCGTTTGTAGTACACACACTCACGGGTTGGTGTCTCTGAGGCTGGAGCCACCAGCTGCCCACAATTCCCACTTCTCTGAATCTGCACTTACCTCGGGCTGAGGCTTTGGCCCCTAGACCTTCCTCTGTCTGTGGTCTGTGGGTGCCCGCAGCTCGGGGCTTCGCCGAGTCGGCTGCTTCTTTCCTCCTCTTCCAATGTGACTTCAGGATTTCTGACCCACCACAGCCTCCTCTCCGTTGTTGGGTGCTCTGTCCTTTCCCAGCTCTGTCATATGTTGAGGTCTCCGCGAGCTTTCCTCCGTCCTCAGCTGCCTGCGGCTCCAGCCGTTTGCAGCTGGCTGCGGCGGCTTCCTGGGCTGTGGAGATTTTTTTTTTTTCTCTGCTTTCGATGATCCTTCAGAATTTCTGGCCTCCTGCTGGTCGCCTTTCGGTTTTTGGGGATGGTCCTCTCTTTCCTAGCTACATCAAACACACTTTTTCTAACTAAATTCTTGACTTTTTAAGTGAGTCGGCAAGAGAGAGACACTGTGCAGTGCTATTACTCAGCCACCATCTTGACTGAAGTCCAATTTGCTAAGTTTTTAAAAACAATCTTTCTTGGGGGAGGAGGGAGAGTGGGATGGGTAAGGGGAGGGACAAAAGGCGAGTGGGAAAGCCCTTGTCACCTTGACAAGATACGTATGTGCACAAAATGCTCAACTTCATTGTAAACCTTGAATTTTGCATGTATACATATCAATAAAATGTGGAAAAAAATAAAAACAGTGTTCTTATGCAGGGATATGATTTATCTTTCCATTTTTCTACATGTTATTGTATGTGGTATACATTTATATACATGTTTTTTTTTAGCTTTACTCCTAGGAATTCTATGTGTTGTGTTGCTGGAGAGGTAAGATATTTATTTTTTCTTATGTTTTCTAATTATATAAGACTTTTAAATTGTTGTCTTATTAGACAATTAACGTCTTCCATAGTATTTAAATTTCTTTCTTCTCTGTCTGTATAACAAAGTTCAAGTCTTTGGATGCAATTCAGTATAACTGCACAATTTTCAATGCATTGTTACAGTTTTTTTCTTAATCTATTATGCATTTGTATTCACTGACATTTCGATAATTTTTTCCAAGATGGGTGCTGAGGAATTTTTTATGTGAAGACTCAGCTTCCAGATACACTTAAGACCCATGTTCTGTTGTGAAATGGAATGCTGCAAAGGGCTCATCAACAAAGTATAATGATTTCTCTATAATTCATTATCAAGGAGATAGACTTCAGCTTGCTTTTGATTTGCTTTATTATTTCCTTTAGTTATTAAACATCTACCTTTTTAAAAAGTCCCAATGAAAGATTATTTTAATGTTCTTATTGACGATGGGGTTTATATTATGTCAGTTACTTAAGAAATCCTATTTCTTTTTTGTGTACACTTGAATTCCATTGTATGGCAAGAAAACTTTTTATTTTTGAGGTTGAAACCATGTATTGATTTGCATCATAACAGGTGATGAAAGCTGTTCATATTTTGTCTCTCTTTTCAGTGATTTTTATCCATTGAACATTTTGGCAGATGATTGATGTGCCATCATCCTTGTTTTATATTTTAGCTTTTTGATTATTTAAACCTGTAGGTACTTTAAAATTTATACTTGATTGTGGGATGACACATTCTTGAGGATATGGAGAGACCCCAGCACACACGAATTACTGAATATTTCATTGTAAAGTGCCTTAAATGCCACCAGAAGGGGTGAATTAAAAGGAAGCAATTTACTTTGTAAATGAGCTAAACTTTGAGCTACATACTTGTATACATAAACTTTAAGCTGCGTACTTAAACTACTATGCTATGAAGCATTGCACATTATATTTAGAATAACATTCTTGCTAATATGATGTATAAATATTCTATTATTTAAAGCAATTGAGAAGGGTCAATTGGACATCTCTGATGCAAAAAAGATCTTTGCAGTGAGTCTCACCTGATAAAAATCTCTCATGAATACAAGATATGCCCCACACAGTAAGTTCACACTTTCTGAAGCTTAGGGCCTTGCTTTGGTGACTGGATTCGTTCCATCACAGTTCTGACGGCAGATCCAGAGGTGTCCTGCCTCTACTTCCTGCTCCAGTTCAGGAAAAGTTAGCATTGTAGGAAAAGAAGAACAGAAGATAGATCTACACTTGGGTAGCTGTCCAAGTGAATGTTCCTGAAGAGGCGTCTGTATCAATTTTCCCTTCTTCCCAAAAGTCTCCCATCTTCCTATCCCTTTGTAATTTTTATATCCTCCTAATTTCAAAAGTGGTCATATTTTTCATATATTTCAGACTAGTATTTTAGGGAAGAAAATTAGAAGAGTTTGATTATTTAAATATAAATATTAGTGGTTCTGTTTTAAAGGACTTTAAAGAGATCTGTATGTTTAATGTATGAAATTTCTTTGATTACACAAGATCTATCAAATGAAGTATCATTTTATTTTACTTGAAGGATGAAAGTTCTATCTAAAATAATTTTAAACAACTTATATAAAATGTGATTTTTTTCTTCACTAAGTATGAATGTTATTTTACTTTTTAAGAAAGGAGTTTAAACAAAATGATTTCTGAATCTGTGACATATATTGGTGCTCAAGCAAGATTCAAAAACATACTGTATTTACACCAAATCCCCACATTGGCTTTGAAAAGAAAGGGTCTAGAAATATGCAGACATATCCCACATTTACTTAGTGGGTTCACAGTGCACAAGGAAAAAGCATGCTAACTAGTGAATCACTAAGTTAGTGACTTAGGCATGCAATGTATATGATGTTATGTACGTGAATTTACTCTAACATGTAGATAACATACCATTTAAATTTCTAATTTTGTTGCCAAGTCAAATTTTTGATTTGCAGGATGGAAATTTTTCTTTTTGGGATGGAAATTTACCTTTAGGAGGGGTTTAGTTCAGCTCTGCCTAAAATTAAAGTTAAGAACTTGGTAAAATCTTCAAATAAATATTGTTGTAGTGCATAAATTTGTGTGTGTGTGTGTGTGTGTGTGTGTGTGTGTGTGTTATGTGTGTGTGTGTGTGTATTCTAAAGGAAATATAGGAATGCTTTCTTCAAATTTAGATACCTGCCAGGCATGGTGGTGCATGTCTCCAAATTGCAGCACTGTGAGAGGGTGAGATAGGAGGAACACAAGTTCAAGCCCCACGTGGGCAATTTAGTGATGATGAGATTATGTCTCAGAAAATAAAAACATAAGAAGGGTTGTAGATGGAGTTTAGTGTGAAATCCCTCAGTTCAGTCCCCACTACTGCCAAAGATGAAAACCAAACCCCAAAGACCTCCAAATATCAAAGTAGTCTTACATACCTCCTAAAGTCTGCATGCATTAATAATCTTTCATAGGACAAACAGTTTAATTAGGAAGAAAATAATATTTCCCAAATTGTAATTTTCCATCTTTTCCTTCTCCTAAAATTAATTTGTGGGTCTTTTAGGGACAATGTCCACCTGGAGTCACCCACGTCCTCAATGGCTTGTGACTCTGTGCAGCGTTTTATTTGGTTTAAATGAACCAAACTCTTAAATGAACAATTTGTTTTCCTACAGTCCTAAGAATCAATAGAACTCCTTTAGGCTAATAAAGCTTGGCCTGTGTAGGAATTTTCAGCAGCTTTATAGGTAATATATTCTGAAACTGTGGGCAGACAGTAAAAGAAAAGCACTGGTGCATGTCAGGTGGCTGAAAGTCCTAGGCAGATTGTATTGAAGGGAAGGCATGAGTCACAAGGGACAGAGGAAGCTGTCAACACCGCAGCATCTGTTTTCTGACATGCTTCATGGGTCATCATGTTTCCCCACTGTTTGATGAATCAGAGTCAAGGACTGGTGGACCACCAAGTGAGGTGACTTTTTACTCTTAGTCAGCATAGGATTTCAAGAGCTTCTAAGTAGGAACAGGCCATATATATCTATCAGAAAGAAAACCTACAATATAAGCTATTACAAAAATGTTAAAAATCCAGGCGGTGCCACCACACCCACCTATTTTGTGGTGCTGGGTGATCGAACCCAGGACCTTGTGCTTTCTAGGCAAGCTCTTTAATCACTGAGCAATATCTCCAGGCCCTATGAGACCCTGTCTTTAAAAAAAAATGTGGAGATGTAGCTCAGTGTGAAAGCCCTGGACTCAACTTCCTGCAAAACACACACACAACAGTAAGAATAAGGCATAAACACCAGTGACCCTTTTAGAAGTTTTGATTTTTACAGTGAAAATAGAAAAATTCAGTTAATTGTAAGGGCCACACCTAAAAAAGGAGTTAAAAGAGATAAAGCAAATAAAGCAAATAAAGCAAATTCTGATAAAGAGGAAGAATGAATGGCAATATTAATATTGAGCAAATAATTCAAGATGAAATTCATTAAATTGGAACTAGTTATTTCACTTTGATATTTGTTTTGTTTTGTAGAAATAGCAATAACAAAATAGAATAAAACTGTAAATAAAAATAGTTATGAGATAGGAAGATATATGAAAAGCTAAAATTGTGGTGGAAGTTTTAACAAAACTTTCTTAACAGATCTTATGGACAAAACGAATATAAATAAAGAGTTAAGATAAAGCAATTGATCAGTCATGTTTAACCATATCTAATATAAAAATTAGAAACTTAGAAAACAGATTTTGAAAAAGTCTATGTAGTATTTAAAAATGTTCTAGTATATTCTTTAAAAATATTTTCAAGTACTTTTAATAGAGTGTATTTTTGGCTTTAATGCAAGGTAAGATAATACAATATAAGATGTTAATATGAAAACAATGTAAAGCCAAATGATGAGAGACTTATCATTCTCATGCCTTGTGATATGAATGTATTACATGGGAAAAGCAACAAGATGTTCCCAGAGCCATATTTGCTCTTTAATAATAAACACTGAAGATGAAATATAAACAAATTAAGATCTAAATTCAAGCACTTAGAGTAGAAAAAATAAGATGAATATAATACAGTCATTAACATGAATAAGGCAAACTTGAATGATTTAGAATAGGAAAAAAAAGAACTAGGATTTAGTTTCTTGGAAAAACCAATTCACTTAACAAGCCACATCAAAGGAAGGCAAGATGCACAAGTCTCAGCCTAGAACACAAGAAATACAGAAAACTAAGAAAGCAAGGTAATACAAAGGCTTCTACAGATCATAGCTCTCTGATAATAGATTCCAAAGATAACCAAATGGATGAAATACCTGGTAAGGAATGGTTTTTTTTTAAATCATTGGTGAGATCTGAGGGAAGTAGGTCAATGAAAGGACATTGTAGGCTAGGAATGAAAAATTCAGCACAAGATAGATTTTGAAAAGAAATTAATTGGAAACCTTGGAAAGGAAGAGCTCAATAAGTCAGACAAAAATACAGTTGACAGTGTCAAGAATGGACGAGATCAACTGGAAGAAAGAATATCAGAGTTTGATCACAGGTCTTTCAAAACATCTCATTCAGATGGAAATGAAAAAAAAATAAGGAAGGAAAGATCTCAAGAACTTTGAGACACCAACTAAAGAGTGAACATCTGCATCGTTGGCATAGTCAAAGAGGAATGAATAAAGATCAAGGGAGTAGACAATCTATTCAATGGAATAACAGCAGAAAGCTTCCTCAGTCTTGGGAAAGCCAAGTAGCTTCTCAAATAGACATTATAGAAAAGATCATCAACTTGCATATTATAGTCAAACTGTCAAAACTGTAGGATATAGAGGAATTTAAAACTCTGCAGTAGAAAAACACCAAGTCACATTTAAGGGCAACCCCATTTAAAAGAGCAGATTTCTCAGCAGAAGCTGTGTAGGCCAGGAGAACATAGAATGCTGCACTTAATGTTCTGAAAGAAAAAGGCTGCTGAGCAAGACTCCTGTGCCCAGCATGGATATCCTTTAGAATTGAAGGAGACATAAAGACCTTCCAAGATTAGCAAAAACTAAGGGAATTCATCACCATCAGGCCAGCACTGTAAAAGATGCTACCTCCATAAGAAGGAAAAAATATCATGCAGCATGTGAAAGTATAAATCTCATTAGAATAGTAGATGCAGAAGTGAGTAAAAGTAAGCAAATATTATCAGTATAACAAACTATCAAACCAAAAAGACAAATAAGGGAGAAAGAAGTGAAGGCTACTCAAAACAACCAGAAAGAAAACTGCCATTTTTGAGAAGCTCGCCTCATTCGTGGATGCACACACAGACTAAGAGCAAGAGAGACGGTCATCGCATTACGAGCAAAGGGGATCTAGAAACACGTGAAAGGAATGGTGTCAAATTTGACAATATAAACTGCAACAGTGGGAAGAAACGCAGAAGACCACTATATAACAATCAAGGGATAGATTCTCTAAGGAGATGTTAAGTTATAAATCTCAACCCATCTGATGTTTATGACCCAATTTTATGAAACAAGCAATATTAGACTTAAAAGGAGAAATAGGTATTGAAGCAGTAGTAGTGCAGGGGTTCGATATCCACTTTCGCTGATGAATAAACAGACCATGCAAACAAAAAAGAAAATCCAAAACAAACATCATAGTTAAACAACACTGTAAGTTAATTGGATTTAACCTTTATGACTTTTTCATCACACAGTGCCAGAATATGCATTCTTTCATCAGTTCTTACTTTCTCTAAATGAGATCATATAGGAGGTCAGGAAACAAGTCCTAGCAAAATAAAAAATTTGAAATTATGTTCAGTATCTACTGATTATTGAAACTAGAAATAAAAAGCAAGAGAACCATCAGGATTCATACAAATATATTGAGACACTTTCATTGAAGAAGTAAGAGAAATTTGAAATGTTCAAACAAATGAAAATGGAATCACAACATATCGCACAACAAAACAAAACTGAGAGGGCTGTTTGTGGCAAAAGAATGGCTCCATCAGAAAAACAGGTTTCAAGTAAATATTCTGGTGAAACATTTCAAGGTCACAGAAAAGCAAGAACAATCTAAACCAAAATCAGTAGGAGGGAAGGCACAACGAAGGTCAGAGGCAAAACAAGTGTAAAAGAACAATGCAAAGTGTGATGATGCAGAGTTGGTTCCTTGGACAAATAAATAAAACCAACATTTAGACTAACAATGACAAAAAGAAATTAGAAAAAAGACCTAAGTGACAAAACTAAGATGAAAAGGCAGACATTACAACTGATACCACAGAAATCGAAAGATCATTTACAATTATTTTAAGGATATAAATGCTTGCAAGTTAAAAATATAAAAGAAACATACAAATTTCTGGACATACATGACTAACCAAATCAGACGAGGAAGATATAAAAACTCCAATAGAACAAGAACCAGTAATGAGATTGAGTCAGTAATAAAGTACTGTAAACTTTTGTCTACCAACGAAAAAAAGCCCCAGTAGTGCTTCTCAAACTATTACAGTAGAAATGGGAAGGAAGGGATACTTCCAGACTCATTCTATGATGCCAACACTATCCTATCTGACAACCAAATCAAACCAAGCCAAAGCAAAATACAAAAAACATAGACTAAAAAACAAAAACAAAAAAATCCATAGATTAAATGTTTGATGGATGCGGATGTAAAACCTATAACATATAGATTTCAGTAGCCCATAAAGATCTTACACTGTGATTAAATTGGTTTTACTCAAAGATTAAAGGAAGTCTCAACATATGCCATCACCAAATGTAATAGTTTATGTAGAGTGAAGCATTTTCCTAAGATTAGGGACAAAAGCATTGTGTCCGCTTTCACTGATTCTACTCAATATAGTACTAGAAATTTTAGCCAGAGCGATAAGACAAAAGAAATACAAGGTGTACAAGGAAATGAATTCAGCAAACAAAAGGGAGATCTGTATGCCATGTTTTTCCAATACTATTCACCATAACTGAGATATGGAATTGACTAGGTGCATGTCACCAGATGAATGGATAAAAATGAGACGTGTATACATATAGATGTATAATTCATAATGTGTATTAATATACTTATTTTCAACCATAAGGAAAATGAAATCCTGTCATTTGCAGAATAGATGGAATTAGAATATAGCATTTTAATTTAAGTCAGATACAGAAAGACAGACAAGACAATTTCCTTTTCATATGTGAAGAAAACAAACCTAAAGACTGGGATGGTGTCAAGGCTGAGGGATCGGGAGGTGTGGAGAGGACAGAAGGATGGACAGATGTGATGACTGCATGTGGAAATCAAGAACTAAGTGAATCAAAAAATAAGCAACGCAATTGACCAAGATTGTATGACAGAAATAAAGAGATTAAAATACATACAAGATTTGCTATTAGATTAGAAAAATTGGATATAATGAATAGTTTTCTATGAAAACAAGTTAGAACATAAATTATAGTATAGAAAACGTGATCATTACAAGTGAGTGAAGGATTAGAAGATTTGTTGAAGTGTTGGGTTGTTTCATTTTCTCATCCTAAAGTCACCAGACCCTCCCTTTAGCATGATTTCTTAATACTTCGTTAGATTTCCAAAGAGCAGATAGTATGTAATTTGTCCCTGAGGGTGTCAAGGAAAAGGAATGCTTTCAGCAAACTAGTTAAAGCTATCTAAGGGGTTCTGATTTCTGAGTCAGTGATCGGAAGACTGAGGCCCTGTATCCATACACACAGACAAACAAACATGCCAAGTGTAGACAAGCCATGTGTGCATATAGATACTAACTTTTTACTAAATTCCAACAAATGAACTCCATAGTGCACTAAAGGAGTGAAATACTAGGTCTAAAGTGCTTTTGTTTATGTTGTTTTTAATTACTTGGGCTTGAACCTAGGGCCTTCACACTGAGCAACAGCTGCAGCACATTTTATTGTATTTTGATACCAGGTCTCTTGCCTAGGTTGGGCTAGAACTTGAGATTATTCTGCCTCAACTTTCTTATGATTGTTAATGTTCTAAATATTCTTGTAAGCGTTAAAACTTTTTACTAGGAAGCCTTCAAGAATCATCTGAATAAAACTGTGTTCTAATCAATACAACGGTTTAGTGAGATGATGGATACAGGGTGTGCTTTTTGGGTTGTGTGTGTGTGCACATGGAAAAGCAATGATATCCATTGTGGATTAAATGTGTAGATAAAGGAGTTGTCTGTTTTAAAGATGCACAATGCCTTATGATCACTTTGTCAGCATAATTTTGGACATTTGCAAATAACTATAATCTGGTAATTCTGCCACCTTTTCCCTGTCTCTCACCTACTCACAATTACACAATTTGTTTTTTTCCAGTTTGAACCACAGTCCATCATCCATCTTCAGAATCTCTGTCAGGTAGAGATGGTGACCTTCTTTTTGGTGGGAGTAGTGAAGATAGAATCTAGAGCCTTTACTCTGAGCTACAGCCCCAGCCATTTTATTTTTATTATCATTTATTTTGAGACATGGTCCTTCCAGGTACCGATTTGCCCAGGCTGGCTTGAACCTGTGATCCTCTTGCCTGTGTCTCCTAGAGTGCTGGAATGACAGGCCTGTGCCACCAAGCCTGGCTTTTTTCTTTTGGTTTAGTCTTTGCTTGACAGATCCTAAGCCCTGTTAACTCCTGTTCCCTGCCCTATTTGTGTAAAATGTGAAATCATGCTGACGGATCTCACTTTACATGTACCTCTTTAACCTTAAAAGTTCTTTGAATGTTGACATATTTCTTAGTCCCTTTACCATCCTCTTCTGGTAGGTAACTGTTTTACACCTTTACCTCTCCACTTCCAACACATCTCTTCTCATCCTCATTCAGCAGATAACCTTGTGTTTTAAAAGCAGCCAGAAAAAATAAAGAGCTTTCAAAGGTTCCCTCACTACTTGTACCGACCTCCGCATCCTCACTGGTGTCTACTTTCTTCTTCTTCTTTTTACTCAGGTGTGTCCATGACCTTCACAAAGACCAGCCACTTACAGCTGTGTTTTAAATTCTATTCTATTGCTTTAGGAGTTCACTCCTCTCGTTTTATATGTTGTCATGTCTTTGTTGAAGCTTCTTAAACAGGCAAAACTCACCCCCCATATTTATTAGCATATGTATGGGATATACAATGGTTACGTTGAGTGTGAGGATTTTTTGCACATACATATCATGACATTACAATCCGTGCCCCTCCCTTATTGTCTCTCCCACTACCTCCTCATCCCCTTCCCCCCGACTCCCACTGTGACCCCCATTTGCTTCTCTAAAATACCCGTGTTTCTCATATTAGAGAAACCATGCAGTATTTTACCTTCTGAGTGAGTTTGACTCACTTCACTAAGCATGCAGGTCTCAAATTGTGTCTATTTGCCTACAAAAGCCTTGAATATATCTGTCTTTATAGAACAGTAACACTCCATTACATAAATATACCACAGTTATTGTATCTATTGGACTGCTGATGGATATATCAATATCTTCCACAGTTTAGTTATTGTTGGTTGTGCTGACATGCCCCTTGTATATGCATGTAGCTCTATTATACATTGGTTTTAACACTTGGAAAGATACCCAAAAGAGGTATCACTGGATCACATGGAGTATTTATTTTCAGCTTTTTGAGGGTTCTCTGTACTGCCTTCCATAGTGGTTGTACCAGCTTAGAGTCCCACTAGCAATGTAAAAGGGCTTCTTTTCCCCAACAACCAGCATCGATTGCTATTCAAATTCTTGATATGCACCATTCTCACTGGGATAAGGTGGCATCTTAGTGATGTTTTGATTTGTTTTTCTATAATTATCAGCATGTTGGACATCTTTTCATTTGCTGGTCATTTGAACTTCCTTATCTGAGAATTGCCTATTCATTTCACTTGTCCATTTTTAAAATGGGCCTTCGATTTTGAGGGGTGTTTTTCCTCAATTCCTTGTTAAACATGTACATCTGTTACAGAGCTTATGGCCTCAAAGACAACAGGAACAAAACCCCAGAGGTCTCTGTTAACTTTCTCTCTTTGTTTAGATGTCTTCAGTTTCCTTTCTCTGTCTTTATTGAACCCGCTCCAGATATGCTTTGCTCTTTTCACTTCACTAACAACTCTTTTGTCAAGGTCACTACTGATGTCCATGTTCTTCTCTTTGTCTTCCTTATACTGAACTTTGGGCATCATTGTCCCAGGTTTATTATCCACTTTTCTCACATACTTTCTTCATCTGGCTTTTACAGCTCAGACTGTCCTTGTTTTACTCCTCTGCCTCCTGGTTTGTTTCTCCTCACACGTCTGCTGTCTGAATACAACAGGAGACCACTCCAAGGCTTGAAGCTCAAACTGCTGCATGGTATCTGTTCCCTCCCTACACAATCTCATCCTGTCTTTGGGTTTAAGATTCCATGTCTTTGAAACAGTTGCCTTCCTAATGTTTTCTCTAGTCTTGATCTTTGCCATTGGATTTCAAATTCATACATCCTGCGGCACACCTGCATCTTTATTTGGATATTTAATTGAATTGTCAAACTGTGCATGTCAGAAACTGAACTTATCTTCTTTTCTCAGATTTATTCTTCATCAGAATTGAGTCTTTCCTGTCTTAGTAAGTGGCAGCTACTTTCTTCCAGTTGCGGAAGGTAAAAACCTTGACATTTTTCATGATTCTGGTTTCTCTCACCTGCACATTAACCCTGAAAAGTATTGCGTTTCCTTTGAAATATCTCCTGAGTTTGCCTTCTGTCCTCACCGTTCTTGTTTAAGCAACTCCTGGACTTTTACATCCATCTCCCTGCAACCTCACACTCTCCATGTTGTGTATTTCTGGCACTGCAGGCAAGTTGATCATATTGAATGCAATCAAAGAACTCCATAGCAGTGGCTTTCTACATCTATCCCCAAAGTCCTCCTGTCATTTGTAATCCCCTAAGAGTCTGCCTCCCTGTCTGCCAGTACTGTTTGTCTATGTCCTCTTAATTTGCCTCTTTTTTTTCCTCCATAGCTACATAGATTTAATTAAAATTTCTTGAAATTTTGAGGAGGCTACTGTCTCATGTTCATTGTTCTTGAGAAATTCACAAGGTGCCACTTTCTCCTGAACATCCTGTGCTAATTGTCACCTTCACGTATTCTTCATCCTCTTTTTCTACTTAATGTTTCCTTTGAATTTATTAGTATTATCATGTAACCTGTTTATGCAATTATATTCATTTTCTTTAGGCTGATCTAACCCAGTAAGGGCTGGCATCTTTATCTCTGGTTTACCTTTGTATTTCTAGAACCTAGAATCAAGTGTATGTCAACATAGATAATAAAAAATGAATGAATGGTGAATGCAGTACATCTCTTAAAATGGGTACGGTATTTGAATAGCAGTTTTATTTCTGGTCTCTCTCTCTCTCTCTCTCTCTCTCTCTCTGTGTGTGTGTGTGTGTGTGTGTGTGTGTGTGTGTGTGTGTGTGGTGATGGGGTTGAACTTGAGGTCTTTGCATTAAGCTTTATTTCCTGCCCATTTTTATTTTTTATTTTGAGAAAGGGTCTTCCTAAGTTGCTTGGGTTGGGCTCAAACTTGCAATTCTCCTGTCTCAGCCTTCAAGAATGCTGTGATTACATTCCTGTGCCAATGGGCCCAGCAGCATTTTTATTTCCAATCATTTATTCCAAGAAGATAATGATACATGTACATAAAGGAATATGTGTTGAAGCATTTTTATTAAGAATGAAAAATTAGAAACATGTACTTAGCACATGTAATATGACATTGCTTATTAAATAAATGGATATAATTGTGCCATGAAATACCATGTGCTATTAAAAAGAACATGGCTTTCATTTTATTGACAAAGAAGGACAATATATGCCTATGTGAAAAAACTGCAAAGATTACATACGGAAATGTTAATATTGGTCATTTCTTGCTATTACAGCCGTCGATTGTCTTAATTTTCTCCTTTGTTTTGTGTGTTTTCTAAAGTTCTATCTTCCTCTAGCCTATTATTTTATGTCACAAGTTGCATGTATATGCATATATGTATTATTTATATGTATGACTGTGTTGTCACATCTTTGACCATAGCCATATACATTTGCTCTTTCTGCTTTTTCTCCCTCCAATGTAGGATTAGTTATCTTGGGGTTAGTGAATGAACCTTAGGAAATTTGTGACCCTCCTACACAATTTGTAAGCCAGATTTTGTGAACACTTGCCTATGAGCATTTTCAGATACTCAAAATGGTTACTACTCCCAAATGGGCCTTTTCCAGCCTTGCAGCGGCGTGCTGTTGTGCATGTCCTTGGAGGAGGCACGGCTCATCTTCCTGGAGCCTGCCACTTCTGGGGGCCCCTTTTCCTTCATGTTTCTAATTTATTATTATTTATACTCAGTTAAAACTAAGTTGAATTAATGAGACATTCTAGCATTAAGTAAGGGCTGTCCTTTTGCATTTTCTTTAATTTTTAATGTTTACAGTTCTATGTTTTTCATACATAATAATTACATTCATTGTGGGAATAGATATGTCTACAGATTGCACCTTAATCATATTTATTTTCCTTCTCCATGGCCCCGTCTCCCCTTCCCCAGCTTCTCTTCCTCTCTTCACAAAGGCTGTCTCCATATTTCCTGTCATAATCTTGCTCTCTCTTGGTCTCTCTCTCTCCCCCACCTTGTTCTTGAACTTTATTCTTAAACTTATTTATATTTTGGGTTTCTCACATACATGGCATTTTTCTTGGTTATTTTCTTGTTGCTGGGACAGAATATCCAACATCCACAATATAAGAGAAGAAAGATTTATTTTAGCTTACAGTTTTAAAAAGTCACAGTCCATTTATGAGCAGCTGGTAACTGTGGAAACACATGGGGGAGGCAGCAGGTGGGGAAGGAGCAGGAGATGGCTTTTCATGGCATGGGGACACGTGAACGAAGATGGGGGAGGAAGGGAGGAACCAGCACTCATCCCTCCAGGTCAGTCCCCAGGCATCTGCCCTTTCCAGCCAGGCGCCTCTTCCCAACAGCACATGGTATCCATAGGTGTTCCACAACATCCAGATACCCGAGGCTTTTGAGGGAAACTGCAGATCCAAACCATAACAGTATTTAACTTTTTATAACTGATTTGTTTCATTTTGCTTTGTGGTCTCAAGATGTATCCATTTTCCTACAAATGACTTAAACATCTTCTCTTTATGGTGGAATGTGTATGTGTACATACTGCACTTCCTTCGTCCATTTATCTGCTGATGGGTGCATAGGCTTCCAGGACTTAGCTATTTTGATGTGTGCTACTATAAACATGGGTATACATATATCTCTTTACTAGGACGTCTTTAACTCGTTTGGAAAGATGCCTAGAAGAGGCATAGCTGGGTCAAATGGAATTTTTAGTTTTAGTTTTTTGAAGAATCTCTATACTCATTTCCATAGCAGTAGTACTAGTTTACATTTCCATCAACAATGTAGAAGATTTCTTTTTTTCCTTGTCCACAACTTTATCAGCATTTTTTTAGTTTGTTTTTTTTGTCTGTTTGTTTTGAGTTCTCCATGATAGCTATTCTTACTGCAGTAAATGAAATTTCAGTGTTGTTTTGATTTGCATTTCTCTCATGTTCAAAGATGCTGAAATGTTTTCATGTGTTTATTGATAATTTATATTTCTTCTTTTGATATATGTCTGTTCATTTTAGTTGTTCATGTTTTGATTAAATATTGTATTTGGCATCTAATTTTGCGTTCTTTCAATATTCTAAAAATTAGTTTTCTGTCTGAGGAGTGCCTGGCAATTTTTTTTTTTTCCATTTCTATAGGTTAGATAGTCCCTTCACTCTAATGATTGTTTATTTTGCCAGGCAGAAGCGTTTTAAATTTGTTGTAATTTCATTTGTTGATTTTTGGTATTATTTCATGTGTAATTATTCAGAAAGTTCTTGCCTCTGTTCATGTGTTCAAGAGTTTTACCTACTTTATCTTCCAGCAGATTTGTTCCGCTTTTATATGTTCATCTTTAATCCATTTTTATTAGTAGGGGGTGAAAGATGCCAGTGTAGCTTCATTCTTTTGCATACAAATGACCGGTTTTTCTCAGCACCATTTGTTATAGAAGCTCTTTTTGCCAATGTATATTTTTGTGCCCTTTGTCAGAAATCAGCTGAAGGTGTTGTTTCTGCATCCTCATTTTTGTCCCAGTGGTCAGCTTGTCTACTTCTGTCAGTACCACCTTGTTTTATTATTGTGTCTTTGTAGTGTAGCTGGAAATCTGGAATTGTAATGCCTCTTGCTTTATTCTGGCTGCTTAGGGTTTTATTAGCTATTCTGGATCACTTCTGCCTTCATATAACATTTAGGATTTTTTCTAGTTCTGTGAAGAATGCTGTTCACATTTATATTGGAATTATATTAACCTGATGCATCATTTTTGGTAATATAGACACTTTGACATTGTAATTTCTACTTATCTAGGAATATGGGATACCTTTGCATTTTTTAATGTCTTCTTCAAGCTATTTTTCAGATTATCAGATTTTCATAATAGAGGAATTTTACTTTTTATGTACTTTTTAAAGCTCTCACAAATAGGATTATTTTTCTGATATCTTAGTACATTCACTGTTGGTGTACAGGGACACTAGATTTTTGTGTGTATCCAAAATTCTGTCATTTTACTGAACTAAATCTTCTGGTGGAGTTTTCTTTTTTTGGCTTCTATATAAAGAATTGTGCCATCTGTAAATAAGAATAGCTTGATCTTTCTCTTTCCATTATTTATTTCTTTTATTTCTTCTTACTTGGTTCCTGTGGCTAAAATTTCAGATACTGTATTGAATGGAAGTTGTAAGAGTGGAGGCTCTTATTTTATTCCTGATTTTAGAGGAATTTCTTTCAGTTTTCTTCCATTTGATATAATGTGAACAATGGGTTCATTAACAGTGACTTTTAGTTGTTTGAGGTAATGGCCTTTATTCAGATTTTTTTTTTAAAAATCATGAATAGTTGTTATATTTGGTAAAAGGCATTATGCATCTCTTGAGATGATCATGTGATTTTTATCCTTGCTTCTGTTTATGTTGTCTACTTACTAGATAAATGTATTACCTTTATTGATTTATGTATGTTGAACCATCTTTGCATTTCTGGGATGAAGCCTACCTAATCATGATGTATAATCTTTTTAAATTATTTGTTGCATTCTGATGTTTCTTGGTTGATATCTTGTCTAGTTAACCTGTTTGTGACAGTAGGCACTTAAGTCCCTCTTTATGATTATATTGGCACCAGCCTTTTCTTTTTTTATTCAATAGTTTTTACTTTAGAAAATGAGGCAAACGGACAGTTGCAATTTTTACCTCTTCCTGTTGAGTTGTTCCCTTTAGCAGGATGAAGTGACCTTCTTAGTCTCTTTTGGTCAGTTTTGACTTGTAATCTCCTTAGTCTAAAATGGGATAGGTATTACTGCTTCCTGTTGGATTTCTGATGTATGAAGTATCATTTTATGTCCATTCTTTTTTTTTTTAAGTGGATGAAGTTTGTCTCTTGCAGACAAGAAATGGCTGGGTTTTGTTTTTTGATTCAATCTGCCAACCTCTGTCTTTTGACTAGAGAATAAGACCATTAACATTGCGTGTTATTAAAGTAAGGATTGTAAATGCACCATTTCCCCAGTGTTGATTCTTTTTGTTTTGTTTTGTGTTTTCCCTCAATGTCTGTATGTTAGATGTGTCCTTTCCTTTTGACTCTTTCGTAATGATGGTCTTTCTGTTTCTGTCTAGGATTTTCTTCAGTATTTTCTGTAATGCTGGTTTCATGGTCATGAATTCTTTAATATGGCTTTGACATGGGAAGTATTTTTTTCTCCAATCTTGAAAAAATAGATGTGCAGAATTTATTAGTTTATGTTTGTTTTCCTTTAGACTTGAATACTCTTACACATTTTTCTGGGCTAATAGTTTCTGTTGAGAAGTCTGCTATTCTGATCAGCTTGTCTTCATGGGTTGCTTGATGTTTTTCTCTTACAGCATTCGGTGTCCTCAATTTTTGGATTTTTGATTATCAAGTGTTGTGGAGGAGATATTAACTGGCTATTTAGGGTTCTTAAATATTAGATTCTTTCCCTAGATTTGTAAAATATTCTACTGCGATTTTAGTGAATACATTTCTAATACCTTTAGTTTTATCTTTTAACCTTCCCATAACACCTCTAATTCTTGGTTGTTTTGTTGTTCTTATTATTGCTGTTGTTTTGCCACCAGCAACTTTTGGGTCCCGTTTTCATGGTGTCTTGTTAATAAGGTATTTGAATATGTAAACAATATCTAACTTGTCTTCAAGTTCTGATGCTTACTTCTCACATTTGTCCTTGCTGGTTGCCCATATTTGCAGTTGAGTTTTTCATATCCTCAATTTCTGCTTGATTTCTTTTTTTTAAGTCTCTAATTTCTTAATAAACTGATCATCATTACCTTTTATTATCTTAATTCATTCTGCTTGTATGTGTCTTCCTTAAACAGGCCAAAAAGTCTATTATTACATCTTTAATCAGGTTATTTACATTCTCTCTGATGTCATGAAATATCCTATAGATTTGCTTGTTTCATCTTTGATTTTGTCAAACATTTTATCCATTTTTTTTGTTTGTTTCTTTGCCTCCTCTCCTTCAGTGCCCATGTGATCACTTTAGTGGTGTGAAGAGTATTTTGAGACTTTATGTTTTTGGTGGGGGGCTTATTTTCTCATGTTTTGGTTGTTTTGCTCTGGGTATTGAAAAAAATCACTTAGGGTAGAAATAGTTTGTCACTACTAGGGAGATTTTTTAAGTTAGTTTATGTTTCTCTCTTTTGTGACTTTAGCTTATATTATTATTTTTTCCTGTACTGGTTCACACTATTCAATGTAATGAGGCCAGTTCCATTGCTAAGCAGAGACTACCAAATGGAAACAGCAACAGGAACTAGGTCTGCATTAGGAAGTCTCACAATTGTGGTATTTACTTCTAGGAGCTTGAGAAGTTCTCTCTGAAATAGCAGAGAAACTTCATTTGTCCAATAGGCACCAGCCTTTAACTGCTTATTGTACGTCCTTTATTCTCATAGGCGTCGTCATGTGTGGAGCTCCCAAGTTACTACTTAATGGCTTGTCATGTCTGCTGCCTTTCAATTTTTGCATAAAACATTTCTCAGGTTGAAATTTTAAAAATATACACAACTCCACTAAATCATTCTTTTTCCCGAGATAATAAAGTGATATTTCTTAGAACATGTCTTGCTAGTCTTATCATTAAGAGTAATAAATTACATCAATTTTACAACTGAGGTAATTTTACAAGTGGCTCTTCTTCTTGCTTTAGGTTTAGATATGTGGGGTAATGTGATAAAAAAGTTGTTTAGGTTTTCATGTTGAATGACAGTGTTTCAATCATGAATTCCTTTAATTTGCTACTGGTCTTTTCCCTTGGTAACAGAATGTTGGCTTCTCACTACATTATTCATGAATAAGCTTTGTTATCCTTACCAATTTGGCTATATTCTTCTTGCAGAATGAGGTTTACAGCAGTGTTCTCATTAGTTCTGAAATGGTTAATCATAATTTTCACTTTATGCCATGCTTACTATTAAGGATATCTAAGCTTCAGTGTTATTTGTGATTGTTTAATTTCATGTTCTCAGTACTTATACTAATGACTTATGGGAATAACTGAATTAACAAGTTAGATTTTTTTCCCTTTATTCTTCAGTACATGGATAGTCTTTTATATTCCTAGTAAAAATGAAATTATTTAACTCAGGAAATTGTGAGCTGTGGTATATGTTAGTCACTTTCCTGTCACTAGAACATTATACCTAGATTTGGAATGTAAAAGAAATTTATTTGGCTTACAGTTTCAGAAGACTGAGTTCATATTCAGTGGCTCCACGATAGAAATGGCATGGTTGGAAGATAGGACAAAGAAAAGGCCCTCACCCTGTGGTTCTCAAAAATCAGAGAGAGAAGGAAGAAGCTTAGAGCTTAGAATATGCCCTTCCAGGTTGTGCCCCTATTGACCCATCTCCTACCAGGCCCCACTTTTTAACAGCACATTCAGCTGCAGGTTCATACATGGACCAATCTGACTCTTAGACCTCCACGATCCAATCATCTTCCAAAAGCCCACATCTGCAAAAGTGAGTCTTTTCTGTGACATTTTACATCTAGGACACAATAAGATACATTCAAGCAAAGTGGATGACTGATTTGACTGGAGGTGCTTAGATAAGGTTTAAGCATCATCATTTTGGGTAAATTCTCACTAAAATGTTTCATACTCTTGAGAATGATGCTTGCTGAAGGTAAGATCAACTTTGAAAAATTTCTGATGTTTAAATGGAGCATATGATTATATTCCTGGAAATTTAAATCTTATTAATGATGTGACTTACTTTTTACTGACACCTGTGTAAGCAGCAAGTTAAGAACTTACATCTCTTAACTTCATTTAATTCTCAAAACAATCATACAGGGTAACAGTTCTTATTCCTGTTTGATATGGAAGAAAACTGAGGCTTAGAGCTTTAACTTGCCTATTACTGCAGTTAGTAAACTAGCAAAATAAGATTAACAGACTTTGTGGCCTCTGAAATTCCTGCATTATACTCCCTTACAGATGACCAAATACCATTATAAAGAAATAGAATCAATATGGCTTCAATAAGGGATGTCTAAAATGTACCTTTTCCTTTCTCTTCTTTTATCCCCTTTAATATCTGGGGCAATTCTCAGAAGTAGCGAGGTGAAACAATTTTGAGTAACAAATGAAAAAAGCTGACTAAATCACAGTATTTTTGATTCACCACTGAACTATTAAAGTGGATTGATATCACCACCACCGCTGTTTTTTTCATTTGTGAAAGGCTGGTCTTGAGTTCACACTAATCTTCCTGCCTCACCCACCTGAGGGCTGGGATGAAAGGTATGCACCACTGTGCTAGGGAATTGAACTGAAGGCCTTTCACTTGCTTGCTAAGCACGTGCTCTTACTACTGTGCTATTACTCCTCTAGCCCTGAAGTTTCATTTGACTTTACCTTTGACTTCTAGTTTTTGAATTCTTCCACTTAAAAAGGTTTTCAAGTTGCTTATTTTCCAAATTTACTTTAAAAAACAGGACTTTGTAGGTGATATCTTATTGAGATCATTGGCTAACAGTAAAAATAGTTATGATTTGTTGAGTGTTTACTATTTGAGTGTTACCATGTCCAGCCTGATTTCTATTTGTATTTCAGGCACCCTACTTGGATTATTAAATTGAATCATTGTACAATGAAAAAACTGAGGTGGTAAAAGGTCAAGTTATCTTCTTAGATCATAGCAAATAGCGAGCTGTGGGATGAGGCTTTCACTTCCAAAGCTTGCGTGTGTGACTACTTCGCAATCATGCCTGCCGTGAGCTATGCTAATGATGTATTTGGCAATAGAAGTGCATGTGGCTTTGCTTTAGGTAGCTAATTTACAACTGGATTATGGCTTAATGTAGTGAGATGATCTGATCATTTTTCTATTTAGGTTTAATTTAAGGCAGCAGAAAAATTCTCATTTCATGTTGTGTGCAACCTTTGTGTCGGGTGAGGCGTGACCTTATTTTTATCCTTTGATCTTGAATTATGAAGAAGGTTGTTAAAATGAATGATGTCCTGCCACTGTTGCCTTTTTCTCTGAAGCCCAATCTTAAATTAGTTTGTGTTTCTGCCAATGCAAAGGATATTTGAATAACAAGGGCATAAATTATCATAAAGGGTGAACCTTTCTGAATCTATTTCTGAATCTAGCTACTTTTCAAAATTATGAATAACAAATCAGGGAGACATGATATGTTCAAGTGTAACAAATTATCCTCTTTAGATATAAATTGTGGTTTTAAATTTAAGGTAGTTAATGCTCATTAATGAGAAAAACGAAATAAGGACACTAAAGAGAAGGTTGGAAACAGCTCAGTCATTCAAACAATTATTTTAAAAATAGTGATGTTTTTGTTCCAATTATGTATTTTTCCTGTGTCCTATTGTTAATGTATCAATTAGGGCTCTTGGTTATATGGTAAAATTTGGAGGTGGCAGATATGAGGCCACCTTGCAGAACTGACTGAAGGCCGATTCACCAGAATTGGCATGGGTAATATCCAAAAGGTATCCTGTTGGGTCAGCATGGGGGAAGTAAGACACACAATGACCTCTACAGATCTGACCAGAATGCTGTGTTGCGTGCACAGTGAAGCACTTTCCCTTCCCTGCTGTGCTGCCCCAAGGCACTGAGTCTCAGGAAGTAGTGCCTCATTGACAGGGTGAATCCTGGGCAGACCCCTGCTAGAACAGCAAAGAAGAGGGAGGATTTGACCTCTGTTTTTTGAAATGAAATTTTTTCTAATATTTATTATTTTTACGGAATGTTTTGTATGTGCTTACTGTTTTAATGTCTTCTTTCTTTTTTGCTCTTTTATTTCTTTTTGTTTTGTTTTGTTTTTGTACTGGAAATTGAAACCAGGGTCTTTGTATTGAGATACTTTCTCTTTCACAGTTTTGGACAGAATTTTGCCAGTTTTTCTTGTTTCCCAGGTTAGACTTAAATTTATGATCCTCCTGCCTCGGCCTTCCAGAGTGCTGAGATGCAGGTGTGTGCCACCATCTCCAGCCTGGGTGCTTTCGTAAGTTAGTTTATTCAGCAGTTCACAAAAATTCTATGAGTCAGGTCCTATGTGAATATCCATTTTGTAGGGGAATAACAATATTATTATTATTACCAAGAAGAGAAACTAAATGTCAATCCATCAGTCTGGCTTAGAGGTTAGGTGTAGTAATCCTTTGGCTCCGGTGAGCCTCTGGAAGGTGGCAGAAGGGATAATGACTAGGGCTTTCTCCTGCTTACCGAGAGCACAGATTTCCTGACATTTCAATCAATCAAAATATTCCCAATATTTGCATTACATACTTTAAATCTTAAAATTATACAATAATCATATTTCCATGTATTTTTATATTTATGTGGCTTTATATAATACACTTTAATAGTTGCTAATTTTGAAGAAATTCTATTTCAAAAATTTCACAGTCATTTTATGGGTTAATGCCTTCCACTCTGCCTTTCCTATATTAGTGAGAGCTGTTATACATTGAGTACTAATCATGAATTCATGCTAGGCCTTCTAAGTGTCTTATATCATTTATTTTTCTCCTCATTATTTATGTTAAATATCTGTTTCAAGTTTTTAGATGTAAGTGATGATGGTATGAATACACAATTTTGTTAAAATATTTGCCTTCTAAAGGGTTGTGGATTATTTTTTTGAAAGGCATAGTATAATCTTTATTGTTACGAGACTATCATTGTTACCGACTGTTGTGGTCTGGATCTGGAGTGTCTCCCAAAAGCTTCATGTAGCTATTGATACTGTGTGCTGTTGGGAGCTGGGCCTTGGATGGAAGGGGCGGATGCTTGGGGCGTGACCTAGGGAGTCATGGGCTGGCTTTGCCTGTCCTCTCTGACTTGCCTTCTCCTGCCTGCCATACTGTGAGGAGCTCTTTGGTTGTGCCCCTGCCACGTACCCCCACCCTTCCTAGTTTCTCATGTATGGACCATGACCCTCTGAAACTCTGAACCAAAATCAATCTTTCCTCTCTAAAGTTGTGAATGTTCAGTATTTGGTCCCAGCAACAAGAAAGTAACTAAGACAGCCAAGATAAGGAATCACCCAAGTGTATATTCATAGGTAGATGAATATGGAAAATGTGGTGTATAGACACAGGAGGTAAATGCTGTGGGGATTATTATATAACTACAAGAAAAAATAATTCTCGTCAGTTGCCAAGCATGGAGGACACTGGAAGACATTAAATTGGGATAAAACCAGAAAGACACGTAATGCATATTAAAAGGCAATCTTATAGAAGTACAAAGTAGACTGTTGCTTACCAGAGACTAGAAATTGTGTGGAGAAAGAAGGATGAGGCAGTGCTGGCTAATAGGCATAAATGCATTAGGAACTATAAATTATCACGTCCTGTAACACATGAGGGTGACTGTATGTAACAACAGTTTGTTGTGATGGTTATATAAATAGTGTGAGAGGAGGGGACTGTGAATTCTCTTACCAAAAAAAAAAAATAAAGATAGATGTTTAAGGTGGTGAATGTGTTTATTATTTAAATTTAATATTTACATATTGTTTACTTATAGTCCTAAATATTACACTGTGCTCCATACATATATAGAATTATAGAATGGCAATTAAAATATTGTAAAAGTAATCTTTGGTTGGTGGTTTTTAGATAGAAAAAATAAAGAATTTGGTGTTTTATTTATTTTTTATAATTTCTAACCATGATTTTATTTTTGATTACCCATTTTAGTTTTTTCTTTTTCATCTTAAAGTAGAATTTTGCTGCATATAAGCATTAAGATGTATACATGTGTGTGTATGTAAATTGTTATTGTGTGTACACTTGAACACATACATATCCATATGAAGTTTTCCCATGCTAGTTTCCCCTAATTGTACTTTTGAGGTAATCACTGTTAACATTTTGACTTTATCAATGTTGATTTTTTTTTCCCCAAATAGAAGTGTGTACAGAGTTTTGCCAAACAAAGTGAGTATCTTAGTCACATTCTTGTCTTCGGGACGTGACACCTGACACCCACACCTTAAAGAAGGATTTTTGTTTTAGTTCACTGTTCTGAGGTCTTATCCATTCGTACAAGCCCAGCAATGGCAGCAGGCCTGGTAGGAGGCATAGGAGGACCGAGGTGCAGGAAGATTGCTCACCGCATAGATGCTGGAAGCAGAGAGCTGCTAGGAAGGAGCTGGGAGAAAAACACATCCCTGCAGGCCACTCCTCAGTGCTCTCTCCATCTTGTCCAGATGCCACGTTGTAGCAGCACATAAAATCATCAACGGATTAACCTACTTGGTCCAGTTACCTCCCAAATTCACAAGGTCTCTGGGGGGCATTTTTGATTCAAGCCATAATGGAGGGCTTGTAGAAAGTGTTTTGTTTCCTTACTAATGCTCTGTAATACTTCATGATGAAACATTACTTTTGTAAAGCAGTATTGTATTCTAAGATATGGATGTATCATAATTCTCCCATGAATGGGTAGTTGGGAGTTTTTCAGTTTTTGTGACATTAAATAAATCTTTGGTGAGCACCTTCTGCATACACTATTGCTTATTAGTACCACTATTTTAGAAGGATGTATTTTTAGTTTGAAATTGCTGGTTTAGAGTACGCACGTTTAATACGTGGATAGTTTTGCCTAGCTGACTTTCAGGGTCCTCCTTGCAGCTTGTGTTACAACAGAACATGAATCAGAATGTGGTTTCTCCATGTTCTTATTGCTGTCGGGCATTGCTAATATTTACTAATCTAATTGGTTAATTTATTTTTCTTAATAATGTAAGGTTCATCACTTCATATATTGTGGTTATCAAATTCTGGTTTATTAGATATTTAATAAATATTGCATTATAGAATACCATTTGTTGTCTAATTTTGTTTATACTGTCTTTTTAATCAAGAAAAAAATAATTTTCGCAAAATTAAAATGTAGTCAGTGTATGTTTTATTTTAGGCTGCTGCTTAATTCAATTTTTTCTCCTTCAGTTTTGACTAATTTCTTATCTTGGATTGCTCTGACCTGTATTTCAAATTTGCATAATATTTCTCACCAATAAAAATGCAAAAACCTTCCTTGACTATAAATTTATCAGAATCTTCCTCTCCATTTCTTCCATAGTGTCTTTGCTCCTTATCTTTTATTTTTCATTGCCTATTTTTCCTTCTGAAAAGTTGGATATTTCTTTTAAAAACTTTTCCAAAATACCTTTAAGGCTGTGAGGCACTCAGTCATGAGTTGAATGCTCATCTTTCTTAGTCTGTCTCTCCATCTTTCTTGAGGCATCCTCTTCATCGCTAGGCTTTTGGGTCATCCATGTTGTCATAAATGACAAGATTTTTATCTTTTTGTGACTGAATAGTATCGTGTTGTGTATATCTCTCATTCTTTGATCCAATCACTTGTTGGTGAACACTTTCTACTGTGAATTATGCTTCAATCTACATAGGAGTGCAGGATCACGTGAAATTTTGTTTTTAATCTTTTAAAGAACTTTATTCTATTTTCCATAGTGGCTGTATGAATTACATTTCCACCAGTAATGTGCAGATGTTCCTTTTCCTCCACATCTTGGTTCCCTTTCCTCAAACTCACTCATCCCAGAATCTTCATCTTGATCATATAGTAGTGTTTATCTTGTACTTGCAAAAATTGAAATCATTGGACTCAAAAGCTATGACTATGCCTTTATTTATTTTTTTGTTTGCGAACACTTGACATCAGCAGATTTTATGAGCTGTACTTTTGAATTACGTACAGAGCAGAACCACTTCCCAGTACATCTAACAAAACTATTCTTGTTCAACACCACCAGTACTATAAACTCCAAAGTGGCTTCTCTGATCCAATCCCTTTCCAAACTCTGATTCATTTTTTTCCATTATTGTTGTTAAGTATTCTAGGTATGGTTATACCATAGTTTGTTTCTCCATGCAGTTATTGAAGGACTTCTGGATTGTTACGGTTTCTGACCACACAACCATTACTTTGTCCTTTGGTTGAGAGAGCGAGGTGTGTGTGTGTGTGTGTGTGTGTGTGTGTGTGTGTGTGTGTGCGTGCATGCGCATGTGTATGTGTGGGGATCCATTGGTATTTCTGCAATATATCAAGCGAAATAAAAATTCAGGGAGTTCACCACCAGCTTGTTTCTTAGGTCCCAAATTTCTTAGTTTTTTTTTTTTTCAAGTTTTCAAACTTGTGTTCCTTTTTCACTAAAATAAGTTTAAATTTATTTTTATTGACATATAAAAGCAAAAACTGTACATATTTTTAGGGGGTAACTTATGCGAAGTTTTAATACATGTACACATAGTTTAATGTTTCTGGCTCTTACGTTTGCTTTATATATGATGTCCACTTGTACTCAGTGGGAAGAATGGGGAAGGTATAGCTATCTGACTTTCTGGAGACAGAGTCACTTCGACTAGTTTTGAGCCTTATTTTGAACATGTCCCATGTGGGTCTTCTCTGTACAGGTACTTGGAGCTGGAAAGCAGTGGCCATCGAAACGAAGTCAGATTGCATTACCGCTCCGCAGGTCACCGTCCACGCACAGAAGTGTTTCCTTACATTTTGGCTGATGACAAGTGGCACAAGCTCTCCATAGCCATCAGCGCCTCCCATTTGGTTTTGCATGTAGACTGCAATAAGTATGTGAAATATTCTCATTTCTGGGACTGGAAGTTTCTAAGAGATGTCTGTTCACTCGCACTCCTTTTCTCATTTTTTTTTTCAGAATTTATGAAAGAGTAGTGGAAAAGCCCTCCACGGACTTGCCCGTTGGCACAACATTTTGGTTGGGACAGAGAAATAATGCACACGGATATTTTAAGGTATCTTCTGGCTAGCATCTGAACGTGAAGTATAAATGTAAATGTTTTCTGATGAATTTGGATAGGTATATTTAACTTCTTATTTTATGAAACAAAATCTTTGGTGTAAATAGTTTTTTTTTAAAAAAATTTATGTCTATTTCCAGTTGTTTTCCTCACACTGATACTTTATTTAGCAGGCAAAATAACTCCTCAATGAGTTTGATATTTAAACATTACAGAGATGATCACAAGGCTGAGATGGGGTCAGTTAACATGTCATTCTTGAAATTAAGTGTTCAAAGTAATAAAAAGCTAAAATGTTAACAC
Organism: Ctenodactylus gundi; assembly: GCA_004027205.1. NCBI lineage: Eukaryota > Metazoa > Chordata > Mammalia > Rodentia > Ctenodactylidae > Ctenodactylus > Ctenodactylus gundi. Next base: position 432,557 of record PVKB01000613.1, read on the forward strand.
ACAAATAAACTCTCCATCACTGAAACATAACCTTTGATGACACTTTCACAGGGATGTTAATAATAGAAGACTGGAGGCTTTCCAGCATTCATTATTCACAGTCTTTCTGTACTCCAGAAAGGGAGAAAGAGTCTGCATGTATGTATGGATATAAATATGCACCAATCTGTCCAAATAGAAAGCAGTCATGATTTATATCTCTTTCTTTAGTGTGCACTTAGAAGCACTCCATAGAGTTTCATTAGTGGAAAGGCTAAAAGACATCCCATTTAATTTTCATGTTTTAAATATGAAGAAATAAAATCCAAGGAATTGCATGTCTGAAAGCCTCTAGTGTAAGTGTCTGTCCCAGAGGCTGTGACAGCGCCAGCTGTGGGGAAGTGGCTAGCAAATGGTTGTTAAAGAATGGTAGATGGTGCATCCAACTGTGGATTTCGGGGTAGGAAAAGTAACAGTATATTTAAAATTGTGTTCTAAACAAGTTTTTAATTTTAGAAAGGCATCTTCAAAACTTATTTTAACATTGTTAACTGGAAACCAGGTGCTTTGAATCTGTGAATTTGCTTAAGCTCTGGCCTTGTTAGTATTGATGCAAGCCCCTTTTTGTCCTTTTATACGTATGCCTACACCTGCTCGGAGAGGTTAGGTAACCGTACTGAAGTTAGGCAGCTAGAAAGTGGACCCATCCATGCTTACAATTTCTAAAAATTAACATTCTATTCCCATATAAGGGGTGGCAGATGCATACCCAGAGTTTCAGATTACTCTTCTACTTAATTATGGCAGTCTCTCATCATACATCAATTGTATGTACAACTCTAGGCACCACTGTCTTTATTGTCATCTGTGGATAGTGTCCTATAAAATTTTGCTGTACACAAAATATCAAACTGCACAGGGAAGCCATGTTTTCATATTATTTATTCCAAGTGACACGTTTTACACAAATTTCTTTTTCAATTCAAACTCAAACAATAGATCTAGCGAATGACAAATACTTGTCACTTGTATTAGTGTGTATTACTAATGAAATTAAACATATAGAACATGTACAGATGAGTATTTGACTGGGAAATCTTTATAGATTGTCTTCATAATGATTTAGTAGGGTCATTCCTATCATTAGACTTTCTGTGTGCACTTTTTTCAAAGAGATAAAGTGAAATATCAATTAAAGGTAGTACATAAAGTTAGTGAAGGGAAAGAGTAGGTGGTGGATGAAAAGAACAGCTGAAATACGTCTGATGGGATCATTTCTGAATTATCATTGGCTCTTGCTTTAGGACCTTAGCAAGCTGGAAGCAAGTTATACCTTAATGATTAAGGATGCATGTAAATTTTGCCTTTATACATGTCATGAAATGTTCTGTGTGAAACGTGTCATTTCCAACTGGCTTCTTGCAAATGTTGTGCCAAACTTTCTATACTCTTAAGGACTTGTCACCAAGTCTTTAGCTATTTAATAAATCTACCATTCTCTTTGAATTGAGAAATTAATCTTTAATGATCCCACTGAAAAATAAGTAATGTGTTTGGGACTCAGTTCTCTTTTTCTTATGGAGTACTATAGTTAATTTAAAATTGGTATTAGGTTCAGTGATGCTAAAACCACATGTGATTTTCAGGTTAATTTTTAAAGGTCATTTTCAAAATCTGCTTCAGTGGCTAACTAAAAATAACTACTTCCAACAACATGGCTATTGCCACTTAATTATGTCTTGACATTTAATCTTAAGCCCTTTAAAACATTATCAATAAGAGACTGCATGGGTAATCATCTATTATGTTTGATGAATTTGTTTCCCTACAGGTATGAAGTGAAAGTAATATATTCAAAAAGATTCTTTACTCAGAGATTTTGGTGAATCTATTCTTTAATTTTTGTTCATGATCTGGACTATTGAGTTAAATTTGAGTGAATGACAATAATACATCTGTTACAATCTTTTTTTTTCCCCACACAGGGTATAATGCAAGATGTTCAATTGCTTGTCATGCCCCAAGGATTTATTGCTCAGTGTCCAGATCTTAATCGCAGTAAGTCTGTTAGTTCTTGCATTGTGTGATGTGATGAAAACTGTGATTTTTGCTTAATCTTTTCCATAACATCAGGTTGAAATTGTGGTGACCTATAATGGGTGTCATTGTAGATTTATTCAGGTTGAACCTCTTACAAGGGCAACTTGACTAATGGTGTCTTTGTAATTCCAGCCTGTCCAACTTGCAATGACTTCCATGGACTTGTGCAGAAAATCATGGAGCTGCAGGATATTTTAGCCAAGACCTCAGCCAAGGTAAAAGTGATTCAGAGACACAGTGAGGGAGGTCAAGCATCTTTGACGACCCTAATAGTTTCTTTTATAGCTCTAGATTTTCACCTTCCTTATACCATACTGTTTGCTAGAACTGAATCTCAATCCTTGCTCATGGAAAAGGCTTATAAATATTCAAGCTATAGTCATCTGTATAACAAACGACTCAGTAAATCAGGAAAGAAGCAGACTACTTAGTTTATCCACCGCTTTCTACACGAAGATTTATTGTTTGTTTTAGGTTTTATTATTATTTATTTCTATTTAGCTTTCCATTACAGGCAAAGAGGAGGGAAGCCAGTATAAGGAATATGGACCCTGTAATTATGTCAAGGAGATGGATTCACAAGTGCTTTCTGCCACTGTGTTACTGCTGTAGGTTCAGTCACCAATGTCTTAAGCGCATATCAGGTTTACTGACAGTTTCACCAGATTTGAAATTCAGCATAGCAGTTATGAGCTACCTAAAAGATGTGTTGTGTAGGGTATGATTTGTTACTTATGCAAGTTATATCCTGAATTTTATTTTTTCACTTGCGTGAACATATTTATGAAATTTAACATACTTTTAAACTGGAAAATTCTATGCATTATGAGTGACACAATTTTGCATTGGCCTTCAATTTATGTTTTATAAATCATGCGTATTGCTCTAAATTCAGAGAGTAATTTTTTCCACAAGAAATAGGGAAATGCTTTCTTTTTTCAAAAAAATTAAAAGCTTAAATATATTTATATTAGGTGGTAGATGGCATGGCCATAATTACTGTTACACATTTAAAAAATTAGATGCCCACTGAAGCATTTTGCATTTGTATGCTGCTGGCGTGGTGAGCGACATAAGCTCTTCCTTTGTGTTCCAGCTGTCTCGGGCTGAACAGCGCATGAATAGGCTGGATCAGTGCTATTGTGAGAGGACTTGCACGATGAAAGGAACCACCTACCGAGAACTCGAGTCCTGGACAGACGGCTGTAAGAACTGCACATGCCTGGTACGGCCTCTATGTGTGTTCCCACAGAGGGGGCTCACGTGCCCCCACTCTTTAAAAATTTATTAAAACAATGTAATCATGAAAATTTCAACAACCATTTCTTCAAGACACAACAGTAAGTGGCAGCCATCCTGGTCACATCTAAAGAACTGTGTGTTGTATTATTAAAAACACTTTCTGAACTGCAAAGATGATTATGGCTTAGGAATGCTATAAAGTTTAAGTTTATTGGTACACACATGAAGTTAGCAATTTAAATTAGGTTGGTAAGGTGACTCCCAAAGGACATTCTCCTGTAGTTTTTAGTATTTCCAAGGATATTTTCTCCCTCACGTATCTATTAATATATTTTAATGAAACTACGTTATATACAGCATTAAATATTGTGTTAAAATTGAACAATGTAAAATTTATGAAATTTTAACAAATAAGATACTTTTTAATAGCTTAAACTGCACTGGAATACAAATTACAGAATTTAATAATTTTTGCCTAATTGCTCATTAACAACGGGGAATGTTTTAGTGCATACATTGTTTTAAAACCAGATGTTAATTTTCAAAGAAAAGTCCAAATTGAGTTTGGTCTTGACCTTTTAAATCCATCTGAACTCATCTATTAAAGAACTGACATTCTGGAAGGAAACTGGAGATCTATGTGCACTAGCCTTTAAAAACATTTCCCATAGTTTATTCAGTTTGTTCAAAAGCAGAGTGTCAGTCACATACAGAAGATAAGAAGTAGTGAAGTAGAACAGAAATACCTGTGTATGCATGTATGTGTGTGTGTGTGAGTGAGAGAGAGAGGGAGACAGAGAGAGAGAGAGAGATAGAGAGAGAATTTTTATTCAAGAATACAGTATGTTTCTGCCAAAGTTTTCACACTTTACAAATACAATAAAGCTTTCCCAGATTTGCTAAGCAGGTACTGAAATCTAATTGAGTAAAATACAAAATATAGCATAGTGAGGTTAAAAATAAAAGACTGAGAAAAGCTAAGTAGCCAGCTGCCCTAGAGCTAGGAGTGCCCTCCTGCAGTTCAGGGCTTTCTTTTGGTATCTGTCAGCACTGCCTTGCCTTGTGTGAGTGGCTTTTCGGAGTCTAAATACCCCTCAAAAGACTCTGAGTCTTGATGCTGGGACGTCTAGGCTTGCAGCCACTATTTTAGGAATTTCCTGGTTTGTTGCTCTTCCCTTTGTAATTACTATGGGAACAGCCAGGTGCTTTGTGGTTAATTGGCTGCTCTGGGCCTATGCTCATCCTGCTAATTTCTCCTTGGGTCATGCCCTTCTCTTCACCTGTCTCTAGCCACTTCCCAACAGATGAGGACTGTAGCGTGGTTAGGATCAGTTGTTGGACAAAGATGAGACTCAATCCCCTCACAAACTGTGTTTTGTCACTGTGGGTCTTCTTGTTAAGGTATTAGTGTATAGAAGCTGAAGGGAAATTGTAAATTTGGGGCATTTATGTGAAATGGTTGAATTTTAAGAAACAGATTAAAGAGCATTTGATGATTACTAAGTATCTGCTTGAAAATTTTTAAAATGTTGCTTGCTTTTCAGAATGGAACCGTTCAGTGTGAAACTCTAATATGCCCAGTGCCCGACTGCCCACTTAAGTCAGCCCCGGCGTATGTGGATGGCCAGTGCTGCAAGGAGTGCCAATGTGAGTGTGACTTCTGTGTTGAAGTGTTCTGTACAAAAACTAAAGCTTTGTATTAATAAGCATTTAACCAACCCGTTCAGTGTGAGCAAGTAGAGAGTTTTCAAAAGTGCTATAAATAGGCAGAATACATTTTTTTGGTTGGTTGGTTCTCTTTTCCACTTTAAAAAGCTATTTTTATATTCTCATAGAGGTTTTTTTGATAAGCTATTTCATGTAGTAATTGTAGTCGGAAACATGTATAAAAACTCAATTGAAAAACAGTTTACCTTTGAATTATTTAACATAAGTAGCTCCCAAATTGATCAAGAATAGTTCATACTCGATCACAATAATGAAACAAATGCATAATATAAGAGACTTGTACCAACAGATAATACACTGCTCCCCTCACTCAAGTAAGGTTAGTCCACAATATTAAGGGGCTCATTTGATGTATATGGGAGCCAAGGTCTTATTTCAGGAAAAACAACAACAAAAGCTCACACTCACGTATGGAGCTTTTCTGCCATTTAACATACTTGGTATGCAGCACACTTCTGATGTCAGGAAATGCTTAGAATCCTCTGTAGCTATCCTCAAATGGATTCTATATCCTTTATTCACAGAATTCAGTTCATCCATGTTACTGACAAAGATTTCACTTAAATTCTCTCTAGAAGAAGCACTTAAAATATTTTACTAGTTTGTCTAAAGGAGTACTAGATTATTACAGTTTGTAGAGTAGCTAGAGTCATCTAAGTGCAAGTGTATTTGTATTTATATAATCACAAAGATGGAGGCTAAAATGGAGAGAGAGAGAGAGAGAGAGGTAAAAGGAAGAAGGAGGGGGATGAGGCAGGGAGAGAAGGGAGAATAAGATAGGAGCACAGGGGAGGAAGGAGGAGAGGCTGCAAAGGGAGAGGACTGAGCCTTTGGGGGCCTCATGGTCGGGTGACGGGCAGGTGCTTGCTCCCAGTCATTGTGTTAGGGCCGAAGTTTGTCTCACTCCTTGACCTTTGCCACACCGTCCCCTGCTTGTAGTGTGCTGGTGGGAGTGACAAGTTAGCAGAGAAAAAAATCAGGAAGTTGGTCAGTTGCCCACTGACTTAATTCTCTCAGCAGCTCATTTATATTTAATTTTGTTGGACTTTACATTGAAGCCAGTCTATTACATATAGGTGTATTAGCCCAGTAAGGTAGATTTTTGAGGAACAGGAAGAACTGAATACAATTGGTTTTATATATCTCACTGACCAATTTCCTTGAGGAAAAGTATTCTGAATATTTCCTTGGCCTTCTCTCAATAGCTGCAAGCTAAATCTGCTATGTTGTTCTGCACTTTTCTTTGTAGGTGTGTGGAGGTAGGAGGAAGGACTCTATATGTAGGGTTTTACACTCATATTATGATGATAGAAGAATCATACTTACTGCTTTAACTTCTTTTCTTCCTCTTTTCTCTCATTATTGCACATTGTTGCAGTGAATACGACAGATTTGCATTAAGTGATGTCAATTTTATTAGACCCAGGCTGATTGAAATAAGGGACCATGGTGATGGACACACTAGTCAGAATTGGTGAATTGCGATTCTGGTCTTGCCATTTGTCACTGTTCTGACTGTAGGTTATCTACTAAATCATATTAATATTTAAAATCTTCCCAGTAAGTATGCAGTTGGACTTAATGAAATAGTAAAATATTTTGAGATTCATTAATGCAGAGTTTGGTGTTAGTGACAGAAAATTTACTGTGTTTGCTTCATATGTAAAAGAGTAAGTCCTGGAATCAATAAGTGACCAGCAAATAACATTACTGGTGAATGAAACAAGCTCACATGATTCATTTGCCTCTGTCATTTCATGTGGCTGAGAATAAAGAGACTGCCTTCCTGATTATATCCAGTGATATCTCTAGTAAGTGCTATGGATTACACAGGGTTAATGGGTATCAGCTTGGTATTTTGATGATTCACACTTTTAGTTCTTAATGAGTTGAATATTTTACTTGGGCTACCAGATATTTCAGGAAACACTTGTTTTTGAATAAGAAGAACTTTGAGTCCACATGGTACATATTATTAAAGGTTATTTGAGGAAAAGTCTCCAAAATTTAGAACAAGTCACTAACAATATTATAGAAAATGTGCTCCTGAAAAGTTTTGTACAAAACAGAGAACATTTTAAGTTTAACAACCACCCCTTAACTGTCTCTTTTAGGAATTATGGATTTCTATCTATGTGTCTCCAGAGGAAGAAATCAATAGTAACACACACCCATTGCTCTCTTTCTTGTGTATGTTCTATGTGTATATGTTAGATGTAAGTCTGGTTTCCCATGCTAATTTTCCTGGTAGTTTCAGTTTATAATTCTGAGGGCTTAATGCTATTGCAGTAGGAATTAAGGTCTAAGGCTTTTGCTGTTTTAAATTCATGAATGCAGTAGATTGTACTCTCATTCTATCCTTGAAACTCTTTTGATCAGTTCCCCTTTTAATGACATAAATGAATAACATATATTCTTTAGCAAAAAACTGTTTGAAGAGATTTATTTCTTGCAAAGTCTTTGGAAGGTAGAACACATAACCTAGCTGCTCAATGGTGACTCTGCCATGACCGAAGTGAACAGAACAAGTGGTGCCACCGAGAGCTTCTGCTCTTCACTTAAAGCTTTTGGATTTGCCTCAGCAGAATGCTTCGTGGTTTTGAGCAGGCCCATTTGGAGGGCCCCTTTATGTTTTCACTAGTAATCTCAGCTCCTTCTCTTTATCTGACTATTCATGATGAAGAGTAGAAAGTGCCATTATGGAAAAGAAGTCAGAAAAAACCCTATTGGGTCCTCTTACTTTGAATATACACAGACAGTGGTGGGAGGAAGAGCTTAACTTTGCTGCCTCTATTATTGAACTACTGTCCTTTAGTTAAACAGAGAGCATAAAATCCAAAGTCAGAAATGAAATGCCAGATTGGTAAGATAACAGTTATCACAGCTGCAGAAAAGTCGTATCATTTCTATAGATTAGAAGGTATGTTCTTTGGCTTGTGTTGAATCTCTACAGTAACTATAGGTAGATACTGCATCTATCTTTTTAATAAGAGGACAGTTGATTTTTCCAGGAACACAACAATTAGAGGTCCCCAAGGAATTTCAGCCAAAAGGTCTGTGTTGTGCCAGCCTGGTCCCCTCTGAAATACCATTCGCTAGAATTAATCTAAGCGATCGACTTTTATTGATCAGCAACTAAGCTCATCAGAGGTCTGGGTTCTAGCTGAGACAGGCTGAGCTGTGAAGGAAACTGCCCTTGCCACAACTCACTTGCTTCCATCAGCCACTAGGGGCTTCATGTCCTTTATACCTATCTTGGGCTTTCAACTAGGAAACAGTGAGATTCAGTGACAGAAATTCAACATAATCCTACAAAATGTAAAGTATGAATATTTTTGATGACTTTGATGCTGAAATAGAATAAGGTCAAGAAATTATACAATATTTCAGCCCTTAATTAAAGAACATCAAGATTTTCAGAAAAAAAATCTTGATTAAGTTCTAGGACACAGAAAGTAGAAAAGTAGAAAACACTCTGAAGTGCTTAGTGTTTCCATTTCTGTTCTTTCGGTGGATTGTAGATTCAGACTTGTAGAGAGATCTGCTTCACAGAAAAATTGGTTTATGAAAGTAAGAAATCTCAGGCAAATTTGTTGCTAGAATGATATACAGAAGATACTATATTAAAAATAAGGAGAATTTTTCCTCTGTTACTAGACAGATATCAAATACAGGAAATGTGAATGTGACTATAATGATTAATTAGTGCTTGCCTAGTAGCAAGTTAGTTTAACTACTATTTTCTCATGGAGGCCAGATTCACATGAATAAATTAAAATCATCATTCTTGGAGCAAAATTAGTTTTGATACATAATCTAAAGTATGCTGTAATGCTGTGTGCTGGTCAGATATTATTTGTTTTAAACTTGGTTTAAAAAGTTTACTTGGTTTAGGTAAAATAAACTTACAGTAATGTGTGTGCATATTGAGTACTTGTGCCTGTGAATTGTGAATTCGCATTTCCTGAGTTTGAATTCTGCCTCTATGTCTTGTTAGCTGGGCATCTTTCTTTGAATCAGTTGACCTCTTGTGGCCTCAGGTTTCTCATATATAAAGTGGGGTAATAAATAAACTTCTAAGAGTTTGTGTAAGGAACAAATAAATAATAGATGTATGCTTAGAAGAATAGTATTTATTATTATTGTTGTTTTAAATAAAAGAACCATTTATGTTTTTATTGATAAAAATGGAAAATATTGAACAATCTCATGTGTAATAGGTCTTAAGACTACACAGGATCTCAAAGAGATCTTTGAAAAAGCTCTTTGCTTTGGAAGAGGTAAGGATTCATTATCACCATTGTACAGAGAAATAAGAAAGCCTTGGAAGTTAAATGTGACTTTGCTAAGATCAAAGAGTTAGTATAGAAGTCAAGGAAATTTTTTTTTAAATTGCGTTCTGATGTATGGTACTGCTCTCCTTGACGTTCTGACGTGTTGATCAGCACCTGCATCGTTTCTCAGTGTTTGTGTACTAGGCTTCTTTCACTCAGTATTGTGTTTGTGAGAATCACATTTTTGATACAGCTTAAATATGTAGATGTATGTCTTTATCAGTTTTCTATAGATGTGGTTTACTTATACTTATTGCTGTATATATTATAAACTATATAGAGTGAAGATTAAAGAATTAGGTCTCTTTTTGAAGGTCAATTATGTGATTTTCAGATTTTTGACTCGGAGTTCTAGAAGTATTCTTTCCCTCTTTTTTTTGGGGGGGGTCTTATATATTCACATAGTTTTGAGTAGTCTATACATAAAAGTGGAGACGATTGGTTACAGACTAATGCTGTTTACTGTGGTGTGTGATGTAGACATGTGATATTTTTGTGTTTCCTAGATGACTAAGGTGAGTGTCTTTTCCTGTATTCGTATGCGTTGCTTAGGGACTGGTGCACTCTGAGAAAAACATCATTAGGTGATTTGATCATTTTGTAAACATCTTAGAGTGAGCTTACACGAACCCGATGTTCTACCCTCCACACTGAGGCTCTGTGGGTGATTAGTAGGGCGAATGCTGCTGCTCCTCAGGTCAAGGGGAAGAAAACAATGAAAATGTCATCAGGCTCATGAGAGAATGAGCAATCAAGAGATGAGGTCGAGATGAGTGAGGCTGGGCCTAGAAGCTTTTCTTTTCTTCTCTGCTTTTTCTTTTTTTCTTTTCTTCTTTTCTTCTCTTTACTTTGTCTTTTTTCTTTTATATTTTTATAAATAAAAGGGATGGACACAAAAATGATGATAAAATATAGCATAGTAAGTATATAACCAGTAACTTGGTTGTTTATCTTTATGAAGTGTTAGGTACTTAGTATAGTTGTATGGAATTGTGTTATATTTTTTTACGAGCGGCATCACCACAGTGTGTGCATAATACTTTTAGTTCTGACATCACAACAGCTACAGCATCACTAGGTAACAGGAAATCCTGTGCTCTGTTGTGATCTTACAGGACCTCTGTCATATAGGTGCTATTGTTTTGTGTGGTGGTGTTTATAGTTTGTTTTTATTGAATTTTGAATGATAGAAAATAAGTGTAAATATTTTAAGGTAGTTTTTCAGAGTAAAATTTTTTATGTATACTTTTAAAAAGAACCTTTTTTGTCTTTTACAAGAAGTGATAGTTTGGGAGGTTTATTTCTTTTATTTGCACATCAATATGAATGATTCACTTCAAATTAACAGTAAAGTAAGTAGGGAGATTAAATGATTGCCACACAAATGTTGGGGGATAAAAAACAAAAATGATAAGCTAATAAAGTAGATTTGATGACTTTTGAGCATGTTTTTATGACTTTTGAACAAAAATTAGTATAATGCAATTTATCAAGTCTCTTTGTTCTTAAAAATGGGAATACATAATTTATGCAATTTATTTAGGTAATGTTGAAAATAAAATAATTTTGGAGTAAAATAACCAATAAGTAGCTGTCTCTACAGTCACACTGGAAACATAGAAAGTATCCGGGATGCAGCAGGGGCTCTCACGCATGAACACAGTTATATCAGTTGGCATTATAAAAACTCAAGGGGCTGCGTGAGCAAAATGGCAATGCTAAGACAGAGAAGCCATGCAATCATATAAAAGGTAGGAAGAGCAATCAAAAGGTGTGGTTTTCTTTGTAGCAGATGCAATATTTTAACAACGTTTCTTGCAAGTATATGATCACTAAAGAATATTATGTCACACCAACCAAACAAAAAGATTGAATACTGTCACTATAAATCATGCGTACACCCTTTTCTGGAGTTTGTCTTTTTTTTCACTAAAACTAGCTTAGTTTAGTATTTTAATTCATATAGGATAAATCATGGAATTTTGACTTTTTTCCCATCTCTGTGGGTATGTGTGAAAAAAAACCCAGCAAGATCATTTGTGTACTACACTAAGATAATGAGTTTATGATACAGTGTTTTCACTACAGACAAATAGCTAATTTTTTAAAAGAATAAGTTCATCATGATAATCCTGTAGGTTTCCAAAAGGCTATCATTAATTTCCTGTGGGTATTTTTCATAAACTCTTGAAAAAAGGAATTGACATACTGCTAGATTTTCAGTATTATAAAATGGGTAAATACCAAATCAAAAGAAACAAAATATTGGCAATCTATTAAAATAAAATTATTATAATTAACAATAAAGTCTTCAGAATCATTGCAAGATACCATATGAATCAACTTAATGACTTTCACAACAATGTAAATTTACTGTTAATTAGTTCACAGCAGAGCTGGGACACTAGGAAAAGATAGTGCAGAGTAACAGAGTGATGAAAAAGGGACAATGACTTAGTGTGCCTTGTGCAGTTGTGAAGAGTATAAATTGCTCAGGCCTGTCACACTTTCATCTTAGTCAACATAATATTTTAAACATTTTAATTTAAAGTAATTCATGAATATAATAAACATTCATGCCATGAAGAGATAAGACAAAGAAGAAGTTTCCTTGATCCCCCCTCTTCCCCCTTCCAGTCCTGTGCATCTTCCTGGATAATTTTTTGTGCATCGATTCCCATATGATTATGCACATATGACATTTTAATGTGTGTAAATGATACCATATATTCCTGACCTTCCCTTTTTATTATACATAGATATCTTTTATTATATACATTGATATTTTATTGATATTCCATACCAATTAAAATTTCACTTTATTGCTTATTGTTAATTTCATTTCCTCCTTGTCAAGGGAGACTTGGCTGCGGTCGATTTGTTTTTGCTTTGCAAGCAGTATTGCAAGATGTCATTCACATATGATCTTGATGAACTTTTGTATAGGTTTATTTGTAGGTTAGTTTGCTAAGGGTAAGGCCACTAGGTCTGTGACTGAGTCCTGGCCGCACTTTCCCTGCTGTGCTTGTGGCTGTGTCCTCTCCTTAGGGAGGAGCACTAGGTGGCATCGCTGAGGGAAGCCTCAGGACAGCACTTTTCTGTCTTTCTGAGTCCTCAGAATGGGTATTGCTGTGGCTTTTTTTCCTCATACAGCCTTGACAAGGTATGTCATTTTATGCAAGATCCTGTAATGAGAGGCGGTTTATAGAAGCCCACACAGTCTTCTTTTACCATTACCGGTGTTGTCTAGTGAGTTCATGTGAGGCTGTTGTTAAAATTAATTGCTGTTCTGCATCTACAGTAGAATCTACAGATGGCATAAAAACATATTGAATTCATGTTTTTTTGGTATAAAAGTAGTTTCCAGAAGGCACAGCGTGGGATACTGCCCCCTGATTGTGAGGCATTATGCCATGCCTATTCCATCAAGTTTTATTGTAAAATAACCGAGAGCACTCGGCTCTGGTTCTTCTCTTTGATTGTAATTTCTCTTCATTATTAAAATCCTCAGTAAATGTATTTTGTGAATTTTATATTTTTCTTGCCCCATTACATTTTCCCAAAAGAATTTCTTTGCCCATGAAATGACATTGCTTAACCGGCCTAAAACTCTTCAGTAGAAAGAAGAGTTCATGCAAATCTCTGTATAATGATCAAATCAAACTGTCTAGCACTGTTCTAGGGAACTAACACAAGAACCTTTTAGGTGATCAGAAAGTTGCTTCTCCTTGTTGGTGGTGTAAAGCTTTGTGATAAGTGAGAAGCTTTCAGATTTGTACCAAACTAAAGAGTATAAATCTACACATCATTCATTTGAGACTCTATTTAAGACAAAAGAAAAATACTTAGGAAGAAAATGCAGCTTCTTATCCACAGTGTTGGTGGGTAATTGTTTTAAAAATGAGCTTATTTTCTTCTCAGTGGAGATCACACAAAATAGCATTTTGAAATCAGAAGACGGAAAAATAAGATATATGCAGTTTAGACATCTTAGAAGTTGGTTTTGGCAATTATGTGCAAAGCAGTTCTTGGCTGGACCGATTACCTCACGCGGGTAAAGGGACAGTAGACTGTCTGCTGGGGAGTAAAGCCACAGAGCCCCTGTCCTTCACCAGAAGGGCAAAGCAGCTACTTAGCTACCATGGACTTCCACTGGATGCCTTAAATACTGTACACGGTGGCTGTTTTCCTGTATATATTTACAAATTGTGTAATATTGACATCGATGAAAAGTTAAATGAGGAAAACATAGTGATATTGGAGTTTAGCACAAGGATGAGACAGAATTTTCTGTTTTAGTCTAGACATGGTTGTGATAAAAGTTACAATTTAGGCTTATTTCTTTTGATATAAAAGCTGGCCTCAAACTTCAAGTATTTAAGTATAAAAATACATAGACAGCATGAAATTGCCCCAAAATTTCTTCTGCAGTGGGTGATGATAGGCATGGAGCTGGATCCAACTCAGCCACATTAAACTGGAAAAGAATCTGTCTGTGAGGTGGCTGTGCTGGGCAGGCTGTCTCTGAGCTGTATTATATCTTCAGTGACAGGTATTCCCCTTGAGTATGTTCACACTATGTATAAATCTTGCTTCGAGTGTGTAGTAATTCTTGCCCATACCCACTTTACCTCATCTGATTGGATCTTAACCTTTATTAGGGACCTGGGTACTTGTCCTCTAAATTTGAGTAAAGACTGGACTCCTCTAAATTTTCAGGACGTGAGGCTCAGAGCTTGGAATTGTTGGATGCTATGTGCTTTAGTTACATTATAGGATTACCATATTTCTAAATTGCCTACAAAGGAGTCATTACTTAAAAATATTCTTTCAACTAATAAAAAGATGTCTTGCAAACACTATGCAACACACTCAGCAACTCGAGGATTTTCAGTCCATGTAACACAATAGGAAAAGTATAGAGAGACTACTTGTGATTTTAACTGTTGGCAAGTGGGCTCAGTAATCCCTGATACATATACTGGTCACTTTGCTGAGACCCAGATTTTCATCAGACAAGCTGTAAGACTATACAGAAGCATGTCACTTAGCTCAGTGCTGTTTGATGTGATCACCTGGGGATCTTGTTAAAGTCAGAATTCTGATTTCGAGGTTCTGGGGTGGGGCCTGGCGGCTTGCATTTCTTGCCAGCACCCAGATGATGCAAATACAGCAGGTGCCTGGGACACACGTTGCTGAGCAAAGGCTTAGTGGGCGTGCCTTCCTCACCCTCTGGGTCTCAGTGTGGTCATTCCCCTCCCTCTTTTTGATCTCAAATATTCAGTCAATAAGTTTTCTAGATATATGTTTTAGAGTTTATGATTGCTGCTGACATTATAAATATTATTTTCTGAGAATGAGAACTTAACATGAATCATTCGTCTTGCTTCTCACCATGGCTTCTAGGCTACAGATGAAGAAATTGAAGCTTATGTTGCTTGTTCACCCACAACATAGCCAGTAAAATGGCAGCATCACAGTAGGGACACATGCAGTGTTTCTCATATGTCACTTCTTACAAGGTGTATCCTAGTTCTCAGTGTTTTTCTGAAAACAGAAAATTCATTTGAATTGAGAAGTGAAAGTTTGTGATGTTCCGGGGACAGCAAGGAGCATGTGTTCAAAGGGTATTTGAATTTTATTGTGGTTTGCCCCTCTAAACCTCAATTTTGAATTTACTACTCATTGTGAAATATTAAGAAGGTAGTAAATGAATCTCACTGTGGAATTTAGCGGTGGGACATTTGGGAAGTAATTAAGATTGCCTAAGGTCCTCAAGGTGGAACCCTCGAGATTGAATGCTAGTGGCTTTTTAAGCAGAGAGAGAGGCCAGATGGCACATGTGATGTGCCATGCCACGCTGGAACTGTGCCAACAAGAAGCCCACTAGATGTGGCCTCTTGACCCTGGGCCTATAGAACTGTGAGCTAAATCATCTTCCTTTACAATGTACCTTGTCTGCACTGTTGTGCTATTAGGAACAGAAAGAAAATTAATACAGAAAATTCACACTGCAGGATGGGGCTGTTACTAATAATGAATACACTGTATGCAGAGTACTCAGAGTGCTTCTGCAGAGAGGGCTCAGGGGATGAGGGAGCTGGGCAGCTAGTCTCAGACGGAAATGAGAACACACTGTTCCCTGTGTCTCTCAATGTGATCATCTGCACTTTCTTTTTTAAAAACATATTTCACCCTTTGACCTTAAACTGCCAGATCTTCAAATTAAAATAAACCTCTTTTATTAATGCTTACTCAGTTTATGGTACTGTATTAGCAACAGAAAACCAACTATTATACAGCATATGCAAGTACTTAGGAATAAAGCTTTATAATGCTGATTTATTTATGAGGAAGAAAGGATAGAAAAATTGAATGCAAATTATCCAGTGTTTATTGGTAAGATGGAGTATGTGATGAGGTCTGGGGATGGAAGGAGAGAGAGAGAAAGGGAAGTAAAGTGGTTAAGATTCAATATGTATATGCCCCAACTTTTCATGTACAATGTGATTATTTGAATGTGATTATTATGTATCAGAAATATATACTAATAAAATAAGTATATGGAGGAAATGAAGCACATGTCTTTCTAAGCACAACTCTTTAATTTACAGCATCTCATATATATAAGAACAGAAATTATTGATCATGCTAGTTCAGGAAAACTAATCACAAAAACAAATGTTATTTGGTTGGCATTTTGTTTGGTTTTGGTAAAGAAAGCACAGGGAAAACATGGTGAATTAAAAACTAAAAGTGTTGAGGTAAAAGACAGTGACCTACATGGATTATTAACTGGAAAATTAAAAGGCAGTGATCATTTAGAATTCCTTGGTTCCAATAAACCTTTAAAATTTTTTTCGTTACATTTTTTCATAGACAAGATAACTTTCAAAATTCTTCTGGAATAACTTCACAGCTGTCTGACTTCTCAGATTTTTAGTAGCTTGTTATCTTTGTGTAGTATATGTAGTTTTCATTTTTACTGGGAAGTGCTGCTGAGCTCTATCATTAAATTGTTATCATTATTAAATTAAACTTTATCTCATCCAGTTTGTAACTGCTAATGTCCCATATTTACTGACATTTTTCATTTTTTATTTTAAGCCATGTGAGAATGAAATTAATAAAAGTAAGGTAGTATGAGAAAATTTTTAGGACAATGCGTTTTCCACAGGCTTAAATTCCCTTTCTTCTTTTCTAGAAAAATCTTCCATTAATCCATGTTCTTACTGTGCTTTGTGCCGCTTAAATTCTTGAGATCAATTTAAACTCTGCTTCATGCCACTTGAATTCTTGAGTTTTTGTAAAGATGGTGATCTAGGAGGAATTAGGAATTTTTAAATTTATTCTATTCAAGCCTTTTGTAGTGGATTTAGGCTTTCATGTTTTATTGTAGAATCATTTGAGAAAACATGAATTACAATTTTTGTTTTTTATTATTTATGCACTTTTGCCTGAGGTGTCATTGTTAGAGTTAGAAACCTAATTCTTTATCATGCTCAGAGGAAGAGAAAAAAATGCAGTAACTAATGAATTGTTTTCACATTATTTTGTAGATATCCATCAACTTTTTAAACAATGTTAGATTGGGTTTTCTTGGTCACAAATTAGGGCATTTCACAGCAAAACTGTATTGTAAGTTTTCTCTTTATTTGTAGGCCTGCAATCCACCTTCAGTATTTCTCAGGCCCCGAATCTGAAAGAGGTCACTTTTATTTGTGTCTTGGGAAGAAAGGGGGGTGGGCAAGTTAGCATAGAACAAGATGGACATTGTACTTGTGCACTGACTTATTTAATCTATTTATGTCCCTCCGGGACCACAGTTCTTAAGTGCCAAGGGAAATAAAGCTGAGGGAGACAGTAGAATGTGAGATGGGACGAATGGAAGATTGTTCTACTGGTCTTTGCTAAGTTTTCTATGTGCACAGGGAGATTAGCAGCTAGAGAACCTGGAGTCATTCCCAACCAATACTATGTATGATGAAGGTGAAAGCAAATGTCTTTCTATTGAGTCTCTTTGTTTTCATTCATTTGGAACATAATTATGAAGCAATTCTTATGAATTAGGCTCTGTAACAAAGTTCAATTTCTCCTTGCCCTCATGGATCTAATAAGTCAGGGAAAGAGACTTAAGTCGTATAATGATCAAGTATGTGAGGTAATGATGCAATTTTAGGGGGTTGATAAAGGGATTTTTGGTAACTGAAACTCAACTCGTGGGGAGATGAGAGGATGTAGCTCCGAGAACGAAGTTGGAGTTCAAATTGGATGAACAAAGGGGGATGACGTAATGTGACGGCTTTGTGTAGGGGAGTTGGGAAAGGACACTGGGCTACCTGTGGTGCGGTGCAGCTGAGAGGTAGACAGAGCCAGACGCAGGAACTTATTTTTATCCTCAAATGAGGGGATGCACATTCTATATTTTAAATGAGATAGATGTATTGTGCATCTGTTTTTGTAGTAAAAGATGATTGAAGCTTCATTAGGTGAAAGTGGTGCAAAGTGGTTATATTCTAGATGTATTTTGGTGACAGAGCCGGTAGGACTTTTTAATCGTTGGTTATGGCTGTGAGTAAAGGGAAAAGTCAGGGATGCCTCCAACATTTTTGGATCAGGGAAGTAGAGGACAGAGTTGCTACCTCAGGAGAAGGGGAATGCTGCTGAGTGAAGGGATTTGGGAGAGTTCAATTTAGACATGCTCATTTTGAGGCGTGTCTTAGCCATTTAAGTGGAATTGTAATTCAGGCAGTTGGATATGAGTCTGGTGTGTGAAGTCTAGGAGAGAGGTCTGAAGTAGAGATAAAGATTTGATGAAGGAATTTGTTTTCATATGTTTGTTGGAAATTTATATTTGATTTCTAAATTTATTTTTATGGTCATTATTTGCCTCAAAATTCAGTTCATTGTATTTTTGCTTATTGACTTGAAAGAGCTCTTTTTTAAAAAAATAAAATAGACCTGACATATAGGTTAAAATGTTTTTTTTTACAATGCTTCTCCTTTTGTTATGTGTTTTTTTTTTTCCAAAAAGAGTTAAAAAGTTATGTAGTTGAGTCTTTCATCTTTTCCTTATGTATATTCGGTGGTGTTGGACTTGAAATATTTCAGGGGTGGAGCAGTTTTGAATGTTGACAAGTTGAAGGGCTGGCTGCAAGACTGGGATACATAAGTGGGGAGGGAGAGAATCCCCTGTATGTGAGGAGGCAAGGAATGGCATACATTTAGACTGCCAGCGTTCAGGGTTTGCAAAAGCCATGCAGACTTTCTATAGACAAATTCCAGCATTGGTTGGAAAGGAATATTGTTTTCAGATTTAAAACTCTCTTGTGATTCTGTTATAGAAAGGCAGATGAGGAGAATCAGTGAAAAAGGGCTAGCCTAAATTTTTTTCCATTTTATTGATATGTATACGTGCAAAATTTAAGGTTTATAATGGAGTTGAGCATTTTGTGCACATATGTATCTTGTCAAGGTGACAAGGGCTTTCCCACTCTCTTTCTGTCCCTCCTCCTACCCAACCCTCCCTCCTTCCCCACCCTACCCCCTTTCACTTTGTTTTTCATTTTAAGTTCCATTAGAGTTGTGCTCTGGGACCCTCATATCAGAGAGACCATCCGATGTTTCACCTTCTGCTTCTGACTCACTTCACTAAGCATGTTCTCAAGCTTCTTCCATTTGTCTGTAAAAGCCTCCACGCTGTTGGACTTTACAGTTGCATAGTATTCCATTGTGTATAAATACCACAGTTTGTGTATCCATTGGTCCATTGATGGGTATTTTGGTGACTTCCATATTTTAGCTGCTGTTAGTTGTGCTGCTATGAACATGGGTATACATATATTTCTGTTGTGTGTTGTTTTGGCCTCTTTTAGATATATTCCCAGGAGGGGTGTCGTTGGATTGAAGGGGATATTTATTTCCAGTCTTTTGAGAGCTCTCCATATTGCTTTCCAAAGTGGTTGTAGGAATTTACATTCCCCCCAGCAGTGCAGGAGGGCTCCTTTCTCCCCAAGGCCTAGCCAGCACTGATTACTATTTGACTTGTTGATATAGGCCTTTCTCTCTGGAGTGAGATGGTATCTTAGCGTTGTTTTGGTTTGCATTTCTCTTATGGCTACAGATGTTGAACATCTTTTCATGTATCTATTGGCCACTTCATTTTATGGGCCCACTTTTCAAGAGGATCCTTTATTTTGGTAGGCTTACTTTTCTTCAGCTCCCTGTATATTCTAGTTATGAGCTTCTTATCTGAGATATTGGTGGTGAATGTTTTTTTCCCAGTCTGTATGTTCTCTTTTTACAATGTTGATATTTTCTTTTGCTGTGCAGAAACTTTTTAATTTGACAAGATCCCATTTGTTAATAATGGGGATGATTTTTTTTTGCTCTTGCTGTCTTGTCAAGGAAGTCTTTGCCTACCCCTTTGTCTTTTACAAATTTGCCTAATTTGTCTTCTAGAAGGTTTAGTGTTTCATTTTTAATGTCTAGGTCTTTGATCCACTTTGATTTGATTTTGGTGCATAGTGATAGGTGTATGGCTAGATTCATTCTTCTGCATGTGGATGTCCAGTTTTCCCAGCACCATTTGTTGAACAGGCTGTCCTTTTTCCATTGTATGCATTTGGCACCTTTGTCGAAGATTAAGTAATTGAGGAAATTTCGGTTTGTCTCTGCATCTTCAGTTCTGTTCCACTGGTCTATCTGAATATTTTTGTGCCAGTACCAAATTGTTTTTACAACTATGGTTTTATAGTATAGCCTGATGTCTGGAACAGTAATGCCTCCTGCTTTGGTCTTGTTGCTCAAGATTGCTTTGGTTATTCTTGGTCTCTTTTGGTTCCATATGAATTTAAAAATTGTTGTTTCAAGTTCTTTGAAGAAACTTGTAGGTATTTTGATAGGAGTTGCATTAAATCTATGTATCAGTTTAGGTAGTATAGTCATTTTGACTATATTTATTTTGCCTATCCAAGAGCAGGGGATGCCTTTCCATTTTCTGGTGTGTCCTGTAACTTATTTCTTCAATGTAATGTAGTTTTGTTTATATAGGTCCTTCACTTCCTTGGTTAGGTATACTCCTAGTTATTTAATTTTTTGCAGAGCTATTCCAAATGAGATTGTTTTTCTGAGTTCTTGCTCAATAAGTTCATTGTTAGTACATAAAAAGGCTATTGATTTTTTAGTGTTAATTTTGTAGCCTGAGACTTGGGTGAATTTTTTTATTGTTTCTAGGAGTGTCGTAGTGGAGTTTTTAAGGTCTTCCATGTTGATAATCATATCATCTGGAAATAAGGCGAATTTGACCTCCTCCTTTCCAATGCAGATTCCCTTTATTTCATTTTCTTGTCTGATTGCTATGGCCAGTGTTTCAAGGACTATGTTGAATAAGAGTGGTGAGTGTGGGCAGCCTTGTCTTGTTCCTGATTTCAATTTTTCTCCATTTACTATGATATCTGCAGTAGGCTTAGCATATATGGCTTCTATGAGTTTTAGGTAGGGCCCTTCTATACCTATTTTTCTCAGTGTTTTTATCATGAAGGGGTGATGGATATTGTCAAAGGTTTATTCTGCATCAATAGAGATGATCATGTGGTTTTTGTTTTCGCTTTTGTTGATATGGTGTGTTACATTGATTGATTTTCGTACGTTGAACCAACCTTGCATCTCAGGGATGAAGCCCACTTGATCATGGTGGTGTATGGTCTTTCTGATTACTTGTTGGATTCTGTTTGCCAGAATCTTAGTGAGGATTTTTGCATCTATATTCATTAAGGATATTGGTCTATAATTTTCCTTCCTGGTTAAGTCTTTGTCTGGTTTTGGGACTAGTGTGATATTAGCCTCAAGAAATGAGTTTGGAGGTGATTGGAGTAAGTTCTTCCCTAAAGTACTGAAAAAATTCTGCTGTGAATCCATCTGGGCCTGGACTTTTGTTTGTAGGTAAAGCTTTTATTACTGCTTTAATTTCTGTGTGCATGATGGGGTTGTTCAAGGTTTTTATATCTTCCTCACTTAATTTTCTTATTTTATATGTATCTAGGAAGTTACCCATTCCTTCCCAGTTCTCAAATTTGTTAGAATAAAGATGTTCAAAGTAATTTCCTATAATATTGTGGATTTTTGCAGAGTCTGTTGTAATTTCACCCTTTACGTTTCTAAGTGTGCTAATCTGTGCCTTTTCTTTCCTTTTCTTGATGAGGTTGGCAAGAGGTTTGTCAATTTTGTTAATTCTTTCGAAGAACCAGCTCTTTGACTCATTAATCTTTTTTATTGTCTTTTTAATCTGAATCTCAATTATTTCAGATCTGATCTTTATAATTTCTTCTCTTCTACTGCCTCTTGAGTTGATTTGTTCTTTTTTCTCTAGGTCCTTAAGGTGCATCATTAGCAAATTTATTTGTGACTTTTCTGTTCTTTTGATCTGTGCATTTATGGCTATGAATTTTCCTCTGAGGACTGCTTTCATTGTGTCCCACAGGTTTTGATATGATACATTTCCATCGTCGTTTAACTCTGTGAAGTTTTTGATTTCTTCTCTGATTTCTTCTGTGATCCATTGTTTGGTCAGTAGTATGTTGTTAAGTCTCCATGTGTTTGTGTGTTTTCTTCTGTTTCTGCTGCTGTTAAGTTCCAGCTTTATTCCACTATGGTTTGAGAGTATGCAGGGAACTATTTCTATCCCTTTGTACTTGTTTAAGCATGACTTATGTCCTAGGACGTGGTCTATTTTAGAAAATGTTCCATGTGCTGTTGAGAAGACCATGTAGTCATTTCATGTTGGGTGGAAGACTCTGTAAATGTCTGTTATGTCCAGGTTTTCTATAGTTTCATTCAGCAGGTGTATATGTTCGTGGATTTTCTGTCTGGTTGATCTATCTATTTGTGACAGTGGAGTATCAAAGTCCCCTATTATAATTGTATTGGGGCCCATGTGTCCTTTCAAATCTAGTAATGTTTGGTTTACATAATTGGGCCCTCTAGAGTTGGGGGCATATATATTAATAATTGTGATTTCCTCCTGGTCTAATGTTCCTTTAACCAGTATGTAGTGTCCATCTTTGTCTCTCTTCACCTGTTTTCTTTTGAAATCTGTTGAGTCTGAGATTAATATAGCTACCCCTGCTTTTTTTCTGGGACCTGTTGCTTGGAATATTGAATTCCAGTCTTTTATTTTCAGTCTATGAGTTTCCTTGTGGGTGAAGTGTGTCACTTGTATGCAGAAAATTGTAAGTTTCTGTTTTTTGATCCAGTCAGCTAGTCTATGTCTTTTGATAGGTGAGTTGAGGCCATTCACATTTAGGGTCATTATTGAGATATGTTTGGTGTATCCAGCCATAGTTTTAGTTTTTCCAAGTTGTTTACTGGCTTTCCTTTTTTCTCAGCTTATTCTCTTCTAGCTTTTGTCTTTTTTTTCTCTGAGGTCTCTTTTGTCATTGGCTTCTCTTTCGCTATCCACGTGTCCTTTGAGAATTCTCTGCAGTATGGCTTAGTGGCTGCAAGTTTCTTTAAGCTTTCTATATCTTGGAGAATTTTAGTTTCTCCCTCTAGTTTAAAAGATAGCTTTGCTGGATATAGTAGTCTTGGTGGAAAGTTGTGCTCTTTTAGTGTTTGAATGACATTGCTCCACGATCTCCTGGCTTTTAGAGTCTGGGTTAAGAAGTCTGCAGTTATCCTGATGGGCTTACCGTTGTAGGTCACCTTCAGCTTTTCTCTTACCGCTTTTTGTATTCTCTCTTTATGTTGGGTTTCTAGTACTTTAATTGTGATGTGTCGGGATGAGATTCTCTTCTGATCAGTATTGGTTTGGGTTCTAAATGCCTGCAGTAGTTTGATGTTCATTTGTCTTCTTAGACTTGGGAAGTTTTCTTCCATAATTTCCTTGAATATGCCTTTTATTCCCTTTGTTTCAACCTCAGTCTTCTCTTGGATTTCCGTAATTCTCAGGTTGTTTCTTTTTGAACCGTCTATGAGTTGTTGTAATGATTCACTTTTTTCTTTTTTTACTTTGTGGTCTTTATGGTCTTTCTGTTCCCACTCCATCATTTTGTCTTCTAGGTCTGAAAATCTATTTTGAAACTGTTCAGTATCATTGCCTATTGTGACCTGTGTGTTTTTCACTTTTGTATATCTGCATTTTTTATGTCTCTGTTGTGTTCTTCTCTCATTTCTTGTATTGCCTTCATTATCTTTTTGTTCATTTCTTCTTTGATCTCCTTTATTTGCTTCTCAAAGCTTGCTCTTGTTTTAGCTAGGTCTTGGCATAGCTCTTGATCTAAGATTTTCATTTCCTGCATCATTTCCTGCTTTAATTCCTGTTTTAATTACTGCTTTAATTCCAGCTTTAACTCAATGTATTTCTGGGCCCAGAAGTTACCATCATTTGTACCATTTTTATCTTTAGCTTCTGCATTTTCAGGATTCCTGGTATGCTCTTGTGGTATGTCAAGACTACTTGAAGGAGATTTATTTCCATGTTTCCTCATGGTTCTGTTGTCTTTGGTTGTCTCTGGGTATCCGTCCCTGGATTCCCCTATGTGGTTCTCCCTGGTACGGCTCTGTCCTGCGCTGAGAGAACAGAGTCTCCACACTGACCGCTTGGCTGGCAACTCACTAAGCGGACCGTAGCTGCTAGGAAGTCCACGGCATGCGGGAAGCTCGGCCTCTGTCTCTGTCTAGTCTAAATGTTTAAAGGAGTTGATTTCTTCTCTAAGAAGAATTGTTTTAGAAGTGAAACTGTCTCCTATTGGATGCATACACATGTACATAATCTAAAATTGAGATCTAAACTGAAAATCCAAATTTAAATCAAAGAGGAGGGGTGAAGTCTGCACTTGTAAGGTGTAGATTATGAGGGATATACTTGTACAAGCAGGGAGGTGAGGATTGGTTGCTGCCAAAGTTCCCACAAATAGGTAGTCTGGAAGGATGATTTGGTAGATTGAAAATTTGGACAAGGTTCTAGTGGGATTTTATTGGTTTGTTAATTTTGTTTTGGTCTGTGCCGGTTTTGCCTCATCCTGTTTGAGTTTGTTTATGCATCTATAGTTAGTCTATGATCAGGTTGATTTATGTTTTCCTCAATGTTTGAGGCTGTGGTGATTGAGAATCTCTTTGCATGTACAAATTATTGAAAATTGGTTTTGTTTATGGCATAGTAGAACTCCATTGTACATGTGCATATATTGTATTTTTCTATATCCATTCATTTTTTGACGTACATATGAGCTGCATCCAAGATACAGCTATTACTGTTTTGCTACTATACACATGTGTATGTATCACTTTGGCTCTTTTGGAAAGAAACTCAGAAGAACTAAAACTGAGTCAAATGGAATTTTAATTTTGAGTTTTATTGAGGAATGTCCATACTGATTTCCATAATTATACCAGTTCCCAACAATGTAGAAGTGTTCATTCTTCCACACCCTCTCCAGCAGGCAGTTCTTGGTTTCTTAATAACAGTATTCCTACAGGAGTAAGATGAAATCTCCAAGTGGTTCTGATTTGCATTTCTCTAAGGGTTAAAGATGTGGAATATTTTTAATGTATTTATTGGCAACTTATACTTATTCTTCTGAGACTTGTTTATTCATTTTGATTGCCCATATTCTGAATGGGTCTTTTATTTTTGAGCATCTTTTTGTTTTCCAGTTCCTTGTGTATTCTAAATTTTGACCATCTGTCCAAGGAGTAACTGGCATTTTTTTTAAACCAATTTTCTCATTTCTTTCTTTGCTTTACTGATTCTTTCCTTTGCTGTGCAGAAGCTTTTCCATTTGATATATTCCCATTTGTTTATTCTTGGTATTATCTCTTAAACTGTAGGTGTTCTTTTTTGCCCTTTTTATTAGTAAGTATATGTGATACACAATGGCTACATTAAACTTGAGAGTTTTGCACACGTATATTTAGCAATAGCTTCACATTCTCTTCCATACCCCATTTCTCACCCTCTCACCCTGTTTCCCTCATCCTCCTGACTCCCGACATCTCACTTATTTGACTCTATTATTTATTTACACATGATATTTCTCATATTAGAGAAACCAGGAGGTATTTAATCTTCTGAGTCTGATTCATTTCACTAAGGATGATGACCTCAAATTGCATCCATTTATCTACAAATGATTCATATCTGTCCTTATGTCAGAGTCGTACCCCGTTTTGTATATATACCACATGGTTGTTATCTGTTGGGGTACTGATGGACATTTGGCATCTTCTATGACTTAGCTATCATTAGTTGTGCTGCTGTAAACGTAGGCATGCATGAGTCTCTGCTGTTATATTTTTAACTTTTGGAAAGATAGCCAGAAGAGATATTGCTGGAATATCTATTTTATTATTTCTGAGGAATCTTTATACTGCTTTCCATGGTGATTGTACCAGTTTGCAGTCTCACCAGCAATACAAAAGTGTTGCTTCCTCCTGTATCCTTGCCAGCATCTATTGCTTCTTGATTTCCTGATATAAGCCATCCCCACTAGGGTAAAATGGCAGCTCAATGTTGTTTTAATCTGAGTTTCTTTAAAGGTTAAAGCTAACATTTTTTCACGTATTTGCCAACTGTTTGTACTTCTTCTGAGAACTTCATTTGCCCATTTTTTTGTTGGTTCTTTAATTTCAAGGGATCTATTTTTCTCCACTTCTTTGTGTATTCCAGTTATTATCTTCCTGTCGGAGGTGTAGGTGGTAACAATATTTTTTCCCATTCGGTCTGTTTCTCTTCATTCTATTGATTGTTTCCTTTGCCCTGCAGAAGCTTTTTAATTCAACATAATCCCATTTGTGTATTATGGAGTTTATTTATTTTGCATCAGATTGGCAAATGCAACAACCTCAAGTGCCTTCAGCTATTTCATCTTCGACAGTGGGGCCAAAAACATACTCTGGGGAAAGGATAGCCTCTTCAATAAATCGTGCTGAAAGAACAGGTTATTTACATGCAGGAGAATGAACCAAGGCCCACACCTAACACCATGAAGTAAAATTAAATCAAAGCAGATCAAAGACCTAGATATTAAACTGGAAATACTGGACCTCCTGGAAGACAAAATAGGCAAAACTCTGAAGATAAAGCAGTGGGCAAGGACTCACAATAGATATTCTGTTGGAAAAGTCTCATCTATATTTTTTATTGTCCAACAGGTTCAGTCCTTCCATTTCTGCAGCTTGTATTTTTACTCCCTTTGTCAAAGATCAGATAGTTGGAGGTGTATAAGGTTATCTCTGTATCCTCAGTTCTGTACCATTGGTTTAATTGTCTGTCTATCCATTTGAGTCCTCTCTCTCTCTCTCTCTCTCTCTCTCTCTCTCTCTCTCTCTATATATATATATATATATATATATATAAGCTAGTTAACTCAAGCTTAGTCATAGGATGTTTGAAGATATAAAAAAGTCAAAGCTTGCAAAGTTCTCTGAATCTTTGTATATAAACATGGAGATTATTACTCTTACTGTATCCTGTGAGCCAAAGCAAGTTATAAAGATCTATGAAGTCACATTGAAAAGGATATAGATACAAGGAAGGAAAACTTGTAGAAACTTCTACAAACTTCTGGGTCGATTGCAGAGTGACTGGAGCATGGAACTGCGAAAGCAAGAGATGAATGTGAATGAAAGCAGGAAGGATGTGTCTGGAAGTTGCATGTAGTTTGGACAGTGTGGCCAAGAATGACAGGATGTGAAGCACAGTGAATTTCACTGACTCACAATCTTGATTTTTATTCTGTAACTATTATAGCATTGGTGCCGATAACATTTTCAGGGAGCAGGACCTTGGTGGAACTGGTGATCAGCATATCTGGAGGCAGCCATGGTTGAAGTATCATATGGTGTGTGAGAGGCATGAAGTTTTACTTTTTGAACAGCGTTTTCAGGAAAGCCTAATGAAAATATGGTGTGGTACCTTTAAAGATGCTAGCCCAGAAATGACATGGTCAGAGTGGTTACTCCTAGGATTCAACCTAGCAATGTTTCTGCATGAGGAGGTGGGGAGAAAGGTCTCAGAGGGAGTTCTAATCCTGCTTACCTTGGAACCTGAATTGAGTTTATATTTCAGAATCTGATTATTGTGTTTCACACAAGGCAGAGTTTGCCATTTATCCTTATATTTATATACATTGGCTCACTCTTTATTGCACAATAGACACTCAGTAAATTATTCTTGCATCTTTTATGAGTTAAGGGCTTCCATATTTTGGTCTATTCTACAAGGATTTATATTGAACTTTTATACATTAATGGTAACTTTTGGTTAGCATTGTCATATGTTTTCTACAAAAATGACTTATTGTGTTTTCCTTCTTTGTATGAAGTTTATTCTTTCTGTATATTGAAGTGGGGATTTAATAAAGCAGAGAAACTAGGAATTATGTGTGAGTGCAGCTAACAAGGTGAATAACACTTAGAAAAGCATGCTACCTGAAAACAATGGAAAGAATTCCCTGTATCTTTTAAACTTTCTAATCTCCTTATTTTGTCAGGAATTTTGTAAGCTTTAACGTAGGGTAAGTTAAAGACAATTTTTTTGATTTTGAATATTTGGGTAATAAAATTTCACTAACAATCCATCTGCAACATAGCAGGAGTTACTAAACGCATGTAGTTGGCTCGGCTTCCTAGAGCGTGCCTAG
This sequence comes from Ctenodactylus gundi, assembly GCA_004027205.1. Classification (NCBI taxonomy): domain Eukaryota; kingdom Metazoa; phylum Chordata; class Mammalia; order Rodentia; family Ctenodactylidae; genus Ctenodactylus; species Ctenodactylus gundi. The sequence goes on from PVKB01000613.1 coordinate 460,581, forward strand.
CCTAAAGATGAACTGTCAATATGCAACACTGATGATGAATATTTAATGTCTATCCTCTGTCAAAGGAAAACTTTTCCCCTGTTGAAAGAAAATATTATTTCACGGTGTAAGCCAAGAATAACATTCAGTTGCTTCTAGGTTTTGTTATTGTAAAAATATTACAATAATATTACATCATCCTCAGTATATAAAAGGGAAATTTATAGTTTGATATTATGCAGCATTTATAGAATTTTTGTACATATTGACAAATTTTTCTTAATGGTTTATCCAGTTTATATATATCAGCAAACTACGCAGCTCCTTGTTTCTTTATACTCATGCCAGCACCAAAGTGTATCTTCATTACAAAATATTTTCTAATTTAATGTATGATATATGTGTCTAATGGACATTGAGTTTTGTGAAGGGGTGGGAATCTAAGTGTGGGATTTGGGGTTCAAAAGAGACCAGATAATGCATGCTTTACACATCATTTGAAAGATCTTGATATTTTTACTCAAAGCATTCAGAAATATTTGAAGGGTTTTATAGACCAGTATCCTGGAATTAAATTGTATGTTTTGGATAGTTAATGCTGTAGCTCTTATGAGAATTAGTTTGGAAGAAGCAGGAGGTAATATGGGACAATAATTCAGGATACTTATACCAGTCCATTTTGGAGATGTTGTGGTTTGGTAGTGACAAATGGCATGAAACTGGAGAGAAGTAAATGGATCTGCGTGTACAGTAAGCATAATCATTTACTTATGGTAACTGGATTTCAGGTGTTGAAGAAGAGATAAATCTCGTGGGTGAGTTTTCCATGTCAGACTTGTACAAAGTGAATGGTAATCATGTTATTTCGTAAAGTAGCGAGCAGTGAGGGGCAAGCAGGATTCTAGTCCACTTTCAATCATATTCAGTTTAAGATGTCTGTGGACACATAGAAGGAAACATTGAGGTTTGATACATATGTGTAGAGTCTAGAGGAAAGTTCTAAGTAGGAGTTATGATAAACATTTCTGTAGAGACGGTGAAGCCTTGATGAGTAGTAGAGCCACTTGAAGAGATGGTAGAGTAAGAGAAAAAGAGGACAAGAGCCAATCACTTAAAATTGTAACAACATGTGAATTTATATGTCATGGATGAGCCTGTAAAATGACCTGAGAAAAAGGTACCAGAAGATGACATGGACACCCCAAGGAGGCTGAAAGATAGGAGTCCTAAGAAGGAGAAAGTGAATCATGTGGCAAAGGCCCCTGGGGACAGAAATAATGCTACCTAATATCTGTCATCAAACTCAAGAATGTGGATTTGGTAGTCTTATTGAGAACACTTTTGGTGGACTAGAAAGGAATCAAATTTGAGTGAACTACGAGGAGCGATAAGAGAAATGGGGACAACTTTTTGCAGTGATTGTGATTGTGAACAGGAGAAACAGAGAGAAGGAGCTGTTACTAGAAGTGCATGTGAGGCGCATGGCTCATTTCCAAATGGAGAAAAGAGCCACTGACACCACTTAATATTATACCATGTATCCATTAGAGGGAGGAGACAGAGAGCATCAAGAGAGAAAAGTTGAGAATAAAAGGGGGCGATAAATTGATGATGTAAGCAGAAAGCACAGGTTTCGGAGCATAATTGAAGGATTTGACCATTGCCAGAGAAACGCAAACAGAGAAAAAGAAAACGAAAACAGAGAAAAAGAAATGGGTACATAGAGGTGAGTTAAGTGCTGAAGCTTGCTGGAGAAGAGGTCAAAGGAGCTGAGTCTGTGTCTGAAAGCTTTTGTTTTCTCTGCAGTGTGAGATCCAAGAAATTACTAAGAGAAGAAATAGGGTCATCAGAGGTAGTGCAGCAATCAATTAAAAATTGCCTAAGTATAGTTAACTCCCGAGGATCCAGGTATAGTTGCTGTCAGGAGCTGTGCTGTACACCTATCCGGTTCTACAGCTTTCTTTTAAACTTTTGAGGTTGGAGGCATGCCGAGGTAGAGGCATGAGGAAAGTACATTAATTCATATATTACTAGGATTTTGCTTTCTGGATAAAGAATTTATGGGGTTGGAAAACTGATCAAATTTGGAGATTTGAAGAGATTTAAGTTGGATAGAGAAGAGGCAAGAATAGAAGAGGGATCTTTCATGTTGAGAAACTTTATATTGAGGCATTCTACTAAACTTGAGGCATAATGTTAAGCAGGGAACCTCGAAGTGTAAGGAGATACAGTTGGAGAGGGGAATGTCTGATTTAGAAGAGGGGGAGCAATTTTTAGTGGTTCAAAGTACAAAGTATAACTATAAGGTGAAGTAAAGTTAGAGTGGTGGGAGCTGAGGGTCCAGGGTGGCCCAGTGTTTTTGGTAAGTCAGTCACTCAGATATTACAGTCACCTAGAAGGATGTAGACAGAGGACAAAGACAGAGATGTTGTCCCAGATTTTAAAATTAGCTACAGGTAAGGAAAGTGTGCAAGGATCTGTGTATTGTTGAATGGTAGGAAAGTTGGTAACCAGAATCTCTTTTAGCATATTTTCGTAGGGGTTAAAGAGTGACAACTGTACCCTCTGGGTCTGAAGTCTCGAGTATTTACTTGTGAGGTACATGAAATATCCCAGCCGAAGCACACTACAGGGCTATTACTTGGGTGAGGGTGGGCGGTGCCTATATGACAAGTGGTATTGTTGCTGGACAGCTGGTATTTGGGAGAGGCTGAAGCTGTGGAAGAGACAGAATGAGGATTGCAGAGGACCAGTCAGTGATCCTGACGATGGGGGGAAGGCTTGAGGGTGTAGAGGTGTGTGAAGAGACTCCAGTGCTTTAGAGGGCCTGGTAGTCAAGATAAAGGGTGGCGATAGTTCATCCAGGTGGTTTACAAAGAAAGAGAAAAAAGATTTGACTTTGTGTTTAACTTGCTGTCCCTTGTTACAGTTAGTAGTAAATTCTGGCAGAAAAATAGTGTTTTTGCAGTCCTCTTAACAGCATTTTTTTTTGTATTTTTGATTGTTACTATGAGACTTCATTTAAAAAACTTTAGATTATTGTCTGTCTAAGGGAAAGCTGTTGATTCTGGTGTAGTTACAACTCAATTGTTGGTTCACATGATTACCTAATTTTTCTTTTTTTATATAATCATTCAGATCTTTCAATAATAATAACCACTTAATCACGTTATACAGTTAAGTACTTATTCTAATGATAAGGATGATGCTTGAATTCTTTGTCATATAGGTCTTGTGAACTATGGTACAGACTGTCATTTTTTTCTTGGAAAATTTGCGTAGTAGTACAGGTTAAGACATTTTAACTGGCAGTAAAAATGAAAGAAAAGAGTCAGCTGTGGTCAATAAAATAGTTGGTATACGTCTGAGTAAAGAATCTGGAGGAGAGCGATAAAAACATCTCCAACATTTCCATTTAGAATGAAGAAACACAAGAAAGACATCTCTTATGTTTCACCGTAAGCATAGGATTATTTCCTTATAGTACATGTTTGAAAGAATTATAATTGGGACAAAGTTTAGCAGCAGTATTATGTTTAATAGTTTCACCAAAACTACTAAATTGTATCCAGCTTTGTTTCCATACTTCTTCACCAATATTAGATGACATCATTTAAATTTTGTTGTTAGATTAATATGAATAAATAGTTATCTCTAGTTATTTATGAATTCTTATAGTAAGATCTTCAAACTTGAGGTCCCACAAGTCTTCTAATTTTTTCTGCATGTCATTTTAGTGGTAAAATATGTCGAGCTTGCTTTCACACATGGTGTGAAATTCAGAAATGACTCCCACTTGCCCCTCCCAAAAGTGAACTAGTTTTGTCACTCTACATCAATAACATTTGGAAAGAGAAAATGGCCTAGAAAGTCAATGTGATGGGAATGGCACAGAGCCAAAATTTATTTATTTGGAATTTTTATTCATTAGGAGTAAATTTAGCAAAACATCATTCATTAGGAATCAATCAAACTCCTTGCCATGGCATTTAAAGCTCTAAACCAGGGATAGAAACTTGTTGACAAATGAGCCTTTGTCATGCCAGCTTGGATTACTGAATGCTTTCTAATACCAGCCTTTTAGCAGCCATTTTACATACTATATATATATATATATATATATATATATATATATATATACACACACACACACATATATATATCTGTCTTAAATCCTTCAGACTGTCCTGGAGGTAGACATTATTATTTTCAGAGGAGACAGATGTGAAACAGTTGAATAGCATATGCAGAGGCCCCATAGCCAAGCTTTAGGTTAATACTCAGAGTGCATTTCACCTACCTCCTCACTGTTCCCCAAAATATTCTTTATTTTATCAACTCCATGTTTTTGTTAGGTGTAATCTGAACCACCCTTGCATGGCCATGAATGGTAAAGGCTGAATGGGGAAAGAGTAGATAGGAAACAGAATATCTAGCTGTTAGCTCATGCATTCCTTCAGCAAACAGGATAAACCTCCAGGTTCCAGGAGGTAGTCTAAGGGAGGACAGGGTAGGAAATACACGTGACAGAAGTCTCTCAAGCCCCTGGTCTCTAAAGAGTGGACAGTCTGTAGGGGAGAGAGCAACCAACACCACACTAAATGCATTTTGTTGTTGCTGTTGTTCGGATGATTTTGGGAATTGAACCCAGAGCCCTAGACATGCTAAGCAAGCACTACCACTGAGGGTGCTAAACACTAAATAAAATGATAAGAAGTTGAAATAAGGGAAAAGAGGATACAGGCGTGGAGGTAACATCTGCTCTTCCTCTGAACTAACGAAGGAGAGAGCTGTGTTCCTAGCTCCTGAGCGGACAGGGCGAGTTTCGGCTTGACGCTGGGCATAGAAAGCTTCAGGACGCTCCAGGCAGCGAAGCTGGGGCTCTGAGAGGTTCAGCAGGAGGTGACTGGGAAAGAGCTCCGAGGAGCACCTGGGCTTTTATTGTCCACCTATTTCCAGTGGCCGAGGCAACAGTAGCGGTGACCTAATCCCAGGTGGGCTCTGCGGTGGCGTATACCGCTTTGGGAGTTGTCTGCCTGAGCTTGAAGGGAGAGTCTGTATCGTCGGCATTTTCAGTTGAGGTAAATGTGAGAGTGATGATGCTGTGTAGAAAGGAAAATACGATTTTCCAGTGGAAAAAATGAATCGTTAACGGAGATCGCACATTCTTAAGGAGTCGAGAGTAGCAGAGGCGCCATTAGGGAGGTAGCAGAGAAGCTGAGCGCTGAACACGGGCACTTACAGGACTTCCAGAAGTGAATGTACCTGGTCTTCTGAGAATGTCATTGTATTTGGTGGAAAGCAGAAGCTGTAGTGAGTGCTAACTGTAGTCAGCTCTAGATCTGGGGCCAGCCTGTGACTTCTGAGAATTGTGAACCTGGGTCTGTCGTTCAGGCTCAGCTGGATTTCATTATCTCTTTATTTGTTGCGAACGTGAATGAGACACTGTAGGTCCGCAGACTACTGGAACAGAATAAGCCCCAATTAAATGATGCTTGGTAGGCATTAGGTGGTTGTTTTATATAATATTTATAGAAGGACTACATGAATATGGAAAGAACTAGGTGTGAGGTATATTAGCTATGATGCCAAAAGGAGTCTTAGTCTTTCCATGGTGCTTTTAACTCTAGGTAACTCTTGTGGTTATTTTGTAATTTTAAGACAATCCAACAGGAATCACCATTTTATACAAATGTGTGTGGAGGAGAATGACGGTACAACCATTTTGCCATATAATTCAGAATGAAGGCTTTCATAACGTGTTGGTTAAAAATGTTAAAATTATTTTTGTAGTTTTATGATAAAATTAAGAGTTTTCACATATTTCAAATTTTGATGAGCTCATTCTTTTGTATCACATACTAGGGAAATAAGGAAGACTTGTTTAAAAACACAAAGTATTGTCATTTTTATAATTTGGATAGTTTTATAGCTCTAGACCCAAGTAAACACAAGAAAATATGCAATCATATCTCAGCTATTCATTCATGTAGATATTTAAGCTTATTATCAATTTTTGCTTTTGTGTTTATAGATTCACTTCTTGAAAGTGAAGTTGATATTGCACAAATTGTACAGCTAAGTAGATTACTTCAAAGAGTATTTTAAGAAAGATGATAAACTGTGCTTCACATTTCCAATGCAGTGTATATGAAATACAGTTATCACATAGGCTCAGGTGCTTATGGCACCTGAGCCACTCATGTGAGGCCATCAGGATCTATATCTAAAGCAGAATATAAGTAATAAAGTATGGAAAAATTAAAATTGGTTTATGAATGTCTTTAAAGAAAAAAAATAGTTGGTTTGAAACCCAAACGCTATTTCTCAGTATGCATGCTGTTGCTTCCTTCCGTCTTTCACTCACTCTGTCATTATTGTTTAGCTCCTGTTATCCTCCCTCTCATCCCTTAGTGATCTTAATTTCCTTCTTGGTCTACTTTGACCTATGCAGAAGGTTGCTTAAGCATTTAAAAATTTTTAATGAAATTCTGTAATAATTTAGTCTTTGTGTTAATGTTCTCATAGGAACTCTCTAAGTTTTGGGCAAATAGCTGTTGCCAAATTCTATTGCGTATTTTTTCCTCCTGTCAGTTGTGTTTTAGAGAGAACCCAAATACTTTCTTAAATATTGCCTACTCTTTCATAATTGTTATAATTATCTCCTGATATTGGATCATTTTCAGAAATGCAGAATTCCAATTAAGTCATCTGACAAGTACATTCATAACCGGTTATCTTCATTTTTGAATTAAAAATGTTTTAGTGCTTGCTGTCAAGCCTTATCTCTTTGAGTGTGTGTGGTATATTAAAGGTTGGTTATACCAAAACGCAATAGGGAAAGGCTCACCTGAATGCTTTGGTCAACTTGTCTTTTTATGGCACCCAAGAGCAAGGCACATGGTGTCTCTTCTGTGAGCAGTTGCAACCTAAATCTAATGAATTTTATGGTATTGGAAATTTCTTATTTCTTTATTTCCAATTAATGCATTTTAGCCTTGATAATCTCTATTCTTTGTAGAACAAACTGATTTTTAGAGTTGCTTAATTTTTTTAGTCACACAGTATCATCACACAAAAGCACACAAATTTGTAAAGTCTATAAAACTGCTTGTTTCCTATCAGTGAATTTTTCAGTGTTAAAATACTAAGAAATAACTTAAATAAATACCTTCCTATAAAATTCTTAAAATAATTTGCCCTACCATGTAATTTAGAGAGAATTTCTTCTTCTTATTGATCAACTCTGCTAGGTAATTATGGGCTTCTCTGAAAACTATCTGTTGTAGAGGTCATGAAGAAATGTACCTCCATTTTTAATTTGATCTTTAGCAGTATGCACATGTTAACTCTTGTATTTTTGTAAAAGGAAAACATAATCTTTGTCGAATGGTTTTCTTTTCCTCTGAAAAATGATATCAACCTCTTATGCATGAGAGGATTTCTTTCAGCAGCCCATTGCGGAGAATTCGGTATCTATCTATCCACTCGTATTGTATGTGGACATTCTGGCATATGTACTCTTCAATTTCTCGTTCTGTTCTTTCTGTTTCCTATTGTTCATGGTTTGCATAATTTCTCCCTTGTTAGTGACAGCCTTGTTATAAGAGGACATTTTCAATCATTTCTGTCTCTTGTGCCATCACCAAGGGATAGATTTTATACATTAATAGTACACAAGATAGTGCTTGTCCTATATTTACACTTCTCTTTTCTGGTGTTACTCACTCTTCTGGATAATTGCATGGGGAAGGATAGCATCTCCCTTTCTGCCCCAAGCCATAGTGCACCGTGACTTTGAGACTGCCCTCACAACATCTTCTCCTTTTCTGTTCTGATGGTGACTTCATGTCCCTGTTTGGGCTGGCCAAGCATAATGGCATTATGAAAATACACAAATAATCCCCAAATGACGTACACTTACACTCTTCTGAAGAGATGAGAAGGAGTTTCTTCTATAGGAGATGGAAATATTGAAGGAATAGCATGTGTAGTGATAAAGAACTATCATCTGACACTTGCTTAGCACTGCGGTTCTTTTTGATGTGTGCTTTGTATGTTCAGGCTGAGGGAAGAGAGGAGGAAAGAGAAATGGTAATTAAAATGGAATCAGAAGAAATAAGGCAATAACAGAAATTATGTTCTTCCTACTGGATGGGGGTGTGCTTCTGAAAATGGGCAAGGAGGCGTAGAGGCAAGTGGGGAATATGTGAAGGAGATTGAACGTGGATAAGAAAGATTTTTTTTGAACAAACTGATAATGCTGCTCTTACCATCTCAGCTTCACAATACCCCTTGCCTTACAAAATGCCTCAGGCAAGTTTCTATGTCAGTTTAAACTTGAGCTAAATTTGTTGGGAGACTGAACTGAAGGAATAGGCAGCTATGAGAGGGTCATTACTGGCCCTTCAAACCTTGTGCACTGCAACAGGATAGGAAGCTTGGTCCTTTTGGGAGCATCTTTTTGTTGACTGGACTGATTTCATGATGCAAGGTTCACGTGATATGAATGGTATCAATTTAAAACCAACACCACTTTGTATCAGCTCCATTTGCCTTTTAAAGTCTTTATGTATGAGTGTATGTGAAATTGCCATGATCTACTTCCAGTAAAGTGGAATAATATTAGCTTCAGTTGTTGTTTTGGTCTTTTTTATCTTTCTTTGCTAATCTTTAATTTTCTCTCTTTGGCACTTGCTTTTATAGCTTGAATACTTAATTTGGAAAGTCAATCTTAAATTCCAACTGTTTTAATTTGGTAAATGGATAGATCTTTTGATTATTTTCATACTTTCTAAAGTGTGAAGAATTTGGCTTGTTTTAAGCCCAGGCAGCTTGGCCAATTCCAGTCCTATTCAGTAAGCAAAGTGTGCTCTATGCAGTTATGGTCCCATGGAGACCAGGCATTTCTCAGCCCTCAGTCTTTCATATGATTCCCTTCTAAGCGATATTATAGATCTAGCAAGGATAAAAATGCCAAAACTTATTTGTTTAGATTTTGTTCCTTTTCATGAGTATATTTAGCGTTTGAAATATTAAAGAAGTTATAATACTTTGTTGATTTCATTGAATAGAATCTTTAATTTTTAAGATCCATTCTCTTAGCAAATTTCAAGTAGTAGACATTATTGCTAACTATAGTTGCATAATGTAATATTTCCAAAGTGTAGTTATTTAATGACTGAATGTGTATACTCTCAGTCCAGCATTCTTCTATTTCTCTTGCTCCCCTCCTGCCCACAGCCCTTGGCAGCCGTTGTTCTGATCACTGAGTTTAAGGTTTAGCTTTCCCATGTGAATTATACTGTGTGTCTATGTGTCTTATTTCGCCTAACATAATGTCCTCCAGACTCATCTGTATTGTGTCATATGACAGGATTTCCATCCTTATAAACTCTAGATAATATTCCTTTTGTGTGTGAGAGTACACACACGTGTGTATTGGTGTCTGTAGATGTATTTGTGTCTACAGAAAATCAGATTTTGTTATCTTTTCATCTGTTGGTAGACACTTGGTTGTTCCCATTTCTTGTCTATTATTGATAGTGCTGCTGTGAACATGGAATGCAGACATACTTTTGAGATACTAGTTTTGTGTCTTTTGAATATACAACTGGAAGTCAGATTCCTAGATCAGATTTCTAGCCACAACCTTATACTCAATGAGTAAACCTGTGTGTGCCAGGTACTTGGTTACATGCTTGAGATATAAGTAATAATATATTCCTTCTTCTCAATGAGAGACAGTAGATTACAATATAATGTGCTGGATACCGTGCTAGAGACACACAGAAAGTGCTGTGAATTCAAAAAGCAGAAGAATATTTTCTCCATTTGAGAGAGTCATGGAGGGATTTTTAAAGAAGTCACATCAAATTAAGTTGAAACTTAATTTGCTCCCTACCAAAGTATTATCCTTTCACTTGCCTATTTATTTAGTACTCCAGGAAGCAGAGGCAAGAGGATCGTAAGTTGGAGCCTGACTTGGACAACATAGCAAGATCTCGACTCAAAATAAAAAATAATAAATTAATGATGTATCCTGGTGCAAAGGCCCCAGGTTTATGCCCAAGTACTGCAATATCTATATCTGTATGTCTGAATCGTTAGCTATATTATCTATAGATGTGCACTTGAAGTGTAAAGTGCCTCCCGAACATTCATGGATTGAGAGCTTCAGCCTCAGAGCAGCAGCATTCGGAGGTGGGGCCTAGAGGAGTGACTGGACCCTGAGGGCCTGGCCTCATCAGGACATTAATTCGTAATGTGTAGCTGAATGGACCGTTTGGAGATAGGGCCAGTTGGGGGCCCTGGGTCTAAGGGGACATTTCTCTGAAGGGCACTTCTGGAGCCCAGCCCCCTCCCCTCAGGCTCCGCCCCTCTCCCTCTGCTCCCTGGCTGCCCTGGGGTGTCTTTGCCATACCCTTTCACCCTGGTGTTTCTGGCTTGCCAGCAGCTGACTGTGAGCTAAAACGTCTAACTCCATGAGCCAAAATAAAACCTTTCTCCTTTAAGTTTTTATATGAGGTGCCTGGTAATAGTGACCAAAAGCTAACATAGAAATCTTGCTTTTGACTAGTGCTCTTTCCATGGCTTCAGTATTGAGACAGCACCTTGTCTGTAATCTATTTTGTTAGTTTGTAGCTTGTCATACTGTTCTTTTTAAAAGCCAAATTTCTGTGCTTTTCCTTCTTACTTTAATCTTAGTTTTAATTAGATCATGAAGGCCTTGAGGGTGAGAATGGAAGGTACTCATAAATGGAGAAGGCAGTTGAATAATTAAATGATAATATGGAATTTAGGAAGGGTGAAACTAACATATAATAACCAGAAAGAGAGAGGGAGGAGGATTATCTGAGGGCCAACACTCTGTGGCCCGGTGACAGTGCTCTAAGCACTGGCCTCTTGTGTTACCATGTACTACCATAGAGAAGTAAGAAGTATGTGCCAAGAATGAGTTACAGAAAAAGTGATTTGGAATTATAGTAACAACAACAATCTCCTTAAAAATGCTTTGTGTGAAAACTTGGGAAAAATGGGAGACATAGTGAAACCAATATTTATTTACCTACTAAAGAGGTATAATTTTATTAATCAAAAAACAAATAGATATTTCACTTTTACTATAAATTGTTGGTTGTGAACTAAATATATGTTGATTGACATTCTGTCCCACTCACTTTATTGGCAAATACTGCTGTACCCCGAGCAGTTATGTGGAACCAAGGAAATACACATGGGAAGCTTAGAGCTCAATAAAATACTTATGTACTGGTTGAGATTTATGTTAAACTGACAAACTCACTATCAGTATTAGAAAAACCCGGTGTTAATATCATTTGAGGTTTATATTTTGAGTTTTTATTTGTTATTTTTTTATAGATACCTAGTCTTATATTTTAACAAAAGTTTGTACATCTGAAATTATCTTACATTTTTACAGAATTAATTAAGGTATTGAAAATAAAATATGTTGGCAAATCTAGTCGGTAAATAATATGAGAATATTTACCATGTAAAGACTTAAAGTTTTATATAATAAATTAGGTAGCTTCTGTTAAAGTATTATTTATTCTTGCATAGCAAGATTTAAAGGCAGTATTAAACTATACATAACTATTCTTTTAATTTGCTAGGGGGACTAAGAATAGAGCTGACATTTCCTAATTCTAGAACAGTGGCTTTTAGATGAAATCATTATTATCAAGTATCTTTTGTAAAATGCTAACAGTATAATTGTTCAACTTGTTCAATTTTAATTTGTAAATTTTTAAACAACTATTAATTTCAGTAGTAGACATTTGGGGCAATTTTTCTGGCCTCCTTTTGTATAAAGTTTTCAAGCCAGCTGCTGGCAAAATGGAGTCTAAAGAAGGAACTACATATGTAAGATTGAGACCCTTACTCATGATGCTGTCCTTTAAAATTACTTTTTGTTTAATCATGTATGATTCTGGCACATGTTTGATAGTGAACACTGTTTTAAAATACGCTGTATTGTTCCTGGGCAACCTAAATGTATCGACTTAGTTTATCCTTTTATTAGTTAAAGATACAATTGTGAAACATCTTAACTACTTAAAATAGCAGAAAATAGAATGAAAAAATAATAATCTCAATGAAGGAAAAAAAAAGGTCAGACAAAAAGAAAATATAGGCATGAAAAGTTGAAGGCACAAAATAAGACAATAGATTTTAAAATTAAGTACATCTGTTATTACAATGTATATAATGGCTTGAATGGCTCATTGAAAAGATAAATATTTTGAAACTGAATCAGTGAAATCGAGCACTGTTTACAGATACTCATTTAAAACAATACAGAAAATGAGAGAAAAATAGAATATAGCCAAGGAAAAAGAAATACAGTTTTCCATGTACATTATCAGCGTGACAAAAGCATGACATAAAGTTTCACTCCAGTTACTTATAAAGATGTCTGAAGCCATAGGGAAGCTCTCGCAATGTTAATTTGTATGCACCTAATTAAATAGCCTCAAAATAGTGGAAAAATTGGCATAACTATAAGAAGCAACAGATCAGAAATGACGTCAGAATGGTGTCAGAAATGACAGAATGTGAGCATGTAAAATACTGACAGAGCAGTACAAAATTAATGACATTGTGTGTAGACTGCTGCTCCCCAAAGTTCATGTACACGTTATCCTTTTAAGCACTGTGGAACATTTGCAAATATTGATTTTTATACGTGGCTATGGAGCTTCCCAATACATTTCAAATAATTGCAGTTACAGAGAATATACTATCGGACTGCAAGGCAATTAAACTGAAATCCAGGAGCTAGATGTATAGAACATTCCTTGCTGGATTTTTTTTTTTTTTTTGGACGGGAGGGCGAGAAGGAAACACATATTATGAACTCTACTCATAAACTTTTCAGTGTACAGTATGATATTGTTGACTGTATATACTGTTGTACATTAGATACTGAAGATGTTTTTATCTTTCATGACTGAAACTCTACCTGTTAAATATTGACACTTCTTTTTTTTCCTGCTCCCAGCCATTGGCAGCCACCATTTTAGTTTCTGCTTTACTGTCCATAGATGCTTGTCTTAGTTACTTATTTTTTTACTGGGAGAAAATAGCCAACATCCACAATTTAAAGGTGGAAATTAATTTATTTAACTCACAGTTTTAGAAGGTCTCACACAGGCAGCAATGCTGGAAGCACATGGCCGAGGCTGCAAAGATCCTCCTGACTTTGCAGACAGACTCCAAGTGAAGCAGGAACAAGCCATGTCTGGAGACTCCAGCAAGGCAGATCTGTCAGGGAAGAAGCTGTAATCATGTTTGTTCTTTCTTTCACCTAGAGTAGGCGCCCCTCCCCGACTTCCTGACCCACAAAACAATAACACAAACCTGAAAGCTTATTCCTGGGCATTGCCCAATCTCAACAAGTTGCCCAGTCCTTTCAGGTCAAACCCCAAGCAGTCACTCCTTCCAGCCAGGCCCTACCTCTCAAAAGCACAGGATTCCGCAGTTACCCCTTTACATCGTAATACATGGGGCTTTTGAGGGACACTCCACATCCAAATCATACACCTTTGTATTTCCACCGATAGTGCACAAGGTTTCCAACTTCCTCACATCCTTCCTAACACTTGTTATTTTCTGTTACTTATGTTCATATTTTGCAACAGTTATCCTAAAACGTGTGAGATGATACTGCATCGTGGTTTTGGTGTGCTTCTATCTGATAATTGGTGATGTTGAGTATCTTTTGGATAAATATGTAAATACTTGCCTGATGTTTAACTATATATTTTTTTGCTTTTGAATTGTAGGAATTCATTATGTATTTTGGGTGTTAAACTCCAAATCCAATTCATTATTGTATTTTTTCCCAGAACGAGATGCCTTTCCATTTCTTTGCATCTCTTAATTTCTTTGAGTCAATGTTTTACAGTTTTCAGTATCTTTTGCCTCATTGGTTACATTTATTCCAATAAAATAGCAAACTTTATTTTAAAATTTAAAGAATTTTTTAAAAATTTAAGATAGGATTATTTTCTTCATTTTGTTTTTAGGGTGTTGCTTGTTAGCATAGAAATACAACCGAGTATTGTATGTTGATTTTGTGCCCTGCAACTTTGGTACAATTATTAATGAGTTCAAACACCCCTTTTGTGCAATCTTTAGAGTTTCTGCCTGGAAAATAATCTCACCTGAAAGCAAGGATAGTTTTTCTTACTCTTTTCTATTTCCATAACTTTTATTTCTTTTTCTTACCTAATCTCTGTTACAAAGACAGACATCTCGTGCTGAACTGAAGAAAAGTGGTGTTGAGAATAGTCTGTAATACTTTGCTATTGAAATTACAAGAGAAACTTAAAACTTCTATTGTTTCACTATTCAATATGTTAGTTGTGGAATTTTTATATGTAACTCTTAACATAATCGATAACTGTGTTCCTACATGGTTGAGTGTGTTCTTTTTTAAATCATGGGAATTGACAGGCGCTTGAATTTTGTCAGATGCTTTTTTTATATAATGAGAAACTCATATGATTTTTTAATACTTATTTCTGTTAATGTGGTATATCACATTGATTTTCACATGCGGAACTACTTTTGCATCTCAGGGATAAGTATTACTTTATCATTACATATAATCATTTCCGTGATTTCAGGTTGTTAGTGTTTTGATGAGGATATTTGCATATGTATTTATCAGAGATAGTGACCTGTAGCATTCCTTTCCTGTGATGTCTTTGGTTTTGTTGTCATGATAATATTAGTCTCATAAAATGAATTCAGAAGTGTTTCATATTTTTCCCATTTTTTTGAAGAGTTTTGCAAGGATTGGCAGTAAGTAGGCTTTAAAACATTTGGTAGAATTTTCCAGTGAAGCTATCTTGTCCTCGGCTTTTCTTTGATGAAAGATTTGTGATAAATAAATTAAATCTCCTTGCCCATCATAGACTTGATCATGCTTTTTAGTTTTTCATCATTCTGCTGTGGCAGGTTGTATGTTTCTAGAATTTATCCATTTCTTAGGGTTTTCCAATTCATGGTCAGGCGATTATTAATAATAGTTTCATATGATCCTTGTTTATATAGCAACAGCTATAATGCTCCCTTTTTATTTCTTATTTGGCCTATTTAAGTTTTTTTATTTAGTCTAACTGAAAGTTTTTTGATTTTTTTCAAAACAAATCAGCTAAGTTTTGTGGATTTTTCTTGTATCAAAGTTTTATAATCCTATTTTTTTCTGCACTAATCTTTATTCTTTTCTGCTACCTACGTTGAAATTACATTTTCTTTTCTTTTTTCTCGTTTTCTTGATATAAAGATAATTTCTTTGGGAGCCTTCTTTCTTTTTTTGTGTGTGCAGTGTTTGTTGCTATCAACTTCCCAAGAGGAATATTTTGGCTGTATTCTTTAAATTTTATTATGTTGTGCTTTTTTCTTTTATTTTGTTTCAAGATTTTGTTGTTGATGTATTAGATCCTTATCTCTCAAGGTATTTTCTGACTTCCTTTCAGATTTCTTCCATGAGTCATTTTGCTTAAAAATGTGCTATTTAATTTCCACATATCTTGGAATTTTTCTGTTTTCCTACTGCTGTTGATTTTTAAATTGTGATTGGAAAAGATAATGGTATGATTTAAAACTTAAAATTTGTTCAGACATATTCTGTGACCTAACATGGTATGTGTGAAGTGTGTTCTGTGTGTGCTTGAGAAGAACGCATATTCTATTGTGTGTAATGCTGTTAGGTGTATTTTATTTGTAGTGTTTCTCGAGTTAGCGATTTTCTTGTTGATTTACTGTCTGGATGTTATTTTTCTTATGGGGAGTAGAGTATTGAAATATGCTCTAATTATTTTATTGCTATTTTTTCCTCTTTAGTTCTGTCAATATTTACCTTCAATATATCATTACTATGTATGATGTTGGATGTGTATATATTTATAATTACTTAATTATCTTCATAATAGATTGATCCTTTTTATCTTTATATTTTTTCCTATTTTCTTGTGACAGTTTTTATTTAAAGTAATTTTCACATGGAATATCTTTTCCCATCATTCTCTTTCAGTTTATTTGTATTCTTAAATCTAAAATGAATCTTTTATATATAATTTATAGTTGATTTTTCTGCATTTAAATCCATTTAAAATAATTTCTGATGGCATAGGACCTATAATGCCATTTTACAAGTGTCCGCTGCTCATCTTACTGCTTTGTATTGTGATTTTTGAACCGGCCATCTTTTTATGAGTGTTTCATTGATTTTCAAAATCTGTTTTGGAGACAGCCTTGCCTGTGTTTCCCAGACTAGCTTCAGACTCCTGAGACCAGACAGTCCTCCTGACTCCCCGTTCTGAGTAGTGGAGACTCCAGGTGTACATCTCTGCACCTGGCATATTGTTTTTTTTTTTATGTTTCTATGCTGACATACTTTGATTAGTTTCTCATTTTCTTTGTTTACCATGACTTTTTTTGTGATTTTAATGAGTCTTGCATAAAATAACTTATAACAAATCAATTTTAATTTGATAGCAAATTATATTAAAAGAAAGTACTCTTCTACTCTCCCTAATTCATATTTTCATGTTATCAGTTATTTGATATTTTGCATGCCTTGTAACATATTTCACAGTGGAGATTTTTAGTGCTTTTCTCTTTTAATTTCTATACTAGAATCAAAAGTAGTTTAGGCATGTTATTAAAACATTGCGTATTCTGTATTTACCAACAAGCTTTATATTTTCAAGCCGTTTTGTGTTGCTGCGTGCTCTTCTTTTGTTTCAAGGTCAGGATCTTGTTTCCAGGAAGGCAGGTTGAATGATGATGAAATATTTTACTTTTTGTTTATATGAAAGTCTTTATTTCTTCTGCATTTTAGGACAGTTTTGCTGTACATATTGTTCTTCGTTAGCAGATTTTTTTTTGTTTATTTAAGCACTCTTATTTCTCCTTTCCTGGTTTTAAAGTTTCTGCTCAGAATTCTGCTGGAAGCATTAGGGAAGCTCCCTGTAAGTAGCTGGCGATGTAAATTTAAACACCATGAATCAAAATTATTTAATGCATCAAATATACAAAATACCATAGCATGGTAGGATTCATTACCACTTACCTGGGAGATCACGTGGCCGAGACCTGTGGCTCACTGTCACTGCTCAGCATCTCCAGACTGTATTGCACCATGAGGAATTAGGCTGGGACAAGGTTGAAATTCAAAATTCAAAGTACTGTTTTTATTGAATGTGTTATCTCTTTCATACCAGTGTAAAATCAAAAGTGGTCTAAGCTGACCCATTTTCAGTCAAGGACTGTCTGGAGCTGCTCTTTTTCTTTAAAATTCTCCCTTTGTCTTTTGACAGTCTTACTATGTGAATTTTGTTTGTGTGTTACACTTACTTGGGGTTGTCTTGACTTCTTGAATTTAGATGTCTATTTCCTTCAGATCTAGAACATTTTCTACCATCTGTTCTTATTCAAGCAAGATTTTTTGCACCATTCAGGCTTATCTTCTTCATAGATGCTGCGGTTTGTCAATTGCTGCAATTACTGATGTCCCATAACAGCTTCACTTGTTCTTTCTTTTATTTTCCTCTTTATTCATTTGACTGGATCATTTCAGGTGAGCTGTTTTCAAGTTTCCTCATTCTTCTGCTTGGTCTGGTCTGAAATCTATTGAAGGTCTCAACTAAAATTTTCAGTTCAGATATTATATGCTTCAACTACAAGTTTTCTTCTTTTAAAATTTTTTTTCTCTGTTGTAATTCTCATTTTATTCATGCATTGTTTCCTGTGCTCACTAAGCATTCTTTTATGATGATCATTTTGAATTATATTTCAGATAAATTATATACTTCTGTTTTGGTAGAGTGCTTTGTGTGTGTGTGTGTGTGTGTGTGTGTGTGTGTTTTACTTTTTTGATTCAGCTGAGCCAGTGCCTGAGTGCCTGGCCATACTGTAGACCACCAAAGATGTGTATGTTTATTCAATGAGATTAAAAACAAGCATATTCTATCCTTTTCTTCTAAATAAGTACAGCTGTGGAGACACTCACCAGTGTACACGATAATATTACTGGCAGCATGAAGATTACGGGAGACTTCTCTGCTGTGTTCTTAATTCCAGGGACTTTGGAGGGAATTTAATTAATTTTTCATATATTGTTATGAGAAAATTAATTTGGGGGAGTAATTTAGTGCTCAAATTGCAAATTACCAAAGTGTGTTTGTTACTTTAGCCTCAGAGTCACGTTTAGCATACTTTTTGATCTAACGTTAAAGAGAAAACCAATTTGAAAAGAAGAAAAGGTGATGTATACCAACAAATATTTTGTTCCAAAGTGCAGCTACACTTGATGGAGCTCAGTTTTCAGTTTTACAGTTTATGCATGAATCAATCTCTTCTCTCTCGCTATCCCCTACTGCTGTTTTACTCTTTCTTTCTTTTCCTTTCTCTCTGTCCTTTTCTGTTTCTTTTCTTTTCTTGTTTTTTTTGTCTGCATTTCTTTCTACTTTCATAACTTATTCTTTTTGGAGTTATAAATAAAATCATTTTGAAGTTAAGAAGTCTCTGGAATATTTATATCAGGGTCTTAAATAGCATAGGGTGAATTACTGATTGAGTTGGAGTTTGTCTGCTATTGAGATTTATAATAGAATCCTTACGTTGATTAATGGGAATAATCTATGTCTGTTGTTCCTAATACTGGTCCTACATTAGAAACATTTGGATGATTTTAAGAATTACTAGTATTTGATCCTTTTCCCTAGCACTTTGATTTAACTGATCTGGGTTCCATATATTGGTATTTCCAATAGTTTCCTTCTGTACTATTTCATGTTAAAGTGAAGTTGATGTTGACTTATAATCTTGGCATTAAAGTATAGTCGCCTAAACTTTGGCATCATTATCACCTATAGTTAATTTAACATACAGAATTGTCCTCCAGAATCTTTTACTTCAGAGCTCTTCCAAAACATCAGCATTAATATAAACTGTTTGAGTCTTTTGAGGTGTATTTATCTAAAATTTTATTGGCTGTTTAAAAAAATGTCAACTAAGACACATGTTACCAAGAGATAGGGGTGTGTTTCTTATCCACGTCAGGTATATTTATAACTGTTATCTCATTAAATGTTATAAATACATGATATGTAAAACCATAAAAATGTGATATAAAAAGATTTTGTTTTATATAGGTTGAATTGAGTAATTTGGAAAAATTTACAAACTCAAATCACTAAAAAGCATACTGGTAAGTTGAGTAGGAAAAATATACATAATTGGGGAGAAATAGGGTTAACAAGATCTCTTCAGATTTCTGAGCTAGTACCTATTTTACCCTACTTCAAAAATTAAAACAAAAGAAAATATTACATTGGCCATTTTGGGCAACATACTATATATTTCATTTATACTCTCATGATGGTCATGAGCCACAATATAGCACTCTAAAAAAAGTGTGTTATATATAATCAACCAGAATTGAGTTAAGAAGACATAAAAAATTTGCACAGATCAATAGCATGGTAAGGCTGAATCAGTAGTAATGTCTTTCAACAAAGAATAGCCAGGACCAGATGGATTTACTACAGAGTTCTACCAAACTTTGAAAGAAGAACTAGCCGCAATTCTTCACAACTATTGCAAAATTTGAAATAAAGTGAATTCTTCCAGATTAACTCATTGTGACCAGTGTCGTCTGAATAGTAAAATCAGACAATCATATGGTAACAAAAAAGAAAATTATAGACCTGTATACCTGCTAAACACAGATACAAATATTCTCAACACAATAGTAGAAAATTCAATCCAGTAATATACTGAGAAAATATCAGAGTGACACAAAGATGCTTCAGCATAAATAAACAAATGAACAACAAAATCATGTGATCATCTCAATAAGCACAAACAAGCATTCAGTAAAATTGAATTTTTCATCCATCTTATAGGATATCTCTTTACATTGCTGCTGTCCTCACTGTGTAGAATCTGTTTTGAATTTAATATTCTGTTTGTTGATTCTTGTTCATATTTCCTGTACTACTGAATTGCTCTTCATCAAAAATGTTCCAATTTTTTAGCTCTCAGAGAAGTGAAAATCAAAATTATTTTGAGATTGCATCTCGTGTTGGTCAGAGTGGCTATCATTAAGAATACTAAAGGCAGATCTGGGGTCATAGATTGATCCCCCAATGCCACATATTAGCTGGGTATGGTGGTGTTTGCCTGTTAACCTAGCCTTCAGGAGACTGAGGCAAGAGGATCGCTCTGAGTTCTAGGCCACCCTGAGCAACTGAAATCAGGTCCAGCCTGAACTACAGACCAAGACTGTGTCTCAGAAAAAGAGAGTAAAATAAACACTAAAGACAAGGCATTCTGATAAGGATGCTGAGTATATAGAACACCTAAACTGTGGACAGATGTGTAGATTAGTGCAGCCATTGTAGAAATCAGTATGGCGATTCCTCATACAAACAAAAATACAGAAACCATTTGTTGAATCCTACAGAGATAGCTGCATATACTTATATGCACTTCAGTATGTTGGTATAGGCAATCATTTTTTGGATATGACTTCAAAAGCACAGGGAACAAAAGCAGAGTAGCGAAACAAGATTATAGCCATTGTGAATCTTTGTAAACAAAGGAACAGCACTGCAAAGTGGCCTACTGAATGGGAGAAATCTTTGAGAACTATTTATCTTACAAAGGATTGCTATCTAGGCTAAATGAGGAAATGAAAACCAGAAGTCTAATGAAATAAAAATGTGTTCTGAATGGGTAATTTCCAAAAATGCAGATAACCAAGTATATGAGAAAGCTTGCCGTTCCTAGTAATCAGGGAAATGAGAAGGAAAATTATAATGAAATACCTCACCTCGGTCACAATGACTATTACCAAGAAAGGAAAAAGTGACAGATACTGACATGAATGTGGGGGAAAGAGAACACTTACACACAGTTTGTGGGAATGTAAATTAGTTTAGCTGTAATTCAGAATATGGAGGTTTCTGAAAAAACAAAAAAATTCATCACTTGTCTAGCTCCCCTTCTAAATATATAGTCAAAAGAAATGAAATCAGCACATCTGCGAGATACCTGCATGGCCATGTCTACTGCAGGGTTAGTCACTATAGCCAAGATATGGAAACAATGTGTCACCGCAGAGAGTGGATAAATACAATGTGGAACATTTACATAATGGAATATGTGTTCACTATGAAAGGGTGTGAAACATTTGCCAAACACAGGATTAAAGTCCAATGTTCTGAAATACAGTGTGGTGACTACAATTATGATAACCTATTATATATTTTATGAAGTTAAGATGTGATTCTAATTATTCTGATCTGATCTGATAGTATGCAAGTATTGAAGTAGCATCTTACACTCCAGAAGTTTCTACAATTATTACATTTTAATTAAGAGCAAAAAGTTAAAAATTGAATTTTGTATAATTGGACATTGTTGAAGAATGTACATTTGGATGTACAATTCAAACGTTTAAGCTGCATGTTTATTCTTATCAAGTATTCTTTCAGTTTAACTGATTATTCTCAGACAATGGACCAAATACTCATCTAGATACTATATGACAAAAAAGTTTCTACTTAATATTTATGTCTTCATTCAAATTCTAATTTTATTTATCTTTCAATTCTTACTTTCTTTTGTCTTCATAATAAAATAATTTTCAACTTAACTATTCTTAGACAATGAAAAAAAAACAAGCTCAAGTTCTGCCCTTAGAGATTCTTTTTTTGATTAGTCTAGTATGCAGCTGGGGCATGGCAAATTTTAACTGTTCTTCAGGCAATTCTGATATGTATCTACAATTCAGAACCATTGGTCCAGGAAGTCGGGCATGTGAATACAATCAATTTGTGATAAAACACTTCTAGCTTACATAGGTTTATTGGCCGGATGTTTATTAGAGTAGTGGTGCAATGGATGTTATTATGGTTATGATTTTGTTCTGTTCTTTGAATATATCATGCATACACTTTCCTTGACTGACATCATGTGACAGCATTTCTCTGTCACAGCTGCTTATTTGTTTGTTTGTTTATTTATATAGAGACAGGGTCTTGCTTTGTACTCCAGGCTAGTCCTGAACTCATGTATTTCAAGCTGGCCTCAAATTGAGAGCAATCTTCCCTCCTCAGCCTCCCGAATCCTGGGATTACAGGTGTGTCCCACCATGCCCAGCTTACATGGTTCTGATGGGTTCTGAGGAATCAAACTCAGGGCCTTGCATTTGCTAGGCAAGGGCTCAAACCACTGTATTATTCCTCTAGCCCACAGCTCATTTTCAATTGTTGCTCTTCAGGGACGTTCCCCCTTCCACTGGAGGGCTTTGTTCTTCTCTGAGTCACAAGTAATTACTTGTGCGAGCACCCACCCTTTCCCACCATAGGCCCAAGGTTCCTTCAAAGCCGGGCAGGCAACTGCCCAGGACAGTGCCTGGAGGATTGTAGCTTCTTTTCCCACACCCCCACTATTTTTATTAATATGTGTATGTAATAGATAGTATTTACAATGAATTTGGGTATTTCTTGCACAGATGCATCATATCAACTTTACAATCCCTTCCCATTTTTGACCCTTCCACCCCCTCCGTGTTTCTTCCCCCAACTCCGGCTATCACTTCGTGTGGTTCTATAGAATGTAACTTCTTAAGAACTGGTTCTCGTGTTGCTTGTGCATTTTATGAAATCGCTTCCGTGTCTTCCTTCCCATCTTGTTTCCTGCTTCGCCTTGTCCTGCTGGATCCGCAGTCGATGCTTGATGTCTTCTGTCACTGCAGATTCTTCTGCTCTCCTCCTCTTCGCCGTGTCATTCCTTCAGCTTGTCTTGCTCCCTTTCATCCTGTGTGCCACCTCTTCCTTGGGATCATATGCTTCTTGTACTAAAATGAACCATTAATTGATTGTTTCCTCTCAGGAAACTGCACTTTTAAAACATCCTCCGTGTAGTGCTATCTGCTAGGAGTTTCCTTCTTGTTCTGCCTGCAAAACAGACTGTTCGGAAACATCACAGTTGCTGGTCCAGGATCTTTGCCTGAGAGCTGTGATGTGTAGTTTATAATGCAAAGGGTTTCTTTTTTTTCACTATGGGTCCCAGGTCGACCTTGAACTAATGTCTATCCTCCTGGCTCAGCCTCCCGAGTGTAACAACCTTCCAAGGATTTTATCTTCAGTATCTTCTTCACTATAAAATCAAAACAAGGTGGCTAAAAGGTGTCAATCATTTCCGATAAGCATTTCACAAGGTTAAACCAAAGATTAGTGAATTCTTTTTTAGAAAAAAAAAGATTACTTGGTTTTTGACTGACTTTACTGAATATTTAGTGGTAGAAAAGAACCATTTGTTTGATTCTACTCTTGACTTTAAAACTATGTGTAAGCTTGTTTTTATTATGTTATACATTATATTTTCTTTGTAAAGTGTTGATGAAACCTTTAAATTTGTGTATGTTTTGTTATACTATTTGGGTATTGATACAATATGTATTTTCTTCCAAATCTTTGCCTTTACTCATAACATATATATTTTTTATACTCAGGGGACTAAGTCAGTTGATTGCATTGTTTTGTAAAAGATTCTGTTTCATAGTTTATTGGCCAGGATCAAGATAAGACTATTGATGGAAAGTTAATTAAACCAAAATAATTTCAGATTGTCATTTGTGTTGTAATTTAAAAAGGTAAAATTGGTTTGAATCAAAAGGACCAAATCCCTCCTACTGGCATGCGACTTGGCCTTTTTGTTTATAGCTCTACATTCCAATTTTTGTTTTCCCAGTAGGAACTGTAACCCAAAACCCAATCTAGACAGGTACTTAGATTTTTTTCCGCTAGATCTATTCTGAAAGTTATTTTTATCCTCTTGGCCTTCAGCCTCTCAATACCACTAGATTTACGGGATTTCAAGGCCTGTTCTCTTTTTGGAAGACTAGATGACTGACCTAAATTATGGCCTCCAAGGACAAGCATACTTTGGTCCTTTAGAAGTCCAAGGACATGATGTATTTAAAACAGGATAGGAGGGTTGTATGACTACTCTCATGATTTCATTTTCCTAACTCTAATATTAGTTTTGCAAACAACTAAATTCCCAAACAATTAATGAGATTTAGTTTAAGGAAACAATCATGTATAATTAATGAATTTGTGAATTATTTAAGCATTCTGAACTTCTGTTCTTTTTAAATAACATTGACTCACAAAAAATGGAATTACTGTGGGAAAGAGAAGGAAGAAATTTCATAATCCTCCTGTTAAAGGAGATTATCTCTGAGCATGTTAATTTGTTTTATTCAGGTTAGTAAATTATAACTATGATATTAAGCAGCTACTATTTTACTCTCTCAATCTCTGTTTCAGATGTTTTGATCACCAAGAGGGCAAGCTCAGTGTGACCCTATCTGTAGAACATTTGTAGATAACACTATGCAAAAAGAAGACCAGATTTAAAGGGAAAAGTGAGATTTACAGAGGATTCATTCACCTACTTTCACAAGACAGGAAGCTGGGATTTACCAAAAAATTAAACAAATTACAAGAGTTCATTGCTGAGTGTGGAATAAGATCTTAAATAAGGCACTATCCCTGTCCTCTGGTATTCTATCAGTTATTTCTCAAGATGTTATCACAACTACATTGTTAAGGACTGACTCCTAATGAGTCCAGATTCAAAATAAATGGTAAGTCAAGATTGTAGGCTCAATAAATGCTGCATAGCTAATTCAAAAAAATTTAAATGAACTTAAGTTCATATCACAAATTATGGCACACAAAAAGCAACAGATGCAATGGAATCTTAGTTATTTTGGAATTATTTAAGAGTTCTTTCCCAAGAGGAACAGGAAGAAATGATTAAGATCATTATTACAAATTTAGTTCCAAAGCGTGAGATTAATACCACCCTGAATGTGCCCGATCTCGTCTGATTGAAATCTTTTAAGAACACTGGAACATTTATGAAATTTTGGTTAGATTTCAGCCTGCCTTATGGAGATTTTATAAAAATTATAATAAAAATGCATGAATTTAAAAAAAATTATTAAAATGCATTCTTTTAAAATTATATAACAAAAATGTAAATGTGTTATTACAGTTAATGAGATATTTTCTCATCCAACAATTATCATTTTTATATCAGCAACAAATAATTACATATTGGCTCAAAATTTCATTATACATGGAATATTTACAAACTCAAACGAAATGAAAATTTGAAAAAAATTACATAAAACTCCTGTCTTAACACATAGCTTAATCAATTTAAATATCACGGATAGATGGTATTTTCAATTTTAAAGAAACCATGAATCTTGTGCTTCATCTAAATGAATTTTACTGAATTATTTTTCTCATTTCTGTAACCTTTAATTTTGTGTTGAACCCTTTTAAAAGTGATACCAACTAGGAAACTTGAAGTAGATGCGTGTATATTCAATCCACTTGCAGGAAGGAAAAGCTAAGTAATAGTAAGTGAGG
Organism: Ctenodactylus gundi; assembly: GCA_004027205.1. Taxonomy (NCBI): domain Eukaryota; kingdom Metazoa; phylum Chordata; class Mammalia; order Rodentia; family Ctenodactylidae; genus Ctenodactylus; species Ctenodactylus gundi. The sequence continues at coordinate 486,056 of PVKB01000613.1, forward strand.
AAGTGTTTAGAAATGAAATATGGCATGCTCTCTGTTCCCATTTTATTGATATGTATAAGTGCAAAATTTAATGTTTACATTGATCTTGAGCATTTTGTGCACATACATACCTTGTCAAGGTTACAAGACCTTCCTCGCTCTCCTTTTGACCCTAGCCCTACCCCCTCCCCCACTCCCTCTATTCTTCCCTTTAAGTTTCATGAGATAATTGTGATCTGGGGTTCTCATGTCAGAGAGACCATTCGATATTTCACCTTCTGCTTCTGACTCACTTCACTAAGCATGATGGTCTCAAGTTTTCTCTATTTGCCTACAAAAGCCTCCCAAACTGTCAGACTTTATAAATGCATAGTATATGGATATATCTTACATCTTTTAGATGAATTTGGATAACTCTCTCTACAGTTGTTTGCTTTGCATTCATGAGCAAAAGCAGAATTTTAGTGTGTACTTTAGAATTTTCAGTTTTACTAGTTTCTTCTCAGTTCTATTTCTCGGTCTGTATCATAAATTACTTTTTACTTTTAATGATAATGGCTTTCGATTTTGCATCTGTACCTTATCCTGTCTATTTGTTGTTTTTTGTTTATTTTTTAGAGATAGGGTCTTGCTTCACAGCTAAGTTTGTCCTGAACTCACTACATAGCCCAGGCTGGCCTCAAACTCACAGAAATCTTCCTGCCTCAGCCTCTTATGCGCTGGGATACCTACTATGCACCATTACTCCTAGCTATGTGATGCTGAGGAATCTAACTCAGAGCCTTGCACTCGCTATTGAAGCACTCTAGTTCTATGTGCTATGCTATTCCTCCAGCCCTCCATTTGTTAATTTATTTACATTGTTAAAATAACATTGTTAGAATAAACATAATTGCTATTAATCACTGTTTAAGATTTTGTCATGATTATGGTACTGTAATATAAGCCATATAGTTTTCAAAGTTTAATATTGCTTTGGTAAGACATGCATCAGTTGTCATCTCATCCTGTTTAATTTCCCAGTGTTCCTATAAATGTCCTTGTGTAGTACCTGAGCAGCTGGAGTGCTTTAGGGGGACACAATTCACATTGACTGTGATGCTGATGGTATTTCCTGGACTTGTGCAAAAAGCACCATCTACTAGCCACAGTAAATGTGTGTTTCACATTGGATAATCGCAGTTATTCAGGAGTAATTACAGTGCTAAGGCCTAACCTAATTGCGTGGGGTCTAGTTCATAGTTCACAAAGTGAAGTCTGTATAAAAGAATTAACATGCATCTTGACAAAAGCTATCTTTAAGTACCTTAAAGTATATAAAACTTCACATCTTCATGAAATAAAATATATGTAACATATTCATTGAACATAGAATTTTAAAGTAAGGCCTAATATATATAATTCTGCTTTATCCTGGCAGATGGTTTGGGGCTTAAGCATCCAGTTATGTCACAGGAAACTTAATGTTCTCTATACAGACACAGCACGAGTACAAACATATGCACACTTAACACACTGTAAAATTACGAAAGAAATGAAACCTCTGACTAAGAGCATGTGAACATATGAATGCAGTTAAGTTAAAGAAGAAATCATTGGAATGAAGTGTTCATTCCTTCACTTTTTGTTGACAAAGTGATTGTTTTATTTATACTCTAGCTGAGAAAGTAAGCAGCCAGGAGATTCTGTAGATGGTCCAGCAGCCATTGTGGCAACCACAGTGATTACTGTTGTTTTGGAGACTTTGATCTTGGTGCTCACATGGGCAGGCCTTGGCTACAAAAAGGACATAGACTTCTCTGCTTCCCCTTCTTTGTTTAGACATTGAGTCTTCCCAGGCCTAGAGTTTCCCTGTCTTACTCTCTGGCTGCCTATGATAATTATTTTTATAAGCTGTCTCAACTTTCCTTGGAAGTGGCACCACATTTAAATAATATGTTTCCATTTTCTGTCTTCAGTTGTTCTATTTTCTTCTCAACCACCTGTTTGCAAATGAGGCCCCTTGATGGCCTCCACTGAATTAATAATCCTAGTGGACGCCCCACACTCCCAGTTTTAGTCTCTCTGCTACGCAGTCCTCCCATAGCCTGGCTGTGTCCCCCTGGTCTCTGTGACATAGCTGTTTGTACATTTCCAGAGGGGAGCGCTGGCAGAAAACTGAAAGACAGGCTTCTCTGCACCAGGCTGCACCTCTGGAAGCCGCTGTGTTTTTGTGATTGCAGCTCTCCGTTGGCGGCCTCACAGTCACAACGCTGGCCCGCCATGGGCTCTGTAGAAGCACTTCCTCCTTCTGCTCTTTAGCCTAGGATACTAATTTCCTGTTCCTACCAGAGTGTGGGTCCTTGCCCATCCCTGCTTTTTTCCTTAACCTTGATCGAGCTATCCCTCTCTAGGAGTTCACCACTCAGCCTGCTTTGTTTCCCTATAACTTAGGAGTTCTTTAATTATAGCATTTCAGTTTGGCTTCTGTTGTAATTAGTTGTGTGTGAGTCTGTCTGCCTATTCAACACCGAGGGTGTGGATTCATATTGGCACCTCAGCACAGAGCAGAGTGCAGGGCATGTAAGATATCAGTATGTATTTTTAAATGTTTGAGTAGGTCAATTAGACTGTTACTGCCTCAGTTTTCTCTCCGAAAAATCCCAGGGCTGTTCTAGTGGTGTTCTGTTATTCTTTGCGGTGTTTTCAGCGGTCAGTATAGCTTCTCGGAGCTTCTTCATACTTTCCCCATGGCACGCCGAGGGCATACGTTTCCTCCTGGCATTACTGAGAGTTCCCAGTAAGCCTTAGAATTATGGAGTCAGATCAACTGATCCATACAGGAAATGAGACTACACTCGCTCGCTTTGGGTTCTCCCTAAGCCAAGCTCGCCATTTGTGCTTAGTTTTTGAACGGGACTGAGGCCCGGTGAGCGCGTCCATCTTTGTGTTTTCTTCCCCCTTGCCCAAGCCCCGTTTGGTGCCCTACTGTCCCACGAGTTGCCGAAAGGAGGTTTTTGAATTAAAGGTTCAGAACAGAAGGTCCATCTGCTCTGCATGAATTTTAAATTATCGTGAGACTTTGTGTAAGGAGAATTTACACTTTCTTTTTTACTGTGTCTCCTTTTCACTCTGTGTAAGAAAGTCTTGAAGACGTGCAGCATCAATTTTTTCTTGTATACACTCTAAGACTTGAATACACTACAGCTATCAAGTCGTGTAATAGGCTTAGAAACCTTTACACGGCAGGCACTGATTAGAAATAAGAAAGGTTTTAGTCATTCTCATTATCTTATAAAATGTAGTACTTATTAAGTATAATTAAACATTGACTATGTCAGATCTTGGTATTCAAGTTTATGAGAATAAGAAAAAGAGCACACTCTGCATTACACTTTGGAGATATATTTTGCAGTCAGTTGGGTTCATTAAGTAAATGCACGTGTTATTTTAATTCATAGTATAATAGATAGTATTCAACTGACATATGTGTAGTTTCAGTATGAATATTCATGAGTGAGCAAGTTTCATCCAGACTTTAAGTAATATAGTTCACAAATAAATTGTATTCCTTTGTAGCAAGCTCCAAAATTTTTAAAATCAATTGACTAGTAGATATATATTATGTAGTCAAAGTTATTGAAAATCCTGAGTAAGGAGATCAGTTGAAAGATGGCTTTTTAAAAATGTGCATGATTTTCATTATTAAAATATGTCTTTAAATATTAGTTAATTTTTCAGTGAAGATGAAAGTTGGGCTATACATGCATATTAATGCATATTAATGTAGTAATATACTGATATCAATGAAAATAGATATCAATTATTACTGGCAAGTTGTTGGTTTTAAACACAGTAGGTAAATATAAATTCCAAAATGTGAAGACTTTATATAGCAGAATTACAAGGAAGTGTACACATTCACTTTGTAAAACGTGCACGGCTAAAATAACAAGCTGGATTTAGTAACTAAGGAGAATAAAGTGCCAGGAACTTTGTCATGTAATCACTTCTACTCATCTGAAAACTAATTATCTTGGGGTCAATCTAGATGTTTTGAAAACTGCAGCATTGACAATATTGGCGCTTTTTAGAAGAAAAAAATACAAAATGACAAAAGCAAAAGTTAGCTTATTAGAGTCTTAGAAAGGACCCAAGCCAGAGAAGAAGCCTGAGGTTAAGCTTCATTATTCAGAGTAAATGTGAATTTAGGAAATTAATCAATATGGGTAGGGGGAAACATTCATTCCAAAATAAGCAAACAATTTCTGTTAGCTAAAGGTCTGTGTTAGTTGTAGTATTTTGAAAATTTCAGAAAGAAATTGATGCTCTATGAATTTTTACTAAAACCTCTTTTTATATAGAATCTGAAGTTATATTTAAAATGTGTATATCATTGGGATGGACACAAGGCAGAGCAGCTTAACTTATCTCAACTTCTTAAATGGAGTCTCAATTCACATACATTTAATTTAATAACAAGCTATAAACCATAAAGCTTACATGTTGAAATGAAATTTTTGTTTTAAAAATTGTAACAATATGTTGATATATATATATATATATATATATATATATATATATATATATATATACATACATTGGGGCTGGAGTAATGGCTCAGCGGTTAAAGCACTTGCCAAGGACTCAATCAAGCACTAAGTACCTGAGTTTGATTCCCCAGTACCACATAAGCTGGGTGTCGTGGTGCACACCTGTCATCCCAGCCCTCAGGAGACTGAGGCAGGAAGATTGCCATGAGGCCAACTACTAATCCAGACCCTGTCTCAAAAACAAACCAAACCAAAATAAATCAGAAAGAAAGAAAGAAAGAAAGAAGCCTTTCTCATATTGTGTTAGAACTTGTTGCTACTCCAAGTGCCTACCTACATACATATCCTCAGTGTGGCATTTCCTACCAGGTGTGTAATTGGCTATGAGTCTGCTTTGTGACACTTCTTTTTCAGTCTTATTGTGACTTAAGTCATAATATCTCATTATCATTTTTGTGTCTCGTCTTACCTTGTGAAATTAGTTGGCAAGATGCTAATTTAGGTTTACATGTCCATTACAGTGGCTTGAATTTAGGTTGATAGTTACTGAAATACCTTGAAAGACAGTACGAGAACATGTAAAGCACTGCTGCAAAACAATCTGAATGCCTCTAAGATGTTTTTTTATAATAAAAAATCAACACATGTTTATGTTTTTTCCTAAAGCGATATGCCAGTTTCAAGGGCGAACCTTCTTCGAAGGAGAACGAAGCACGGTCTACTCCTCTTCCGGGGTGTGCGTTCTCTATGAGTGCAAGGTAAGGGGGCTGACTCGATGAGTTTTTCAGAATTGTTTCAGTTATATAAAGAGTGCTTCTTTTAAAAACTCATTCTTGTATTAACCTTTTTAAATTCTAAGGCAAAGGGAAAATTCAAAATATCATGTAGAATTCAAATATAAAGAAATTTTCATTATCTTTTCAAACATTTAAATTAATGGTTATAAAATAATTTTCACAATAAGTAAAAATGTGATGTTGAATAAAACTTATATGACATTGTCTTATATTCACCAAATTCAAATGAGCTTCTTCAGTGTTGAGAGGAGAGTGTAGGTAAAGTTAGCCCATTGGTACTTGTGATTTTGACCCAGGAGAGAAAATATCACACAGTTAACTTGGAAACAAAATATGAAATTATGTAGATTATATTGATACTGATCCTCATGTCCTCTCAGGAGTATTTTAAATTAGTTAAAGAAGTATCCCTTACAAAATTAATCATCATGGTCTCAAAGTATGTTTCAGAAGCCAGCATGTTTCTTTTGAACTCTGCTATAACCAGAAAAACTAAATACATTCTACAGTACCTTTCTTATTTGCCTTTTATAAACTACAGTGTCATAGTTCTTGATCCTATTGTTTCACTCCAAGCCATATTCTATTATAAGAAAATTGTCATTAATACATACTGTTTACTTTAAGGTTCCTTTTATATTTGTTCTATAATTTTCCTCTTTAGTTGCCTCCTATACGTGGACTTAGGAATGATCTAGCATATACAGATTATAAAAAATAAAGTAAGAGATTTACTCTGCTGATACCACTAATAGACTGAGGAGCTGTGTGATTATCAAGAGTTGGGAGGGGCTAAAGTCATAGTGCAGTGTTTGAAGTGCTTGCCTAGCAAGCACAAGGCCTTAAGTTCAATACTCTAGTCCTGGGAGTGGTGGTGCACTCCTGTAGTCCTAGCACTCGGAAGTTGAGGCAGGAGAATTGTTTTAATTTTGAGGTTAGCCTGGATGACATTGTGAGTTCAGAACAAGTCTGGACTACAGTGTGAGACTCTACCTCAAGGGGGAAAAAAAAGAGTTGAATGTAGAAAATCCTAAGAATTTTGCCAGGATAAGTTGAGCCTAAAAGATGGTCCACTTGATGCATCTTACTTGAACCTCTTGTTTTGGTTTTAAATCAGCTTTCCTCTCATGTAAGTTACATCTTAAAGACAAGAGAACAGAGGCACGGGAATATTACTAACCAAACGACTGCACCTGTATTACAAGATGAAATTTTTTCTATCAGCATTCCTACGCCAATATTATTTTGAGTGGAGTTAGTCCCTGTATGTATAAGGATTGAAAACTTAGAACGAGGTCTAGTGACTCCAGAATGAGAAAAAAATCTTAAAAAGTTGCTCCAAGGACTGTTGAAGTCTTCTGTGAGCTTCTTTCTAATGGTTATCTTTAAATTTGAAATACCAGCTCTAAATTTAAAATTTTGAGGGCATTTGAAGTCTCTCTACTTCGGTGTGTGGGTAAATCTTTTCACCTGACCAGAATGTATTTTATAGTACATACTGGTTATCGTGATGTTAGAATTTACTGGCATAGTTGGTTATTTGATTGTTAATATCCTATAAAATGATTTGATTATAAAGTAGTTTAGTTAGTTGTCAGCACACAAGCTACACTGAAGATGCTCAGTAAATATTAGATTTATATTTTTCCATTCTTCAATCAAAAGCACCGTTTCCTCATCTCAAAGTGCTGTGCTATCTGTTAAAAATATGAAGCAAGCCTCAAAAATTTTTTTGCCGATCTAAATTTTTAATATTTAACCCATATATTTAAAACATCATCATTGCAATGTGAAATCCTTATAAAAATCATTAACGAACTTTTACATTTTTGGTCATATTTTGTCTTCAGAATCTTGTGTGTAGTTTGCAATTATGATGTTCAAGAGCCACGTGTAGTGGAGGCTATCAATTTTTTTTCCTTTTTTCTCCCTATTTTATTGATATGTATAGGTGCAATATATAAAGTTTACGTTGATCTAGAGTATTTTGTGCACATACATATTGTGGCAAAGTTATAAATCCTTCCCTTCTGTCTTTTTGACGCTCCCACTCCCTTCCTCTCCCCTCTAGTTCCCGTTATTCCCCACATTAAATTCTACAAAATAATTGTGATCTGGGTTTCTCATATTAGAGAAATTGTTCGATATTTCACCTTCTGCTTCTGACTCATTTCATTAAGCGTGTTTGTCCCAAGTCGCCTCCATTTGCATACAACTCCTCAACAGACCAGTGAAGACTAGTTATTGGAGAGCAGATCTCTGTCAGATCGTTAGAAGCCTCTTAGTTCTTGAAATTCTTGACATCTAGGATGTTCCTTGTTTCTTTTCTCTTCAGACTCTGTGCCTCTTGTGTTAAAAACTTTAGATAACTGGCACATCTCTCTTGCTTCCAATTTTTGGCTGCCAATTCTAGTTCCTGTTTGTTCTTTTATTGTTGGTTCTGTGGCCTTGAAAATAGGTCTAGGGATATACATGTTGGATATTAACACGGGCAGATAATCATTGTAGTTTTGAATGTGAGCTTACCAGAACTGATCCACCTGCTAATTCAAAAAACAGGCAGGGGGGTAGGATGGAGAGGTAGGGAGAGATGGGTAGGGGGAGGGACAAAAGGAGAGTGGGAAAGTCCTTGTCACCTTGATAAGTACGTGCACAAAATGCTCAACTTCATTGTAAACCTTAAAATTTGCGCTCATACATATAAATAAAATGGGGGGGGGAATGAAAAAAAAAGACTACACTATGCGTGTCTTAATGATCCCTGTTCTTAAGAGATTTCACAACTGCAATGTGTAAGCCAAATGCTTGCTTCTGTGGCAAGACACAGTTGTTACAAAAAAGTCCTATTACTGTTTTGTTTTTTACTTAAGAGTAGTTTTATTTCTTTCATTTGCTAGAAGTATAATGATTTTATGTTGATTTAGTCTCTCAAGAAAAAGTGATCTGGTGATGGAGGGGAAAAGAACAGGGGTAAAAATTACCAAGACGTGAGATGTATAAGCAACAACTCCCCAGGATGGATGTAATTAGTATGTATCGCAAACATATACTAATAAAATAATTATGGGAAACAATTAAAGTGGCAACCCACGCCAGAAAATATGCTGGAGATTAATTTATGAAGCACGTAAATCCTGACATTATTTTCCTTTATTGATTGTTGAAGACCCCAATATTCCTTCCTGTCATCTTCTGGGAGACTTTCTTTAAGAGTTATAAAACTATGAGAACATTTTGGAATGAGCGTGTGTGAAAAGCTCAGTTTTGATTTACTGTTACTTTTAAAATGAGCTTTTGACACAATTCAAGCTCTATCTTTGTCACAGTTGTCATTGAATTTGCAAATATGTTGTAAAACCTAAAGAATTTTTCAGTATTACCCAGGTGTTTGGCAAACTACAGATACACCTGCAGTTTCCTGTGTTCTGATCCCAGTGTTTCTGTCTGTTTTGAAGGTTTTCTAATTGGGTTTTAAATGAGCCCATGACCTGTGCAGAGGTTCTCAGGATGAAAATATCACTGGCATATTTGAAGAACCTCCTCAGATACTAGATATAGAAACTTCTTATTAAGCCCTAATTGCAGAGTTCAAGGCGATTCTCTTCTCTTGTCTGACAGGACCAGACCATGAGGCTTATTGAGAGCTCAGCCTGTCCAGTTTTGGATTGTCCAGAAACTCATCAGATTACCTTGTCTCACAGCTGCTGCAAAGTTTGTAAAGGTAAGACGTTTTTATAAAGTAAGATCTATGTGCAAAAATATAGATGGGACCGGAAACAAATATAACACGTTTTTACTCATTTGCAGAAACTAAAATGATAATGTCAAAAAAATAGAAAATATTACAGAATATTGTTTTTTTTTATACCTTTGAAGGCTACGAGGATGGGAGAAATGGAGAGAAGAGGGTGAAGGGTTCAGGAGTGTAGTTGAGTAGGAGGAATCATGTCCGATGTTCTCGTCAGAGTGGGAAAACTATGGTTGACAAAATTAATTGAATATTTCAAAATGGGAACTAGAGACAATTTTGAAAGTTCTTAACACAAGGAAAGATCTATTTCTGAGGTGACAGATGTCAATTACCATGATTTGATCATTACACATGATATATGTATGTTCAAATGTCACACTGAATCCCATAAATATGCACAATTAAAATGTGTCAATTAAAAATAAAAGTGAGTTTAAAAATTTATACTTTTTTTTTTTAGATGAGGTCTTGTGCTGTAGCCCAGAGCTGGTCCTGAACTCATTTTGTAGCCCAGGCTGGACTTGCACTCATAGCAATCCTCCTATCTCAGGCCTATAAATGTGAGGATTACAGGCAAATGCTACTATGCCCGGCTTATATGGTGCTGGAGAATTGGACTCAGGCCTTGCATTTGCTAGGCAAGCAAACTAACTGCTGTGAAATTTCTCCAGCCCTGAAATAGAAATGCTTATATCAATTATTTTCAAAGACTAATAGTGTTTCCCTAAATTGGTTTATTTATTTATTTTTTTGAGACAGTCTCATTGTGTAGTCTAAGCTGATCTTGAACTTACTATGTAGCCTGAGGTGGCCTAGAAGTTGTGGCAGTCTTTCTTCAGCCTCCCAACTGCTGGGATTTCAGGCATGCACCACCACATCCAGCCATTTCCATAAGTTCTTTTAGTATTTGGTATCCATCAAGTATCCACAATGAATTTGACAAAGTATAGCCACGACTCTCCTGGGCATTTCTGCCAGGTATCTGTACCTGTCTCTAAGCCTGTCTTTGTGCGCTGATTCTGAACCCAGACGACTTTGTTAACGTTATGCAACCATATAGAGTCAGATATATTATTGATGATAGCTGTTGCTTGGCAACAAGATTTTGTTTATTTTAAAGTTTCTTCCATTTATATCTGTCTGTGGCATACATTCTGTGTGCCTGTCTCAAATCCCTCTCTCATCACTTTCATTCTTCTTTACTCAAAGGCTTCTGGACTCCTGAGAAGACAGTTGCTTCTTTTCTGTTGGCTCTAGAACCAATAAGTATATGGGACTTAGAGTTTTAGTTCAATATAATAAAACACTAAATTCCAGACTATTCCTAAATGTAAAGAAACAGCGATTTCCCTCTAGTAAATGTTTAACTTGTTACCTTATTGTAGAGTCAAGCACACTAAAACTTAAGTTATATGAAATTCCCTAGGACCCCATCAGTCACAATTTTTGTGCACCTTCTTGTATAATAATGAGGTTATCTATTTGTGGATTCAGCTTCTTCAATAGACTGTGCATTTTGATGATTGACTTGGTTTTTATTTTCATCTTTATATCTTCTTACCTAGTGTGTTGAAACTGGACCTGCATAACTAGTTGCCCCAAGTACACTACAGTAAGCATTTGTTTGAATGATGACCTTTAGGCTGATGAAGAGTGTGTCTTACAATGTAAAAGATAAAAAAAATCACAAAAATTTATAAAAATGATATTTTTGATTTCAACCAGGGCACATAAAATCACTCACCACCATTTTTAGCAGTGTGGTATATTGAGTTTTTGTTTTGTTTTGTGATTGTTGAAGTTCCTTTTGCATTCATTCAGTGAAGAAGTTTAAGTATTAGTCCTATGGGAGGCTCTTTGGGAATTCTGTAGTGGTTTAAGAGTAGGTCTGCCCTTCAAAAAGCTTTCAGATTAGATCCTAGGAACTAAGGAATACTTTTGAAAGATACCATGATCAAGTAGTCATGTAACAAGGACCATTAGAGTTTTTACCTCACAGTGTTTGAGCCAGGACCTTGCGCAGAACACACGTAGACTTTGAAGTGAGTTAAGAATACTTATTTAAGTTATATGACTTGAGACTTTCAGTTTCCATCTTGATTTGAGCATCTTTGGTATCCATTGACAGGCTGTCTTGGTGCCTTTTGAATTTATATGTGCATACAGATCATTTAGAAGTCTTAATAGAATGTAGATCTTGGGCTGGGGTTTAGCCCCATAATAGAGCACTTGCCTAGCTAGGCTCTGAATCTGATTCTTAGAACTGTATAAGGTAAAAACAAACAAATGAACAAATAAATGAACAATAATGACAAAAAAAGTGTTTGGGTGATTTGGGCAAAAAAATTGTATGTTTCATGTGCTTCAGGTATGTAGATGCTGCTGGTAAGATGATCACACTATGCATATTTACTTATTCCTGTAGAAACTGCCCCAACACTCAGTGGCCTAAGACAGCAGCTGTTTTAGTGTAGATATCAGTATGGTGGGTGTTGAGTGGCTCCATGTGATGTTAACTGGGGTCACTTTCTGATGTTCTGTTGGAAACGGCGTGAGGCTGGGAAATTCAAGGTGGTCTCACTCTTGCCTGGGCATGTTATTGGTAGGGACAGCCATGACTCCCTTCCTTTTCATGTATCTCTGGACTTTTAACCATCATCTTTGCAGCAGGGTGGTTGTCACTCTGCCTAAATGGTAGCTTAAGGTTTTAAAGAGGTAGTCCAGACCTCAGGTATCACTTTTGTTATAATTGTTTGGTTAGAGCAGTCACAGAACAGCCATGATTTCAGGGAAAGTAAAACAGACTATGCCACAGATGGGAAGACTGAATCTTTCATCCTCTTTAGTTGATCAGAAGTGTTTGGGGACTACTCACAGATTACAGAGATGATTAGTACAAAAATTAGTCAGGAACCAGTAGGTAAAATTTGAGTAAGAAGATGAGATAGGGCCTTGTTCAAATTTCAAAAACAAAATTCCTGGCTACTTTCCCTTTGTTTTAAAAGAGCCCTAATATTTTACAAAGAGAAAGTTAAGAAATGGAAAAGCTAGATACACAAATTCTGTCATATTTAAGTTATTTGTGGTTTGAAATTAATGTGTTTACATAGCACAATGAAAGGTAGATGACAAAACATCCCACAGCTCCATCCATCTGAGATTCTGATTGCAGTTGCTTATGGGTTTGTGGGACTTTGGCATCACCGTTTCTCAAAATTCCATGATAAATTCTCACTTCAGAAGCCAGAATTGTGAATCACTGCCTTTGGTAATACCTAAACTCTTTTAGATAAATATGTCCTCTCGAAACATTTTGCATCATGTATAATAAAGATTACATCAGTATCTGACTTCAAATATGCAGAATACATAATAAATTGTTCTGGCATTCACTGACTTTTGAATGAGTGAAGGAAGGAAATTCCAGTTCTCAAGCCTCAAATTTTGAGTAGACTTTTTTACATATGTTGTGGCAAATTCATTTGTCATAAACTTGGCTTCGTGTTTCCAGGCCTGTCTGCCTGGTGCTAAGGAAGCATGCTCACATCTGAAAGTGTATGTTGTTCAACTCTGGTTAGGAAGTATTCTCTGAAGAAGGAACATGTGGTGAAAGTATTGACCTTTCCATTAGAGGCTTGGCCAGTGGTCAGAAACCAAGCTGTGCCTGAAATAAGGCTCCAAATTGCTAGGCACAAAATCAAATCCCACCAAGACTGTTTTTAGCTGGCTATCTTTTCTAGTAGCAAGTTCAAAGAAATGTAGCAATAGACATTTTCACCTTTTTTTTGTTGTTGTTTTGTTTTGTATTTGAGAGCCCTTTCAGGGAAGCTTATAACAAATTACAAATTACAGAAATGTCCACTTCTTCCTTGTTGTTTTCTTCTTCCTTGGCACCCCTGTTCTCTGCTTGCAAGACCATTCACCGGGTACCTCACTTTTAGTATTTACTTTATTGCACTTCTAAGTATAAGAGAGCATTCCCACACTGAAGACTGATTTGTTATTGTTTGTTTTCATTTTTCATTTCTGGATAAATTGTAGCGCTAACATTATTTATCACGTGCATGACTCTTGTTATCTTATTATTGCTATTTACATTTTTAATTTGATTATGTGTTCATTTATTTTTTAAAAAATTAGTTTCATTTCTAAGCAATAGTGTCTATAAAATGATGCAGTTAATTGCAGTATTAATATATTTCTCATATGCATTATAAATAAAGGCCATTGATACCTTTTTTGCCTATTAATTCATGTCATGTATTACACTTTGGGAAACACTAGGATAATCTAGTATCTTGTAAACAATACTGAACCTTATTAGTAGTTTTTTTCTGTGCAAGTGGCAGAACAGCTAATATTTCTGGGTCTGCCCCCCCAAAAAAGAATATCTATCCCCAACAGTCAGAGATCATGTTAGCCTAAGAAGCTACTCAATTTGGATCATAGCATTTTTGCCTGGTGTGTCTCTGTCTCATTTGAGGTGACTACTTTTAAGCTCAATCAGGTAGATCTCCAATGTTCTTATGTTCATATCTTCATGATATTCAAGTACATCAAGGAGTTTAGCAATCTCCTGTGTTGAATAAAAGCCTCAAAAATGAGTTTCAGTGGTCTTCATTAGCTTCAATTGACATACTTATTGTGTCTTGGCCAATGCAATCCATTTTGCTGATGTAGTTTTATTTTATAGAGTTGCAGAGTCCATTTTCTGAATTGACTACAGAGGTGAGAGGCCCACCCAAAGTACGCCAAGTTGTTTTCCTGACAGTTGCCAGGGCAAAATGAACAAACCTTCACCACATAGTTACTGTGTGTCCTTCGTCCTACCACGTTTTGTTACCAGAGTGTGTATCCTTCTTCTCAGCGTCTTTCCTTTCCATTCCACCTTTGCTCCAGATATGAAAAAATTCACATTTATATTTCATCTTAAAAGGCTGCACTTACCAGGAAACATAGAATTTTATGTACATGTGTGACAGTAAAAAAATAGAAAACTTGATATTATTGATATTAAAAGCAAAGAAAAAAGATTAAGGAAAGGTTGTGTTATATAATTAGTTCATCCACCCATCTATAACAAATATTTGAATTTTCTGCTGTGAAATGGATCTAACACAAAGCTTTTACTTATTAGTAATACCCTAACACCTGTTGTTATTAACAGATGCTACACCGTTATGCTTTACTACATGGTCTAATTTAAAACTGACATTTTTACCTCGTAGATATTATTAATTTTACAGGTGAGAAAACTTGAAGTCTTAGAAAGTTGAATTTACTTACACAGCTAGTAATTTACACAGCCGGTAAGTGGCTGAGATTAGATGTGTCGTGATGTTTGCTAATGCTGAAAGCCAAGTGCACACGAGTAGAAAAGCAGCTCTGCAGGAGTAGGGAAGATTGTCAACCCACAGGCGAGTTTTTGAAGCTATACCCTTTAGAGAAGAACCACTTCACCTGGCTCTGAATTTGCTGCCTATTAGCATTTAGCACCCTGGCTCTGGTATTTTGTTTCTAAAAAGTAAATACTTAGAACCAGACAACCTTTTTTGTTAAAATAGTAGATTAGAAGAGCTGTCATTGTCTGACATTGTTTGTGGTAAATTAGAATGAATTTGATTGATTGGAATACTTAATTTTCAAATTTTCAAGTTAATCAGAATCTCACCCAAGTGTTGGAGGAATAGCTCAGTGGTTAAAGGGGTAGCTTACCTATCACTAGTACCTGAGATCTATGCCTTGGCACCACATAAGCTGGGCATGATACTGCATGCCTGTAATCCTAGCACTCAGGAGGCTGAGGCAGGAGGACTGCAGTGAGCTGGAGGCCGGCCTGTGCTACATAGCAAGCTCAGAAGCAGCATGGACTACAGAGTGAGACCTTGTCTCAAACAAACAAACAAACAAACAAACAAAATCTCATTTGATAAAAGTACTTTCTAACTTTTGTCTAACATAGTGAAAATAGAATCACTCTTTGTCTCACAGTTGAAAAATTTTTGCAGCCGTTGAGACCTGTGTCATGTGTATGTGCATCGCGTTCAGTGCTGAGATAGGACTTATTACTATTACTGAGGTGGGACTGGACACAGTGCATACACATGGAGCATATGGCATGGCATAGATAATATGGGAAGATTTTTAAGAATGGAAGAAGAGAAGTCAGCAGAGTGGAAAGTTGAAAGATAATTCTGAAAAATGTAAACCCAAGAAAGAAAAATAAAGATGTGTCAGAAACAGGGCCTATTTTTAAGTCACAACCCTCTGAATGTTGTCTGAAATGTTACAGATAAAATTACATGGTCTTCAGCACTATGTTAAACTTTACCTCCTAATTCTCTATGTATCTTGAGGAATGGATTTTTGACACATTTAAAATTAGTTTGATGATGTGCTGGGCTATTGGAGTGGGGAAGAAGACTTTTACTGAAATTGTTGCCCTTGGGTGTTGTGAGACAGTGGAATGCATTTTTTAAAATACAGTCTCAACTACTTAAAAGGAAGGAAATAAAAGAACCCTAGGAGAAAACATTTTTAACTTTTCTTAAGAATTTACTTCTGAATGTTCAGCCCTCATCCTGAAAATTTAGATTTTGAAGGATCTTGTCAGGAAAAGCTAAGTCAAATGATTTAAACGATGTTATGGAGATATATTTGTTTTATGCTTATAGGAATCAGTGATGTACTTGACGTTTTTTCCTTTTTGATGACATTATTATATTTCTGGAACCTTAGCGTTCTTAAGCCTTACTAAGTTGCAATAAGAACATATCATATATATATATATTAGTTGCATTTAATGGGAGATATGTTTTAACTTTGGAATTATACTTTTAATGGTTGGCCATAGACACCAGCTAGTCAGGATAACATCAGTCTGATTGCGCATTAATTTGATTACAAATTAAATGAACTAATTTAGAGCATTCATCTTTCTGATTTTATCTATTTAAGTTTTTTATGGCTCTCTGTACTCATAGATAAGTTTATTCTAAGATACACGAATATACTCTTCTTTTAAACATGGGCTGAAATAGTAATATATTTGACAATGTAGAACTAGATAACGTTCATTAGGCAATTTAAAAATTGGTTGAATGATGTGTAATCATGTAATTTCCATTAAATATGGATTCAAGTGTTCAAACTTTTCATTTCAGCATCTTAAGTGATCTTTGAACAAGGGGCTCATAGAGGAGAAAGAAATCCTGAGAAATTGCACATGATTGGGGTCGCTGTTCATGAAAGTTCCATTTTCCTTTCCTGTCTTCAAACTCCAGTCTGTGAAATGTCTGTAATTCACAACATTTTCTTCTTTGTTTGAGTGGCCATACTTTGTCTTGCAGATCTCCAGAGAAAGAATAGGCTAAAATAATAGAATTTTCATTTAAAAATGCTTTAAGTAATTTTTTAAACAAAGTTGCTAAGTTGAATGTATGTTTCATTTGATTTTATTGGTATTTCCCACCAGTTTTGACAATATTTAGATAATCATATAGCTTTGTTCTCATCCTTTACTGTTATGCTTCATCTTGGTCTCCAAATATTTCTTCATTTCGAATATAATGAGAGATATAATTAGAATTATTAGAGGCTAGAAAGCTAAAAAACAACACAAGGAACAAATTTGAAATAGGAAATAATGAAATTTTTGATACTCACAGCATGTGATTCTCATAAATATTGTTGAACGTAGAGTTTTTTTAATTGCTCAGGGAAAATGGCTTTAAAGTGAAATGAAATATTAAATTGGTAAAGTTTACTTTGTCATAGTTTCATTATCTTAATAAATTTTTTTTTCTTGTAGGTTATGACTTCTGCTCGGAGAGGCACAACTGCATGGAGAATTCTGTGTGCAGAAACTTGAACGACAGAGCTGTGTGCAGCTGCCGTGATGGTTTCCGGGCTCTCCGAGAGGACAACGCCTACTGCGAAGGTAATCCTTGTAATGATGGGTAGCTCAGCTGTGTAAATTTCCTAGGATTACCGCATGCAAAATTTATTAATTTCCTAGGTTGTCAAGTTGATGGCCCCATTAAAAACAGTGAATTTAATTTGAAGCATATTAATCAGCTAAAAATAATTATCTTTCAAATTAAAGTGTTTTTTCCCAGCTATCTGCTATATGTCAGACTAATAAGTTAATATGGCTGGTTTCTTGAATTAGCACAATAATTCCACTGTGAAATTGCCTTCTTTTTTATAATTAGATATTCAGATAGCTCACATATTGACATGATTACTGTGGTTTGCAGTTAGAATTGTAGTCAGATTTTTCTAGACAATGTTGTGTAGCAAAGGCAATCAATTAACAGAAAGATAAAGTGCCCACCATTATTTTTGTTTACTGCTCTAAATAATCTCAATAGTTGTATTTATGCTTGCTGATATTTATTAAGTAGCTTCAATGTAGTAAATCATTTCCTAGTTACATTAAAAATTTTAAGCTAACATCCAGTGTAGTTTGTTCTTTCATGGGAACAGACCAAGTACAGTCATTCGTTTGGCTGGCATTCATTTGGCTCTGGATTTTCCTTCTCTGAGGCATAAATTTAAATTGTGGACATTAATTATGTGACTAACTCTTCAGTTTTGCAAATAAGAATATTGATTTGGTAGTATCGGGCATTTGGAGGGTTTAGAATGTTCGAGACTTACCTCTTTTAAATGTCAAAAACATACTGAAAGTCCTTATTGGGGGAAAACTTCTAATATAAACATGCAACATTTGTTTACACACAGGATGATTTGTTGGGTTTCAGGAAATCCATTTCTATTTTTTCTCTTGGCTAGAAACAGATTTTTCTACCTTAAAAATTAGTATCTATATTTCAAATTGACCTCTAGATTTTTTTCCATGCTTCTGAATCAGTTCTGAAGGGACCACTTTATTTTTGTTCAAGAAAGAAACTTATGGCTCTTCTTTCCTATTTATGATACAAATTTATTTAAAATTTTTATGTAACAAATGTTTTATTAACCTAATGATTATTATTCTTATTGTAAGGCATAACGAATTTTCTTAGTAAAATAATGCATTTTCATCATAATATTAGAGATCTCTAATATATGATGAGCCCAATGATATTGTTAATAGGTGAATATGTGTATGAAATAACAGGACAAATTCATGGACAGATTTAATCTTAATTTTATTATCATTATTTTTATTTTGAGCTCATTTATTGTTATTATTAATTATATTCACTTACATAATAAGTATTTATGGGGCAACTACCGTATACCAAGCACTTTGTAGACATTGGACAGAGAATGGTGAACAAGGATAAGAAGTTCCTGTGCTGAAGAATTTTGCATTTATTGGTGGAAGACAGGGCAAAGAATTAATATGTATCCATAGAAGTAAGAAAAAAAAAACAGAGTAAGGTAATAATGGCAGGTAGTATAAACAACAAGAAAAAATGAAACAGGCTGATGGGGGATTAATATAGATTTAATGGCTATACGTTGGGGTAGAAGACACAGGAGGTTTGTGGTTGATGATAAGGAAACAGATATGGGGTAGAACATTCCATCCAGAAAAAAAAAAAAGCAAGCGGAAAGACCCAAAATAGCAACGGCTTGGAATGTTCTAGAAATAGAACAATGGAGCAGAAAAGGTAAATTACAAGAGGCAGCTAGAGAACTGGGCCGAGGCCAAGTAAAGTAGGGAAGTTTGTAAGGATTTTAGACTTTTGTCTTATGTATTAAAGTGGCATGTTTAAGCATTTGTATGGAAAAGGTTACTTCTAATATGGTGTATGAGCTATAGGATTGAATGTAGTGGGTAGGGAGAGCAGAAGGGTGAACAGGGAGACTTGTTGGAAGGTTGCTGCTGTAGTCTTGGAAAAAATGGGGATGGCCTGAAATAAGAAAGTGATAGAGAAAGTGAAGATGAGAGGGTATCAATCATGGATGTTCTGAAGGCAGAAACCAGCAGTACTTGGAGATGGTTTATTGTGGTGGAGCAGTCGAGAGGGTTAAGGCTTGGAGTTTGAGCAATGTGTGGATGGTGTTTTCATTTTTTTTTTTTTTTTGCTACGAGATGTTTGTTTAAATTATTTATCAATGTCAACCTCTTAAAATTGGTTTAATCATAAAGACTAATTCACTCGGTTTTTATCTGCAAATGTATGTGTAACATAAGTGGCAGTTCTTTTTCGTCCTGAAATTATCATACTGAAAAATATTTTCCAATTTTATGCTACTTGCCAAGTATATAATCTTCAAAACTTAGCAAAATGATGAAAAATTTGTTAGTTTATTGTAGAGATTGACTTTTTATAAAAAATTATGACTTCTAATATTATTATACTTTTTATTCACTCTATGTGACACATACTTGAAATAGTAGTATTTGGTTTAATGGGTTTTGCAGTGTTTCTGTCCGATGTGGTTTTTCTTTTTATTTTATCACTTATGATAATTTTGAAAGTGTTTTGACTTCTTACAATGAACACTTTTTGCAGAATTTTATGCACTATTACATGTTATACATCAATGTTTGGTCTTTTAAAGTTCTGATCCTATAAAAAATTGAACTTGTCATATGTAAAATGTAAGCAAGTGATATTCTGTGAGTAGCATACATTTTATGCATTAAATTGATGGGGTTGCTTTAATGACAAGATTAATGGAAACTATTGATGTTTTGATGAAGGTTGTTTGATCAGGTTACTATACTATTGGTAAAGTAGAAATTCATTTTTGATGAATATTTATTAACTATTTGTATACTAGAGATGGGGTGAGGAAATAAAATGAAATATACATGACTGACATTCTCTCAGGTGAGAAAGATAGTAAACTGTTCATTACATCAAGGAGAATTTAATTGCAAATTTGGCAAATACTCTGAAACAGAAATAAGTTAACAAGGGAACAGGGAGTCTGATCTAGGTTAAGTATGTGTGGAGAATTTTACTCAAAAAAAATTGCAATTCTGAAATCAGAACAGTAAGTAAAAATCATTTGACCATGGAAAGAAGGATGTGGATTCCAGAAAGATGATGACTGACTAGGAGCCTCCACTGAGTGGCTCTTCACATGCCCATAAAAATGTTGAGATATAGTAAAAAAACTATCATCTGCCTAACTCAAAGAAAAAGCTTCAGGAATTAAAAAGGGGTCAGTGGGAAAGCCAGAATCCTTGATGGAGCAGAAGAGGCTAAAGAGCATGCCAGGTTTGGGTGGCTGCCCCAGACACCCAGGAGGGGCCTTGAGAGACCAACTGTGAACAGCTGACTGCTACAGATACTAGGTAAATCCAGAGTTGGGAGCCACGGAAATAAATAGCAGCTGGGAATCACCAGTCTCCAGGAGAAGCAAATGTGTGTAGTACAAACTGCAAATGTACTGTGGTTTTCTCCTGGAAGAGGCCTTTCTACAGCTCAGCCAACCAACTCAGGAGAAGCATTTCTGAGCAACCATACAGCAAGTGATGCACTCAGAAACCTTTTTGAAAGCAGCTCTAACCAGTCTGAACTGGTTTAGGAAGAAGAAACCATAGACTGGCGACATGTGAAAACTTTAGAGATACTCTCTCATCTAGTGATTGGAAAGAAACTGGCACAACAGACAGTCAGAGAAAGGAGAACAGGCTGTGCACCTTGTCAATGGTGTGGGCTATAGTGAGAGCAAATGTGGATTACAGAGAGCCCGTTAACCCCAGAGAGAGAATCCAGAACAGACAGGAGATGTTCAGTGTTGGGGGCTCGGTAGGAATGAGCTGATTTGGAAGTAACGTAACTGTTATGTCTCCCACACTTCCTACTTCCAGCACAGAACTCATTGTGCTTCGTATCCTCACCCACCCTCATACACATCCAGAAAAATGCTGTGGCTTGCCATTGGAGTGTACCCTCTCGTGCAAGACACGCTTTCATGAATTGAGACATGGAAAGGGTGGGGGTGGTCCTCAGCAGCGATCCCACGTGGAAGATTAAGTAGGGAACCACAGATGAACCAGCAAAGTGCTTTTCGTCCCTTGTCCATATCAAGTAAGTAGACGGTGGACACCAACACCGCAGGACCTGTAAAGAAACTAGTGGTCTAAATAGTACATTGGAAATTTTTGGACTCATATCAATTATTCTTTGTATGTAACTTGGATTTGCATCTCTTTGTTTATTGCTACTGTGCTTTTTTTTTTTTGTGTGTGTGTGTTTATATTAGGTTTGAGTTCGTCTGTCTGCCTTTAAAAAAATAGCTTTGTGCACCTGCATTATTCTATTTTTCATTTCTTCTTCTTGTCTTGTAATAATAGTATAGATCATACTTCTAATCTTAAGAGTGGAATCATTGTAGCATTTGATGGGTTATTATGATAGGACAATAATTTGTCTTGGATTATAACATTACCGATGATCCCTCTTTTATTGTCAATGGTGGCATAGTGGTCGGAGCAAATTAGAAGTTAATAACATTAGCTATTCAGTTCAGTCTAGGTGGTTATCACAGATTTCTGTTATCGACAGTGGTAAAGTGTTGCCAATGGTAGATCTTTTCAATAAGTCAATATTGGGTATGTTTAAATTCTTGTATTAATAAAGTAGGTCATATTTCTAATGTTAAGGGTGGAATGTTCTAACACTCAATTAGTTGCTATAATATGTCAACAATTGGTTTGTTTTAAATTATACAATTACTGCAAATTCAGTTCACACTCTTAATAATGGAATAGGTATTGAGCTTGTTCTTCACTATATGTCGATAGGAGCTTGTCTTTGGGTCACTGACTTTATTGGAGTTCCCTTTCCCCTTTCAAGAAAAGTATAAAGGAACAAGAAAGCAATAAAAGATGAGTCACTAAGAAGATACCCACTAGGGCTGGAGGAATGACTCAGTGGTTAAAGTGCTTGTCTAGTAAGTGCTAAGTCAAGCACTAAATACCTGACTTCAATTACTCAGCACCACATAAGCCAGGCATGATGGTGCATGCTTGTAATTCCAGGACTTGAGAGGCTGAGGCATGAGGATTGCTGTGAGTCCAAGGCCAGCCTGGGCTGCATAGTGAGATCAGGACCAGCCTGGGCTGCAAATCAAGACCCTGACTCAAAAAAAAAATATAGTCACACACACTGGAAGTGCATCATACTAGAATATACAAGACACAATGAAAGCAATACTAAGAGGGAAACTGGTAGCTCTGAGTGTACACATAAATAAACCAAAGTAATCCCAAATAAATAATCTGAAGATGCAACTCATGATGCTAGAGAAACAGGAACAATCCAAATCCAAAAGCAGTAGAAGGCCAGAAATTATAAGTCAGCAGAAATTAATGACTTAGAGAGTAAAAGGGAACTCAAAAGATCAGTGACTCGAAGAGGTGGTTTTTCAAAGTGATAAATAAGATTGATAAACCATGAGCCAAACTCACCAAAAGAAGGAAAGAAAAAAAAAACTCATATTAGAAATTAGCAATTAGAAATGAAAAATATCCAAATCTCAAAGAATACTGCTGAAAACTTACATTTCGGTGAGTTTGAGAACCTGGAAGAAATGAATAAATTTCTAGACACATATGGGATGCCAAAATTGAAACAAAAAGATATAAATGCCCTGAAGAGGCCTCTAATCAGAGATGGAACTGAAACAGCCACAAAGACTAAACCAAAGAAGAAAACCCATGAACCTGACGCATTCCGCAGAGGACTTTACCAGAACCAAAGCGAGGAGCTAACACCAGTGCTCCTGAAAAACTTTCGTGTAACTGAAAGAAGAAACTTTGCCAACCTTCTTTCTGGAAGCCAAAATTAAATAAAAAAAATTAAAAAGAAAAAAAAATAAAAAAATAGACAACTGTAGGCCAATATTCTTAGTGTAAGTAGATGCAAAAATCTTTTAACAAGATACTTAAACCTTTAACAAGACAGAATGGAGAAAATTATTTAAAAGATCACACACCATGAGCAAGAGACTTTCTATCAGAGGTGAAAGGATGTTACAATGTATATAAATCAATTAATATAATACATCTCGTAAACAAAAATGAGGACAAAAATTGTGATTATCTCAATTGAAGTGGAAAAAGTCTTCAACAAAAGTCACTCATGATATAATCTCTAATGATAATATGTATACAAGGACTTTCCCTCAAATTTATAAAAGCCATCTATGACATTGTTACTGCCAGTAATGTACTAAATGGAAAAAAAAATAGTAAGCATTTTTTTAATGTCAGGAACAAGACAAGGATGCCCACTTTTACCATTTATACTCAACTTTTTTTCAAGCGCCCTTGAAACCTTAGCCAGAGCAATCAGGCAAGAGAAAAAATAAAGAGAATATGTGTAGAAGACTCAATTGTCATTGTTTGTGAACAACATAATCCTTTACATAGAAAAACACAGAACTACAGCAAAAGACTCAGAATTAATAGACAAGTTTACTCAAGTTGTAGTATACAATATCAATACACAGTCAATAAAATTATTGTATGCTAACAAGAAAACACTGAAAGATCAGAAAAACAATTCCATTCACAGTAGCCTTAAAAAATTAAATACTGAGAAATCAATCTAACCAAGGAAATGAAGGACCTTTATATGAAAAACTATAGCACGCTTAAAAAAAAAAAAAGAAATTGGAGAGAGCATTAGAAAATTGAAAGACAACCTCCTCCTGGCCAGGTAGAACAAATATTGTCAAAGTGCCCATATTACTGAAACTGACATACAGATTAAGTACATTTCCAATCATAATTCCATCTAGAAAAAAGATCTTAAAATGGAAAAAAAATATGTGAAACAAGAAGAGATCCAGAGGAGCCAAAAAAAATCTTAGGTAACAAGACAAAAACTGGTGGCATTACAGTATTGGACATGAAGTTATACCAAAGAGAAAGGATGATGAAAACCATATGGTACTGGCATAAGAATAGGCAGATAAAACAGTGGAACAGAACTGTCGCCGCAGAGACAATCTCAAGTGGCCTTATCCGTCTGTCCCTTGATAAAGGGGCCACAGCATACTGGAAAAAAGATGGGCTGTTCAACAAGTGGTTCTGGGTCGCTGGTTATGGTGCATATGCATAAGATTGAAACTGACTCAGATCTTTCACCATGTGCCAGTACCAAATCGAAAAAGGCCAAAGACCTAGGTACTACAATGGAAACACCGAAAGTGCTGAAAGATAAAAGAGGCAAAACCCTGGAAACAGGCATAGGCATGGGCTTTCTCAGAAAGACACCTTTTGCACATGAGAAAACACCAAGAATCTTCAAATGGAAGGATATCAATTTAAATGCTGCTGCACAGGAAACAAGCAGCAGGGTGAGGGGAGGGCCAGAGCGATGGGAGGAATATTTTGCCCCAAAGGGACTGTTATCTGAAGTATAGAAGAACTGAAAAAATTAGATTCCCCTAAACAAAAGACTCAAGCAAAAATAGTTCATTGGAATAATAGACAATTCTTGGAATCATATAGATGGCCAATAAAAGCATTAAAATGTTCAGCATCTTCAGTTATAAAAATGGGAATCACACCAGTGCTGAGCTTCTGCCTCACTCCAGTTAGAATAGCTTTTTTATATATAATTTTATTATGGTAAGAAAATCCACATGACATAAAACGTAACTTTGTTTTTTGTAAATACATGAATTCCGACTTCTGTAACACGTCAGAACCATGGGATTTGGGGAATTGGTGAGAGCCTATGTCCATCCCTTTTACAGAGGTGCTCATTCCTTTCCTATCTGACCATGGCCGTCATAGAAGGCAGTCTGGAGGTTCCTTAGAATGGCTTTTAGCAAGAACTCAAAAAAACAGAAAATGCTGGTAAGATTGTGGGGAATAAGGAACTTTTCTACATTGTTGGTAAGACTATAAACTGGTGAAAACATTACAAAAATCAGTATGTAGATTCCTCAAAGAACTGAAAATAGAAATTCCATTTGACTTAGCTATACTTCTTCAGGGTATCTCCCTGAAAGACTTAAAGATTTCATATAACAACATTGCATGCATGCATGCACGTTATAGCATGTAATATACATGTATATAAGTTATGGCATCACAGCTCAACAGCTAAATCCTGGAAGAAGATAAGTCCATCAGCAGACAAGTCAGATAAAGTAGATGTGTTATGTATGCATAATGGAGTACTTCTGTGCCAAATAAAGAAAGGTGCACTTGAGTCACTTGTAGGACAGTGAGTTGAGACCATCTTGTCTTGAAAAATGCATCAGACACACAGTAATGGAAAAGGAAGTAAAAACAATTAAAATGTGGTATGTATATACACCTTTTTTAAGTGGATGTGATTATTATGTGTCACGAATACATACTAATAGAACAACTTTGGGAAAAGTGAAATAAAGAATAATAAATAAAATAAAAACTTTAAAAAGAAAAGGTTGTTTTGATTTTGGTGCATGGTGACAAATGTGTGACTAGATTCATTCTTCTGCATGAGGATGACCAGTTTTCCCAGCACCATTTGTTCAACAGGCTGTCCTTTTTCCAGTACATGCTTTTGTCTCCTTTATCGAAGATTAAGAATTTGAGGGTATTTGGGTTTGTCGCTGTATCAATTATGTTCCTCCAATTCTGGCCTATCTGTCTGTTTTTGTGCCAGTACCAAATTGTTTTTATGACTATAGCTTTATAGTAGAGCTGATATCTGGTATTGTAATGCCTCCTGTCTTGGTCTTGTTACTCAAGATTGCTTTGGCTATTCTTGGTCTCTTTTGGTTCCATATGAATTTAAGGATTATTGCTTCAAGTTCTTTGAAGAATTTTTTTTTTTGGTATTTTGATAGAAGTTGCATTGAATCTATATATCAGTTTTGGCAGTATAGTCATTTTGACTATATTTATTTGTCTATCCAAGAATAGGGGATGCCTTTCCATTTTCTGATGTCACCTATAACTTATTTCTTCAATGTAATGTAGTTTTCTTTATATAGGTCCTTCATTCCCCTGGTTAGGTAAACTCCTAGGTATTTAATTTTTTGCTGTGCTTTTGAGAATGGAATTGTTTTTTTCTGAGTTCTTTCTCAGTAAGTTCATTGTTAGTGTAGAGGAAAGCCATAGTTTTTTTAGTTTAATTTTGTAGCCTGTAATTTGGCTAATTTTTTTTGTTATTTCCAAGAGTTTTGTAGTGGAGTTTTTGGGGTCTTCCATGTAGATAATCATATCATCTGCAAATAAGGATAGTTTGACCTCCTCCTTTCTGATGCAGATTCCCTTTATTTCATTTTCTTGTCTGATTGCTCTGGGTCAAAGACCTATACATTAAAAGTGAAACGCTGAACCTTCTAGAAGACAAGGCAAGTATCTAAAAGACATGGGGTAGGCAAAGACTTTTTTAATAAGCACCAAAAGCAAAAGACATTATCTCCATTATTAACAAATGGGATCGTGTCAAATTAAAATGTTTCTGCACAGCAAAGGAAGTTATCAACACTGTAAAAAGAGAACCAACAGACTTGAAAAAAATATTCACCAGCAACACCTCAGATAGGAGGCTCATAGCCAGAATATACAGGGAATTGAAGAAAAGTAAGCCCACCAAAATCAAGGATCCTATTGAAAAATGGGCAAATGAAATGAAGAGGCAATTCACTCATGAAGTTCAAACGGTCATTAAGTACATGAACAGATGTTCAACATCCCTAGCCATAAGAGAAATGCAAATCAAAATAATGCTAAGAAACCATCTCACTCCAGAGAGAATGGCCTATATCAACAACTCAAATAGCATCAGTACTGGAGAGGCTGTGGGGAGAAAGGAACCCTCCTGCACTGCTGGTGGGAATGTAAATTGGTACAATCACTTTGGAAAACAGTATGGAGATTTCTCAAAAGATTGGAAATGAATATCCCTTTCGATTTAGTGATACCTCTCCTGGGAATATTCTCAAAAGAGTTCAAAACAACACATAACAAAGTTACATGTATATCCATGCTCATGGCAGCACAACTAACAATAGCTAAAATATGGAAGACACCAAAATACCCATCAACAGACCAGTTGATACACAAACTCGTTTTTGTACACAATGGAATACTATGCACCTATAAAGTCCAATCGCTTGGTGAATTTTGTTGGCAAATGTAGGAAACTTGAGACCATCACGCTTAGTGAAGTGAGTCAGAAGCAGAAGGTGAAACATCGAATGGTCTCTCTGATATGAGAAACCCAGATCACAATATCTCATGGAACTTAAAGTGAAAAACAAAGGGAACCAGGGGGTGGGGCTGGGGGAGATGGGAGTGATAGTTAGGGGGAGTGTCAAAAGGAGAAGGGGAGTGCCTTGCTACCTTGACAAGATCTGTATGTGCACAAAATGCTCAAGATCAATGTAAACCTTAAATCTTGCACTTATACATATCAGTAAAATAGGGGGAAAAAAAGACAAAAGCCCATTTGGGACAATGTGAAAAAAGTGGTGGTAGGGGTTGTTAGTAAGAGAATCTCCCAAGTGGAGGAAACATCTTCTAAATCCTACTGAGCAGAAAGAAGTACTTTTTAAAAATCCAGGGAAGGCCTGGAGTGAGAGAGAGAGCAAGGGAAAGTGCCTGGTGAGTTTAAGATGGGAAACAGGAACTTGAATATCATACCAGAGAGAAAAACCTTCATGAGCAGAACAACAGTAAGCTAAAGAAAGAATTTCATTGAGAATCATCATGTGTGTGTTTTAAATATATCATCTTGACTATACAATGAATGTATGTGGGTAAGATGCATTGAGGAAAATAGTGCCACAGAAAAAGCGGTGACTTGCCTGAAAAATAGAAATGTGGATGCATTTGAGAGCTAAAACCAGCCATTTCTTATAATTAACTGATGACAGTACAAAATAAGAGAGAAATTTTGAGGTGGAGTCTCTGGTTTATAGCTTAACAATCAGGCAGTTGGATAGGTTGACTTACCCTATAATCTCAGCACTCTGGGATGGGAGGCAGGAGCATCATGAGTTTGAGCTCAGCTCGTGCGATTTAGTGATATAGCTAGATACTGTTTCTAAAGAAAAAAAGGGGTGTACCTCTGTATGAAGTCCCTGAGTTTAATCCTCAGTACCAGGAAGGAAAAAAAAAAAAGGAAAAGAAAGAGACCAAGGAGTATTGTGCTTTTCCCTTAAGGAATAGTTGTGTAAAAAAATCATGTTAGGGTTGTAGTCCTTCTGGAACAACTAATTAAATATATTTAGATGTGGCATTCAAAAATTTACATTCAGCACAAAAGCTTAGATCTTTTGGTGTATAGATCATTCTCAAGAAGACAGAAGAGACTACTTAGAGACCTTTGAGTTTTTCATAGACAAATGATTTGGCAATGGAGAAAGCAGTCATGACTGCAGCACAGGAAAGAAAAGGAGGAGATTCCTCAGAAACTGAGAGAAAAGAGCATTTGAAGAAGAAAATAGGATTCTGTCTTTATCCATTTCCCTTTATTCATTTATAAAAAATGTCATAGGCCGGACATTTTATATAAAAAAATCGATGTTGGGGCTGAGAGAATAGCACAGCACTTCAGGTACTTAGAGTGCTTGCCTAGCAAACACGAGTTCAAATCCTCAGAGTTACATAAGCATGGCATGGCGGTGCACACTAGTAATCACAGCACTCACGTGGCTAAGGCAGGAGGATTACTGTGAGTTCATTGCCAGTGGGCTACAGAGTGAGTTCAGGACCAGTCTGGATTCCAGAGTGAGATCCTGTCTCAAAAAAGCTGTTTTAGGTATTTCTTTTTCCTCAGCAACCAGAAAGCAACTGATATACCATTTATTCTGTGTCTCTCATCACTTATAAATTCTTAATAAATTTTTGATGTTGTTACCTTTCATTTGGTTTCTTGTCAGTATATAAAATTTATGAAAACTATCAAAAATTAGGTTGGACATCATGTTTTCAGAATGATTCTTTGCTGAAGTCATCTTGGCATTCTGTCATAGTGTCTTCAGAAGTTTTTCATTAAGTGCTCTCTTCAGTGTCTGATAGCTGTTGGAGATTAGACCTATATCAGCTCAATACCGAATTGTAATGAAGAAGCTTTTTCCTGACTCACAAATTCCTTAAGGTTACTAGTGTTTTTCTTATCCAGCCTTTGACAATACACTAAGAATAGGACATATTTTGCATCACATCAATGAATCATTTATATAATTTCATGTCACTTATGATT
The DNA here is from genome assembly GCA_004027205.1 of Ctenodactylus gundi. Classification (NCBI taxonomy): domain Eukaryota; kingdom Metazoa; phylum Chordata; class Mammalia; order Rodentia; family Ctenodactylidae; genus Ctenodactylus; species Ctenodactylus gundi. Next base: position 515,250 of record PVKB01000613.1, read on the forward strand.
ATAAAAACTGTCAATCAATGCCTTAGTAATAAATGTTAATGTAAACATGAACAATTAATTCAGATTTTTAAAAATTAAGAAATTGTGTGGTGTAGTTTGCCCCCCCACACACACACACCATGTGTCATTTCTTACTGATAGATCAATATCTCTTGGATTCATTTTCTTTCATTCTGACTCCTGTTGCCTGATGTCATTTTCACTTCCTGTCACCTTCTGTTTAGGCATTCTGTCTCTATTGGCCTCCCTACTCTGACATAAGCAAGATTTATTCTTCATATTAGTGCTTACAAAATACCATTTGTTCTACTTGAGATCCTAAAATGCCTTCACATTCCTCACCACTAATGCTTGAGCTTCTTTGACAAAGTTAACAGGCTTTGTGTCATCTGACTCTGTAGCTACTCGGCCATTTTTTCTTAGCTGGTCATTCTCACCTAATGTGATTATTTCTTTCACGCATGATGGCTCATCTGTGTTGTGGGTGGAAACAGATCCTCCCAACCCCAAAATTGAAATTTTGAAATTTTAATCCCTAGCACCACAGAATAAACCTCTTCTTAAAACTGGCATACTGGAGTAGGGCTACCCTTCAGAATGATTGCTGTCCTTATGAAAAGAGGAAATCTTTCTTTCTTTTCTTTTCTTTTCTTTTTTCTTTTCTTTTCTTTTCTTTTCTTTTCTTTCTTTTCCCCCTTGAATATACACCTGGAAGTAGAATTGCAAGATTATATGATAACCCCATTTTAGCCATTTGAGACTTTTTTTACATAGAAATTCTGCTGTATTATTTGAAAGTTGTAATTTGAACAAATGGTGAACAAGAAGGCAGCAATGACTTAAAAGTGAGCAAATCAAAAGTTATACAATAATCAAAAAAATTCAAATGAACTTCTAACTTAAGTACACTGATGGGTTCATGATTCAGGAATTTAAAAATTATAATATGTATGCAATTTTGCCTATCTTCTTGCCTATTTTTATGAATTCTAAATTCTATAGCACATTGGTGACATGGAATTTGGGGAATCAGTGTCTATGTCCACTCTTTTTTTGGAAATTCACCCCTTTCCTAGATGACCATTGCCCCTTTTTCTACCATCACTTGTGTTGGAGCCTTTCTTTAACCCATTTTATTGATAGGTGTAAGTGCTGAATTTTAAAGTTTACACTGATCTTGAACATTTTGGGCACATACATATATTGGCAAGGTTACAAGACCTTGCCCTCTGTCCTTTTGGTCCCCGCCATACCCGCTCACCCCCAATTCTCATTATTTTCCACATTAAGTTTTGTGAGCTAATTGTGATCTGGGTTTCTCATAGCAGAAAAACCATTTGATATTTCACTCTCTGATTCTGACTCACTTCCCTAAGCACAATGGTTTCGAGTTGCCTCCATTTGCCTACAAAAGCCTCCAACCTGTCTGACTTTATAGATGCATAGTATTCCATTGTATATAAATGCCACAATTTGTGTATCCACTGTTTTGTTGATGGGTATTTTGGTGTCTTCCATATTTTAGTTATTGTTAGTTGTACTGTTATGAACATGAGTATACATGTAACTCTGTTATGTGTTGTTTTTAGCTCTTTTGGGAATATTCCCAGGAGAAGTATCACTGGATCGAAGGGGATATTTATTTCCAGACTTTTGAGACACTTCCATATTGCTTTCCACAGTGGTTGTACCAATAATTTACTTTACCACCAGTAGTGCAGGAGAGTTCCTCGCCAGCACTGATTCCTGTTTGAGCTCTTGTTATAGGCCAGTCTGTCTGGAGTTAGATGATATTTTAGCGATGTTTTGATTTGCATTTCTCTTATGGCTAAGTATGTTGAACATCTTTTCATGTATCTATTGACCATTTGAACTTCTTCATTAGTAAGCTGCCTCTTCGTTTCTTTTGCCCATTTTTTAAATAGGGTCATTGATTGTGGGGAGCTTACGTTTCTTCAGTTACCTGTATATTCTGGTTATGACCATCCTATCTGAAGCGGTGGGCCTTTTTATGCCATTATTTTTATGCATTTCATAAGAGGGACACCCGTCTAGTCAGTCTTTTGTGTTTGGTCCATTTCACTGAGCATTGCTGACTCAAGGTGACCCCATTTTTTCCAAAACCTTCATATCTGTCTTTCTTTATGGCTGAATAGTATTCCATTGTGTATACGTGTCACATCTTCTGTTCCCATTCCTCTAGGGATGAGCAGGTAGATTGTTTCCAGGATTTGGCTATTATGAATTGTGCTGTTATAAACATGGATATACATTTGTCTTTTTGATATGTTGAATTTATTTTGTTCCGGAACGTGCTCAGTAGAGCTATAGCTGGATCAAATGGAATTTCTATTTTCAGCTTTCTTATGAATCTCCAGAGTGCTTTTCATAATGATTATACCAGCTTACATTCCCACCAGAAGTGGAGTAGAATTCCTTTTTTTTCTTGCACCTTTGCTGACAGGTGTTGTTTTCTGAGTTCTTGATGTAGGCCATTCTTACTGGAGTGAGGTGAAACTTCAGTGTTTTTCTTTGCATTTGTTTGATGGTCAGTGATGAAGGACACTTTTTCATGTGCTCTTTGGGCATTTGTACTTCTTCTTCCAAGAAGCTTCTTTTCATTTCAACTGCCCACTTCTTGATGGGCTCATTTATTTTAGGGGTTTTATGTTTTTGAGCTTTTGCATATTCTAGATATTAATCCTTGGTCTAGAGTGTTACTGGTGAATATCTTTTCCCACTCTGTGCATTGTCTCTTCACCTTGTTGTTTGTTTCTTTTGCTGTGCAAAAGCTTTTTAGTTTAATGTAGTCCCATTTGTTGATTCTTGCTGAGATTTCTTATGCAGTTGGTGATCTGTTCAGAAAATCCTTTCCTGTCCTTATGTCTTCTAGGGTTTTACCTATTGTGTCTTCCAATAAATTCAGTGCTTCTGTTTTGATGTCCAGTTCTTTGAACTATCTTGATCTGTTTTAGCGTGTGGGGACAGATACAGGTCTAATTTCTTTCTCCTGCATGTAGAGATCCTGTTTTCCCAGCACCATTTCTTGAAGATGCTGTCTTTTCTTCAATGGATTCTTTTGGCCCCTTTGTCAAAGATTAGATAACTAAGGGTGCTCTAGTTTGTTTCAGTACCCCAAAAAAATCAAAGACAGATGCATGAACGTAGCATGAACCTGAAGTCAGGGCACAGGCTGTGTGCCTGCCAGTCAGGGAGCACCACCTGCTGACAGAAGTGCACCATTGGCTGGGGAGAGGCACAGACAGGATTACCTCAGAAGCATGGAAGTGGCAACATTCTTAACACCTTGGTTTCAAACTCTAGCCTCCTGAACTATGAGACAATAATTTTGTTTGTTGTTCTAGTCACCCAATTTGTGATATGTTATTATAGCACCCTAAAAATGTAATATAATCTGACAGAAACATCTTTTGCTTTTTGCCTTGTGACCTATAATTTAATCATCTTTCCGTCATACTACTGATGCATATAAATTCAATACATAAAGTTTACATTGATCTTGGGTATTTTGTGCATATACATACCATGGAAAAATTACAAATCCTTCCCTTCTCTCTTTTTGATTCTCCAACCCAACCCCTTTCACTCCAGTTCCTATGATTCCCCACATTAAGTTTTATGAAATAATTGTGATCTGGGTTTCTCATATCAGAGAAACCATTTGATATTTCCCCTTATGCTTCTGACTATTTCACTAAGTATGATGGTCTCAATTTGCCTCCATTTACCTACAAAGTCTTGCAACCTATCTGTCTTTATAGATGAGTAGTATTCCATTGCTTATAAAGACCACAATTTATGTATCCATTGATCTGCTGATGGGTATTTTGGTGTCTTCCACATATTAGCTATTATTAGTTGTGCTGCAATGAACATGAGTGTACAGGTATCTCTATTATGTGCTGTTTTTAACTCTTTTGGGAATATTCCCAGGAGAGGTATCACTGGATCAAAGGGGATATTTATTTCCCATATTTTGAGAAACCTCTATACTGCTTTCCATAGTGGTTGTACCAATTTACATTCCCAGAAGCAGTGCAGGAGGGTTCCTTTCTCCCCATAGCCTCTCCAGCACTGATTGCTATTTTAGTTGTTGGTATAGACCAATCTCTCTGGAGTTAGATTGTATCTTAGTGATGTTTTGATTTGCATTCTCTTATGACTAAGGATGTTGAACATCTTTTCATTTATTCATTGGCCATTTAGACTTTTTCATCTAAGAGTTACCTCTTCATTTCTTTTGTCCATTTTTCAGTAGAATCTTTGATTTTGCGGGGCTTACATTTCTTCAGTTCCCTGTATATTCTGGTTATAAGCCTCTAACCTGAGGTGTTGTTGGTAAATACTTTTTCCCAATCTGTTGGTTCTCTTTTTACACTGTTGATGATTTTCTTTGCTGTGCAGAAACTTTTAATTTGACATAATCCCATTTATTAATGCTGGGGGCTATATATTTTTTTGCTTTTGGTGTCTTATTAAGAAAGACTTTGTCTATTCCTGTGCATTTTAGATACTTGCCTAATTTGTCTCCAAAAGGTTCAGTGTCTTAGTTTTAATATCTAGGTCTTTGATTCACTTTAATTTGATTTTGGTGCATGGTGACAGGTGTGTGTCTAGATTCCTTCTTCTGCATGTGGATGTCCAGTTTTCCCAGCAACATTTGTTGAACAGGCTGTCCTTTTTCCAGTGTATGCTTTTGGCTCCTTTATTGAAGATTAGGTAACTGAGGGTATTTGGGTTTGTCTCTGCATCCTCAATTTTGTTCCACTGGTCTGCCTGTCTGTTTTTGTGCCAGTACCATATAGTTTTTACAATTTTTGCATTATAGTATAATCATTTTTGTGACTGCTAGATATGTACTTTCTCTTTGAAGAGTTCTCTACTAAAATTAGTGCATATGGAGTTAATTTCTCAATCCCCTTTGTATTTTATATTACTGAACCATTTACACCTTATTTTGCACTGGTTTACAGGCAACTTTCTAACTGTTGTATATATTATTATATACTATGCTATTTATTAAGGGAATCACAATTGGCCATTTACATGTTTTATACATGTAATGTAACTGTCTTGTCATTCGATTTGTTTTCCTTGAGTTCTCATATACTGTTAAATACAGGCCATATCAATCTTAAGAAATATTGAGTTATTGATATAAAGTCTTAAATACTTTCTGTATGAATTCATAGCTCCTTGAAGCTACCACATCATTAAAACAAGAGTCAAGACAAGAATTGAACTTACTGAATTGTTTTTATATTGTACATAGAAAGTCTAACAGGTTACAGATTTTTGTATCTAAATGTGTATTGTACTTTGTAAAAATTTTAAGCGGTGTGAAATAATTTATTCATTCATGACATTATTTATCAAAATGTCTTACATGTGTAGTGATAAATGCCATGTGTATTAAATGGCCCTTAGTCATATAAGTTTTTCTGTCTCTACCATTGTTCTTACTGCACATTCTATATTTTTACCTGAGATTTTAATTCTTTCTACAATTTGTAAACTAATTTGCCCTAATAGGAAATGTTTACCATGTAGAGGCTGCTAAGAAAATGCTAGTTGACTCTGGACATTGCAGAGGTAGCAAATTTTTAGCATTTGTAGTGGGCCAGATATTGCAAACTCTCAAGCCTAAATTATTATATTTAGAAAGCTACTTCAAGTATGCATTTTCTTTTTTCTTTTCCTCTTCATTCAAGTATGTATTTTCTTTTTTATTTTTTTCTCTTCATTTCAGAAGAAACCTTGCCTCTCTTTCCGTCCTGTGTCTTTTAATGCTGTCCTTTGGTTAGTGATGCCTCTTCTACCTCATCCTTGTTCTGTACTTCAGAAGATTAAAGCATATATACAAAATGAAGTGAGCATAAGTCAATGAAAAACAAGTATTTACTGTATTTTTTCTTTTAAATATTCTTTCATGCTGTAGGTTGTGAATAGGGCTTTCATAATAGATACAATTGCTATCAACTTTTGAGTATTTAAAGTGCTTTTCACATACATCATCTTATGTTATCCAGTAGCCCTTTGATGCAGTTAATATATTAATATTCTTCTGTTTTGTAGTGGAGAAAAATAAAGAGCTTAGAGATCAAATGACTTGGCTAGAATGATTTATGCAGAGAGCGAGCAGTAAACTCAGGGCTCAAATTTATATTATCTGTCTTTAAATTCTATTATTTTTCTTTTATATCACAGTAAATTTTATTAGTATCTAATTGTCTTTGCTTATAAGTAAGAGTAGTATATATTTTTCTTTAAAGAGATTACTTAACAGATCTAACTGTGTCAATAAGGTAAATAGGTTTGTTGTTCATCTTGGAAGCAGCTCATTGACATTTGAGATGCTATGAGTTAAGTCCATATTTCTCTCCCTCTTTTACCTTTGCTTTCTTCCATTGAAATTCTGCTTTATTATTTGAAAGTTGTAATTTTACCAATATTGAGCATGGAGAAAACAACAGTGTTTTTATTTTATTTTACTTTTTATTTTATTTTCCCCCCATTTTATTGTTATGTACAAGCGCAGAATTTAAGGTTTACAATGGAGTTGAGCATTTTGTGCACATACATTTCTTGTCAAAGTGACAAGGGCTTTCCCGCTGTAAGACAGGGTCTCACTCTGTGGTCCAGGCTGGTCCTGAACTCATTTCGGAGTCCAGGCTGGCGTTGGACTCACGGCAATCCTCCTGTCTCAGCCTCCCGAGTGCTGGGATTACAGACGTGCGCCACCACGCCCAGTTTATGTGGTGCTGGGGAATCGAACTAGGGTACTTAGCGCTTGCTAGGCAGGCGCTTTAACCGCTGAGCCATTCCTCTAGCCCACAACAATGGTTTAAAAGTGTATAAATCACAAATTATACAACAGTCAAAAAATTCAAATGGATCTCAAACTTTAATACATTGAGCGGGACAGGATTCAGGAATTTAAAAATTGCGTAAGTTATGCAGTTTTAAAAATTCCTTTTTTCTCCTTTTCTTCCTTTCCCCTTTTCTCTCCATTTCATTTTCACCGTTCACGATCGCACAGCTAATTCATTTGCTCATTATTTTCTCACATAGCTAATATCTTCAGATCAGTAACTGAAATATAGAGGCAGTCTGAGAGGATTCCTTTCAAAGTGAAATGAGAGATAGCCTCACAGAGTTGCTCCAAGAGATATGAGGAGAAGCTCTTTGATTGCAGAAGCAGCCGATGAGTCCTCACTGGAGCTAGAGGGAGGCCTGCTAACAGAGCTGGGATAAATAACCTAGAGAGCCAAGCCCAATGGGATTAATTAGGAAATTCTAGCAGATGCTGTAGCTTTCAAAACTATAGCTAATGATGTGCTCTGTGGTGTGTTATGGTAGAATTTCTTAAATTAAAAAAGTCATGGTTCTCCAGAGAATGAACTGATATATTTGATTTTTATAGGGAATTGGCTCACATGATTTTGGACTCCTTGAGGTCCCACGATTGGCAATTGGCAGGCGGGAGACCCAGGAGAGACAGGAGTGTGGTTTCAGCCTGCGGTTTCAGTCTTCGGACCTGAGAACCAGAAGAGCCAATGATACTCATTTTGTTTGCATATAGGAGGAGATCAGCATCCTAAGTTAACCAGTCAGGGAAGTGAAGCTTTCCTCACTCTCAGGCTTTTTGTGCTAGTCAGGTCTTTATCATTCCAGTCAGACCGGTGTCGCTCACCCATTCTAAGGAGGGCGGTTTACTTTACTCAGTGTACAGATTCAAATGGTAATACACACTTTCTCAGATGTAACTAGAATGTTGACCAAATGTTGGAAATGTTGGCCAATTACTTATGACCCAGTTAATCATCACAGTCAGAGAAGAGAGAGAGAGAAAGAGAGTGGTGGAGAGAGAGAGAGAGAGAGAGAGAGAGAGAGAGAGAGAGAGAGAGAGAGAGAAAGAGAGAGAAAGAGAGAGAGAGAGAACGGATTTTTTGTCTGAAATATGGGTTGGCCTTTGAATGACATTATCAATCCATCATTTATCCAAGTGAAAAAAATCACTACATAAAAGGGCTTGCATGACTAATATGATACATGAAGACATTAAAGAGTTTTTAGGCCTTGAAGAACATATTTCAATGCTGAGAAGATAATAAGATTCTTTTTCATGAAAAATCTGTCCTTTTATAGTTGACTTTTGGTTTTCAAGTTCTGAAAATCTCTACTAACAGCTAAATTGGAACTTGCATCAGTAGTTTTTCTGGACTCATTTATTGTTTCCTTTTTGTGATGCTGAATTTCAGTTTTCTAAGTTCAAAAAATGTCCAATCAGTTGTAAACTTGAACACCATGAAGATAGTCAGAGGAAAGCACCCCCCCCACCCCCCGCCGACCTTTTTTGAAGCAAGGATCTCTTCTAATATAAATGGAGGACTTTTACATTTTAAAATTCAACCTGATAAGAATGCAACTTATTTGAATTTCTTTTGGACATTATTTCTCATGCAAAAAAAGTTGAGCAAACTGCCTTCACTACCCCACATGCTATCATTTATAAACAACATGCCACAATTGTGTCGCTTGCCATTTTCCCACTAATGGTACATTCCTCTTGAAAATACTCTTAATTAAGTCTATTGGAATTCATGATTGCCTTATATTCTAAAAGAGAAGAAATAACAACTTTAGTTGTTAGCGATATATTTATGTGTAAAAAAATAGAGAACTTTGTTCTATGTGGGCTGGATATACAGGTTTTTAGTAATCAGGTCCAGTCTGGGCAATGTAGTGACTTAGCATAAAAAATAAGAAGACGGCTGAGGATGTAGCTCAGTGCTAAGATTCTGGGTTCCACCCCAGTGCAATTAAAAGCAGAGAATTTGGATTGTGATTGCCTGCTGCCATTGGACTTCACATTGAAAATCTTTGTTTGATATTCATTCATTCAGAGTGATTTATGAGTGTGCACTTTGTGCCACGAATTTAACGGGTACTAGTCATGTAGCCTTAAGCAGAACCCTGCAAAGCCCCTGTTCATTAGGAGCTAATTTTCTAGCAGAGGTAGCATTTACAGTGTAGGCCCATTTTACAGAGGTGATAAAAGTGAATTCTTGTCATTGATGTATCTGTGCTTTGTTAAAATAATTAGTCCTGTTCTTAGACTGTTGGCAGGGTTTACCTGCTTTATGTTCAATGTGTGGACTACCCCGGCAGTGTGAGACAGCACCACTCAGGACCTGCTAGAAGTGCAAAGCCTTTTGCTTTAGTCTTAGACTTATTGAATCAGAATCTACGTGTTAACAAGATCTCCAGGTGATTCTCATGCATACAATAATTTGAAACGCATTGGCTTAAGGCACATATTATTAATTTACCATCTTAATAATTTGGTAGCTCTCCAATGCTTTTTACTCATATGCTCAACCAGAGAAAATTTTGTGTTTATATTCCCAGTTTTTTTTCCACCCGTATGCCATCCAGTTGCCTAATATTGTTTCTGAGAATGTGGTTCAAGCTCTGTCAAAATCACTTGAGGAGCTTGTTAACAATGTATATCCCTGACACAACCTCGTTTCTTCTTAAGTAGATCAGGCTTGGGTCTCATTTTTTTTTTACAGGTTTCCCAGGTGATTCTTGCATTTAAGTTAGAAAAGAATTATTCTAGGCTAGCTTTATACTGATGTGCTTCTAAGGATGGGTTTTAAAAAATCATTATTTTTGAGTCTTTAGTTAATATACTCTCACTTTGAAAATTGGATTACTCAACCTGTAGTAATATTTCTGTGTATAAGAGTGGCTTTCTGATTAAATGAGGGATTTTTAACCTTGCCCTTTTTTTCCACCCATACTTTTTTGTGAGAATGTGTTTGCAACACACAAAGGTTTCATTAAAGTGGAGACTTTTGTGCACAAATATCACATCATCTTCACATTCCTATCACCTCCTCTTTCCCACCCACACACCCTATCTCTGATGCTCAGCATCTCACCTGTTTGACTCTATTACTTATTCAACTTGAGACCATTGTGTAGAGTGAAGGAAATCAGACTCAGAAGATTAAATACCACATGGTCTTTCTAACCCGAGTAACTCTGCTCTCTTGCCATTTTGGGCCTGATCATTCTTAGTTGAGGACTGTGCATTGAGCAACATTTGGCAGCATCTCTGGTCTATATTAGTGCCAATGGGTGCAGTCCCAGTTTTGACAACCAAAGGCATTTCTAAACACTGCCAATTTTCTCCCAAATATAGGATTTCTCCTACTTGAAAATCTTGGTTTAACTTCCATAAAGGAAAGAAATATGGTTTTGTGTCATTATGATCCCTACTTCCAATGTCAATAAAATTTGATTTTCTTGCAAGCCTTGGGCTTTATGCCAAAGATGAAGAAACGCTTAAGTATGAACATGTAAGTGCTGCCTGGGCTTTGGGGCTGGTCTGGTGTTAACATTCTGTGGTGAAGAGACAATATGATAATGGAGAAGAGGAAATACTCATATTTACAGAGTCGATGTTGGGATTTAAGCTTAATGAACTAAACAAAACAAGATAGAAGAACATTTTCTCCATTTCTGAGCCATGCTGAACATGTTTATGAGGCTGTAGATGCTGCATGGTGTTTCAAGAGCTTTATAATTTTGGGCTTGGATGCCCTTTTCAAAGAGATAAAATAGAGACACACAATCACAGATGTCCCTGTTTCTAATTGTCACTTTTACTTAGCTCTTTTACTCATATATACTTTGGGTGTGGCAGAATTGTGTATATATACTACATATTCATATATATGTGTGTGTGTGTATGTATATATATATGCCACATCTTTATTCATTCATTTGTTAACGAATATATCTACTGTAATAGTTGTATTAAATAAATATAAGTATATAAAATGTCTTCTAGGGGCTGGAGGAATGGCTCAGAGGTTAAAGCACTTGAGCAAGCGCTAAGCCAAGCACTAAGTACCCTAGTTCAATTCCCCAGCACCACATAAGCTGGGCGTGGTGGTGCACACCTGTAATCCCAGCACTCAGGAGGTTGAGACAGGAGGATTGCCCTGAGTCCAAGGCCAGCCTGGGCTCTGAAGTGAATTCAGATTCAGCCTGGACCACAGAGCAAGATCCTATCTGAAAAAAAAAAAAAAATAAAAAAATAAAAATAAAGTATCTTCTAGAAAAATAGTCCTTGGTAAAGTTTGTCATTAAACTTGTGTTTTTCACATATTGTTATTACTACCAATGTGTCAGCTAATTTATGCAATGTGATTTCTTTTTTGAACTAAAATGTTATACTGTTTTCTTAGAGACTTGAGCCAACAGTATTCTTAGAGCTGATATAATCATATTATCTGTATTTGAAGCCAATTCTAATAAGGTTTTTAGCTATTTCAGTAACTAAGTTCAAAACCAAAGTACTTTATGTCAAATTCTTTTCTGGTCTGACTAATGTTCTAACTAGTTCTTGGGTATACAGTAGGTATCTTTGTTCTCATTTTGTATGCTATGTGATAAGGCTTTAAATGTAACCATGGGGATTATTATTATTTTTTGGTATGTCTAAAAGAGTAGCAGGTTAAATGTTTGATAATTACTTGTGCATGTAATTGTTTATCAATATTAGAGTGAAAATGTTAGAATTAAGCAATCGTTTTTAAACAAATTGGTTGCTGGTGTCTTACATGAAGCAATCATTCATTATCATTTCTTGTTAGAGAAATGCAAATTACTAGGAAAAAAATTCCACTTCCCTAGGAGGAACTTATTTCAAATGCCTTGTAAGACATCCCATGCTTAACGATTTTTAAAAATTTAATTGCTAGAAAACATCTTTTGTAATTCCATTAAGTTTAAGGTCAAGTATACTGAGAGATTAAAGTGCGAATGCAGGCTTTATCTTCCCTTCCAAGAAATTCCACCACATATTGTATTTGTTCGGAGGGCTGAAGTTAATTTAGAATTGGTGGCTTCAAATGAGCACAGCTATTGGAATTCCTTTTACTAGTATTGCTTTTAATAGTATTCCTTTCTTTATCTTATTAGCACTCAAAAATAAAAAAGATTAATATACAGTAAGATTATCAAGTACATCAAGATGTGAAAAAATTTAAGATGGGAAATGATGAATTTGACATGATTAATAGCAGGAAAATACTTGGGGTAGAAATATGTTAGGGTTATACAACTAAGATCACAATAACTTTGATTCAGCAGAATCAAAGATTAGAAGATTACACTTGAGATCTCTTGTAAAAATACAGAATGAAATTTGAAGAAAAGGAAGTAATGTGGTCAAGGCAACGGGATTAAATGTAGCTTTATTATTTTTTCTGTAAATAAAAATAGGAATAAGTATTTAGGATGCCATGATAATAGCCGTGGACTATAGGAGACAGGAAGCGGTCTGACATAGAAGAGTGAGAGAGTTGAGCTATTTGATGGAGAAGACCTGTCTTATTTGGGCCAATAACTGTCTTGTAGCAAAAAGAGCTCTGCACGCTAGGCACAGACAGTTGGGAAGTGGGTGCTGCCGTAATGAGCGTGAAGTGGTGCTGAAGAGCAAGAACATTTTGGCTGTAAATCGCATCTCTTATTCATTCATATGATACAAAAATAGGTCTCTAGGATTTTAATAATACATAAGAAGATATTCATTTTTACTTCAAATTCAAAGCCAACTTTAATTCCATTTTAAATGTCTTCCAAGTAATTTTTCTTCAAAATGAAGAATGTGCTCCCAAAATAGGTTTTTTTGAAATTTTTCATGCCCTAAATAGAATTGCGTTGGTGACAAAACAGAGCTTAAATTGTAAAACATATATACTTATGTATACCGAGTTGTTGTGAGGTCATACTTTCTAAACAACGTTAGCATTGATTAAAACTGTCAAATTTAGCAGTGCAATTAAGCCAGTGATTTATGCATAAACAAGTGATTGGGAGTTGAAGTGGTTCCATGTCTTCCATGAAAGCATTGATGTAATGCTTAGATTAACCAAATTATTCTGAACGGGTAGTGATTTAGATATTGTTACAACCAAAGTAGTTTCCTGGCAAAATAAATATATATTTATTGAATTAGTTTTTAATATTCAAAAATAATAACATGCCTTCATAGAAAGAATGCTATTTAACTTGATTAATTTTCAAATCCATAATAACAAAGCAGTCATTCAAATAAGCCTGTACGTTCTTTAGTTTCAAGCAAGTTGAATTCAGCCAAGATAGCTGCCACCCAGCCAGGAACAAGCACAAATGTAAAGTGCAGAAATAGAGACAGATGAGATCTTCGTGGCCAAAGAGGTTAGGGAAGCCACTGCAGAACTGGGATGTCACCTAGACCTTGGAAACTGAGTCTGATTCACAATGGCACAGGGAAAAAATGAGACACGTTCTGGACTTTTTCTGACAGGAAGCGTTTGTCTAGGAGTTTAGCAAATCAGATTGCAAAGATGGGGGTCAGATTGTGGAGGAACAGTGGGTAATTATGAGCGATGCTACTCTAGACTTGTTCACCTGTAACTTATAATTAGCATATGGGAGACTTCTTAGCATCATCAGATTCTGTGGCTAATGAAAAAAGTTAATTATCCTTCACAAGACCCAGCATTATTGTGAGAGATGTGTAATGCATGTAACATGTGCAGCAAAGGAGTTAGTTACACAGATGTCACTTGGCAGTCCCCACTACTGTGTTGTACACCTTTCACTCCTGGCAGGCGCTGTCTTTTGCTTGATAATTTAACTCTGCGTGTCTGCTCCTTCTCACCTTATTTCAAACATTTACCTTTCCCAGAGAAACTAACTTTACATACTTGCTCACTTTCAACAAGTGACTTTTTTTTTTTTACCACATAGAACAGAGACAGAATAACTTCCTGAGTCTCTTGCTCTCTTAAACCCACATGCTTTACCTGCACCGCCTTTTCCTTCTCTCCAGTTTTAGTGGAAAAGAAACTTCTCCTGTGAGCGATGGGCCCATCTCGATATTGAATCTCGTGACTTCAATCTTTAGAGGAAATTCGCTCCACCCATTGTCCCCGCAAGCTCATCTTTCACCTTCTTCCTATTTTCCCCTTCCTTTTACCATTGAAAGAAGTTTAGTTTCTACCCTAAGCTGCAGCCCGTCTAGAGCTTCTATTATTGCTTCTCTTCCTCTTTACTGCTAAATTATGGAAGTCATGACCTATTCTTAGTATTTCCATTTCTTCCTATCAGACACTCTCCCTTCCTACTTCAGTCTCAGAGTGTCATCAGTGCCCCCTACCGAGTACTTCCAACAAGGTCTGGTAATCTCTGTATTGTTCCATCAGGTACCTTTCCTTTTACTCTTGGCCTCCTGGTGGCAATTCATTTTGTTGATCACTTTTTCCTTCGAACATTTATTTGATGACATCACCTTGTATAGATCAGAATTCTGAATTGCAAATGACAGAACTCACTCTGTTTAATCAGAGAAAGATATATTATGAACAGATGAGTAGGGATGGTATACAGCTGTTAATACCTCCCTAAGTACTGACTGTTTTCTCTGCCACCCCTGTTGTGTACCACAACTTTGCTTAGCTATGAAACTCTCTGAGTTGCATCGTTACATATGTGCATTCAAAAGGTGCTGGCTGACTACAGTTTTGACATTCATCCTTCTCTGAAAATCTAGATTTGCTGCAGCCTCTGAGAAATAGTTGTTGCTAAATTATGTAAGTTCTTTTCTTTATTTGCCCCTTAACAGTTGCAACTCAGATTCCCAAGTTGTCCATTCAAGGTGTCCCCTTGTCATTTTGTACCCCTTCCCTGGCTGATGTATCATATTGTATCTTTAAGTAACTCCTCCTTATTTAAAGCTTCCAAATCTTGAGCTCAGGGTAGTCGTCTATTCCGGGAGAGCTCTAGGCCCACATGCCTCATTGCTTGGTGGACATCTCTACTTGGTAATACCACAGACACATCAAACTCTGTGTATGAGGAACGATGCTTTTCTAACCCAAATGCATACCTCCAGTCCTCCCCAGTAGAGACCCACTCAGTCATTTAGGTGCGAAGGAGGATGTTGTCCTTGAGAGTTTCTCTCTTTGATCAGCAGGCATTTGATCATTTTCAGTGTGTAAGCAATTTTACATTGCTTGCTTTTTTTTTTAATCTACTACACTCTTTTCACAGTATGCTGTCATTGACACAAGAACTGAAACTAATAAAAGAACTTCCTCTTAACATCCGGTTTTATTTTTCTCTAATTCATCCTCTAGCCTGAAGTGAAGATGGTCTTGCTTAGCAGTTTATGCTGTTCCATTCCTCTGTTAAACACTCTTCAGACAAAAGTGCCTACCCCCTCCTGGAATGTGCTTGTACGGCAGAGGTGGTAGCTAGATGCTCATACAAGAAGTTTATTACTATTTGTCTCTCCTGTCAGCAACCAGATCAGATAGTGCAAGCTCATGTACCACATCTTTCTTACTGTCCCCCTTCTTTAAAATTAGTGTGTATTTGAGATCCAAAATGTTACATTAAACTTGAGAATTTCGTGCATACATTGCATCAACTTCACTTTTCTTTCCCCTCCCCCTTTCTCACCCAGTGTCTTTCTTCCCCAAACGCAACCTCATCCCGCTTTCTCCCAATGCCTCACTTGTTTGATTCTATTCTTTATTGCTTTCTGGATTTCTAATATTAGAGATGCCATGCAATATTAAATGTGAATCTAATTCAGCTCACTAATCGTAATGGTCTCATGTGGTTTTTTTTAGTTAACTTAAAATGACTCAACTCTATCTGTCCTTATGGCGGAGTAGTACTCCATGTGTATATACCTCATTGTTTAACCCGTGGGTCAATTGATGGAAATTAAGGCACCTTCCATGATTTAACTATTATTCGTTATGCTGCTATAAACATGGGTAGGCGTGCATCTCTGTTTTATAGGGATTTTAACTCTTTTGGAAACCTACCCAGAAGAGGTATGGCTGGGTCAAATGGAATTTCTATTTTCAGGTTTTTTAAAAAGGAATCTGTATACTGCTTTTCATAATGATTTTATTTATTTATTGGTCATTTATTTTCTTCTAATGTGTTCATTCATAGGTATAAATTTCCCACTTAACATTGCTTTCATTCTGTCTCTTAGATTCTGGTATGATGTGCTTCTCTTTTTCTTCTATGACTCATTGGTCCAATAATAAAATATAGTGTTTAGGCTCAATGTATTTGTATAGATTCTGTAGTTTCTTTGTCTATAGATTTCTTGTTTTATTTCACTATGATATGAGTATACAATGAATTCTTTCAAGTCCTTTGTATTTATTTAGACATATCTATGGCCTATGATATGGTCAATTTTGGAAAAAAGCCCTGTGTGTTGCTAAGAGAAAAGTGTATTCTGTTGCTGGATGGAACACTTGATTATGTTAGTTAAGTCTACCATTCCATAGCCTGATTCAACTCTAATATTTCTATGCTAATTTTTGTCAAGTTGACCTTTCTATTTTTGGATATTGGGCATTCAGGTCCCCTAATGTAATTTTATTAAGGTCTTATTTTTCTTTAAATGTCCAGGACTTTTTTGTTTTATAAAATTGGGTGCCCTGATGTTGGGTGCATATATTTTGATAGTTATAACTTCTTCCTGTTGAATCGTTCCCTTAACCAATACATAAAGTCTGTCTTTATCACTTTGGACCTGTTTTGGTTTTCATTCCACTGTTTCTGAGTAGTATAGCTGTCCCTGCTTGTCTTCTGTGTCTAGTTGCATGAAGTCTTAATTTCCATCTCTTTATTTTCAGCCTATATGTTTCTTTAAAGGAAAAGTACATCTCTTGGAATAAATTGTTAGTTTCTATTTTTGATCCAATCTACCAGTCTGAATCTTTTGATAGAAGAGTTGGGACCCTTAGCATCAAACATTATTAAAGTGGTGTGTTTGATACATCCTCTCCTCATGGTGTTGCTTCAGTGTTGATTATTTTTTCATTAATGTTGTTTGATCTTTCTCTTTTTGTTGTTTACTTTTCTCTGGGTTTTTTAGTGCTGTTAGTGTCCCTATCTTTGTCTAAGATTTCTTTAAAGTATTTTCCACAGTGCTGGTCTAGTGTTCATAAATGTTGGAAGGTTTTCTTTGTCATGGGAAATGTTAACTTCATCTGTCATTTTAAAGGATAATTTTGCTGTGTATAATAGTGTGGATTGCATATACTTTCTTTTAGAGCTTGAATGATTTCTCTCTCTGACCCTTGGCCTTTAAGGTTTGTGTTGAGAAATCTGCAGTTATTTGATAGGTTTGTTTTTGTGGATTACTTTCCTCTATTTTTCTCTTGTAGTTTTTGGTATTCTCTCTGTGGTTAAATGTCTGGAATTTTGATTATGATCTGTCATGAAGAGGCTCTTTTCTGGTCAAGGTTTTCTGGTCAAGGTGTTCTGAATCCCTTCATTATCTCAATTTTAATTTCTTTTCCTAGATTCGGAAAGTTTTCCTCTATAATTTTATTGAATATAGTCTTTAGACCTTTTTTGCTGTTGTTCACTTTCTCCTACATTCCCACAATTCTGAGGTTGCTCCTCTTTGAGTTTTAAGCTGTTGCATCCACCCTCTTTCTGGTCTTCTTATTATTAGGTCGTCACTGAATATATGGTTCAATTCTTCCACCAGATCTTCAAGATCTGATGCTCTCTCCTTGAAATGCTTGAACAGATTTTTAATGCTTTCCAATAAATTCAGCTTTGAATCCTTGAAGTCTTTCCACTTCTCTACTAAAAAACTCATTCATTACTTGCATTACCTTGTTTATCCTTTGATTTGTTTCTTCTATGTAATCATTAAGCTTTTAAAATTTAATTAAAACTATTATTTGTTTGGTTAAATTCTTTTTTAACTCAATTAACATCTTTTGCATTTGTTTATGTGGGTGGAGGAAGCCAGGCACCCAGCTTTTGGGCTGGTATGGAGTTCCTCCAGTGGCCTCAGTTGCCAGAATGTATTTCTGGTTTCAGTTCAGATCCTAGGATTCTTCTACTTGTCCAAAATAAGCTTCAAAGGAGGCCTCTCCACTGTATTTGTGCCTCCCTGGCCAGGTTTCTCCAGAACTGTTTTCCCAGAGTTTCTACTTCCATTACCATCTGACTCTGCTTCCTGGGTCTTTTTATTGGAGATTATGCTGCTAGTGTCCAAGTTAGTACCTTGGAGATGGTAGGAACTTGGAAAATGGGACATGAATAAAGTACACATGCATTTTTCCTCCCTTCATATTCCAAACCCTCCCAATTTTCTTCATGGGTATTATTTTATGGTTCCATCTCATCCCTGTCATAGATTTTTCTATGGCTTGCTTCTCTGTTTTTCTTTCTTCTTCAGAGTCCCAAAGCCAAGAGTAATATATTCAATTAGAGTAGAAAGAAAGGTCATATGAGGCCAGGACATTCACTGTTCTTATAGAATGAATTCCATGCAGTTTAAAATGAATGAATGTAAAAAGTGGATGAAACATATTTGTGACCATTATTTTGAGATGTCAGAGAAACATTACTTGTTTCAATCACATTTTTATTATGTATTCAGGTAGAGGTAGCTTTTAATACATAAAAATTAGTCTCTGCCAAACAAATTCATTGGTATCAAAGACTTTAAAGCATGATTTCTGGCAATTTCTTTCAATGTTAGCTTATTTGTAAATGGTACTTTAATTTATTCTTTACCGATCATCACTGAGAAGCCTACTTATACTTGCAAATTTCATATTTTTAAAAAATAATCTTATCTTTCCAAATGTAACTCTCAAATCTCTTTCCAGAATTAAGTGTCTCAGAACTTAGCCTATTTCCTGGCTTATGAATTAAGTTATTCATCTCTTTGCCAACTATGCCCAGTCAGTATTTCACAGTTGGTGAGCCAAGACTTAGTAATAACCCGTGCAGATCAGTATTATTTTTCAGTAAGAGGAGTTCTTGCAGTTGAGCTGCATGACTTCAAGATTTTATTGGCTGAACAAGAAGGCATTAGTGTTCATTGACATGCTAATATAATCCTTTTAAAGGATAAAGTTGAGATAAATGCTGTAGCCTTAGAATATACTCTGCTTTTTTGAAATAGCATGAGGCATATGGTTTGAGTGGCTGGTCGATGTGCTAGGAGAACACAGACTTGGCAGCATTTTGCTGCCATGCCCTTTGCCTCTGAGCCGGGCCTGGAAGAAAGTCCTTAGGCCAGAAGGAACATGAATTATAGACTTGCGGTCTGGAAATGCTGGTCTTGTTAGGACTGCCACTTATTCACTGCCTCAGCTTGTGCCAGACGATCTTCCAAAACCACGGATGTAACTCAGTTCATTCCTCCTTAAAATCTTCTGATTTCACATCGGATAAAGTACAAATTCCTTAATGTGGCTCCACAGAGGTTTGTGATATTGCCCTTGCCACCTTTTTGATTTGTCTCTGGCTTCTTTGTGCTTTTGTCTCTTCAACTGTAAATTGTTGGGATTAGGTTAGATAATTTCTAAAGTTCCTCTAGATCTAAAAATCCATGCTTCCGAATAATTACAGAGTCAGCTTCGGCTCTCACATAGGATAAAAGAGAATTTATAAATTCCTGTTTTTAAAATAGAGCAGCTTGAAGTCCCCTGATGCCAAAAGAAGCTGTATAAGTATAAGCAGTATCATTTCCTTTCGCTTTTTAAGTTTGGTGAAATATACCATAAATCTTACAAATTCTGAAGAGTCACAAACCACGACAATATCACTTATGTTTTCTTTGTTAGAATTACAAAAACTAGGACTGGTTCTGACTTGAAGGTTACCTTTCAAGACGAAATTAAGGTTCCGAGAGATGAAGTGCCTGTCAGGTTTGCAATAGAGCCAGGACCAGAAGCCAGGGTCCTTCAGTTCTGCCCAGTATTGCTCCACCTATGAGACTCCTTCGCCAGGGTGATTTATATTTGCTGCTCATACAAAGAAGCTCACACGTAGGCAAATTTATGCCCAAGCAGTGTACTAGGGAGAGAGCGGGACCACTGCAAAGGTAAGCTTCTGATCAAGCCACTCTGAGTGGCAATACTTCTCTTTTGTTCCTTCAAAGGGAGAGCAATGAAAAGATACATTGATTAAATTAACAGATATTTAGTTAGGACCAGTTGTTTTTCTGAACAAGCTCTCTTCTTAAATCTTTTATTTCAATGGAAACAGATATATAGCAGATATATATATATATATATATATATATATATATATATATATATATAGTTTGCCAATCCACTTTTATTTTTTTATCTTGACATAGGAACACACTGAGTTACCCAAGCCATACTTGAACCTGTGATCTTTCTGTCTCAGCTTCCTATAGTGCTGGGGTTGCGGCCTGTTCTACTCCCAAGCCGAACAGCTTACTTAAAATTCAAACTTGGTGATGACCAAGTAGCATGGGTAGTACTGTGGGTTCTGTCATATAAACTCTACATGTTCTCCTATGTTTGATATTTTTGCCTTGCCAGCACGATCTGTAAATCAGCAGTCTCTGTCTCTCTTTCTCTCTCTCTCTCTCCCTCTCTCTCTTTCACACACACACACACACACACACACACACACACACACACACACACAATTTCTATTTTATTTATATTTTGTGGTCCTGCAGATTGAGCACAGGGCCTTCGCCTTGGGCTAAATTCCTTTTTTTCCCATCATTTATATATATGCAATACCTCATGTTTACAATGAACTTGAGTATTTTGTGCACATATATATCACATCAATATTACGATTCTTTTCCCTTCCAGTTTTTGGCCCTGCCACATCCACCCGCATCCTCCATCCCCCGCAACTCCCACTATCACACCCATTTGGTTCTACAGAATGCCTGTATTCTGATGCAATAGCAACCTGAGTGTCTTTTGAATGCACACTTACTCAGCTAAGAAATTTGAAATTTATCTTCTCTCTTTTGCTTTCTCACGTTTTCTAGCCTTATGAATTTTGTAGCTGTAGTTTTCTTCCTATGTGGACTGGTGGGTGAGGTCAGGTTAAAGAATCTCCCATAAAGATATAGTATAAGACACAGGAAAAAAGAACTTTTGGCAAACATCCCCAAAAAAGAGCTCTCCTGGACCCAGAGAAGAGGCATCAAGATATGGCCACTGCAGCCCATTCTAGGGGTGGGAAGCTGAGCTAAAAATTGATGATTTGAATGGTACCATGAGTCAGATGCAGAAGATTAAATATGGTCAATGTAGCAAGCAGGTATATTAGCATGTAATAAGATACTTTCAGATATTAATGAGAATATTAGTAAGATATATGGAGAAACTGAGGCCAGGGTGTACTTTAGATTTACTAACCAACTAAATTAATTTTGTTAACTCCTAAGAGGTCTTCTTCCCTTACCCACTCTTCAATTTTACCCTATTTGTCAACTCTTAAGATGTATGTGTCTGTGATCCTTGCTCCCAAATGCGTTAATGTCGTCATATCTTGTGTTTGGAAGAAGAGGTGTCTCAGTTACATTTTGTTGCTGTGGCGTAATACTCAACATATACAAATTAGGAGAGGAAAAGTTTATTTAAACTCACAGAATCAGAGGGTCATAGTCCATTCATGAGCAGCTGGCTGCAGAAGCACATGGCAGAGGTATAGGTGGAGGCAGGTCCTCACAGCATTGGAAATAGGGAGCCAGGTCTCAGAGGAAGTGAGGATATTGCATTTATCCTTCCAGGTTCTGTCCTGGTGATCCACCCATTCTTTGTCCAGCGTCAGTGTTCTGCCCCTTTTAAGTTTAAGCCCCTTATCTACCACATGCCTGTAATCTCTAATCTGCTACACACCTGTAATCTGCCACACTCCCATAGTCCACCCCTCCAGACCAGGCCCCAATCTCCTAAGAGCACATGGTTTCATAGATAATCTATAACACCCAAATGCATGAAACTTTTGGGGGACATTCCAGATCCAAACCACAAAGAGAAGTCATGGAGATAACACAGACAAAAACATGCTGCAGGAGTCAGTAAAATGCTACCACTGAAGAGTTAGTAAGAGAGGTACAGTCAAAGGGAGGAGATCTTATACGAACTAATAAAAGTCTGAGTTTTAGGTGGCTGCTAATATTAAACCACATTATAGATATTGAGAACAATGAGGCACTGTGATTTGAAAATAAAAGAATTCAGGGCTTGCTGGGAGGTACATAGCTCAGTGATTACACTACTTGCCTGAGAAACACAAGGCTCTGAGTTTGACCCCCCAGTACCACATAATACCTGGGCATTGTGGCACACACCTGATATCCCAGAACTTGGGAGACTGAGGCAGGAGGATTACCATGAGTTCCAAGCCTGGGCTCCATATGAATTCAGGAGTAGCCTGGACTACATAGTGACACTCTGTCTCAAAAGAAAAAATAAATAAAAACAAAAGTTAAATGCTTCTTATTTAAAATACAGTGTAAACATGTCTATTAAATGTTTCCTATACTATATATAGTATGTATGTGCTCATTCACTTTTTGGACTGTAGGCCATTTTAAGTCAGGGTCTATGTTTTAACTCTTTTTGTCCCAAATTCTGGAAGGACCTTGAGAATCACACGGTGTAGCAATGTATCCCATCCTGAATCTTGGTGTCTGTAACACACCCATCTCATGTTTGAACATTTCTGTTCAATAGCTCATTACAAGTTACGTAGTTCCTTCTGTCTGGTAAAAAGTTACATTAAAGTAAAAATCAGTTCCTGTTATTATGCGTCCATAAATACCTTCCTTTTGAGCCACCAACATATGATCTAAATCTAACAGAATGCTTTTTTTTACATAGAAAGTGCTCAATAGATGTGTGCAGAATTCAACTAAATTAGGAGGATTTCACTCATTTAATTATTTGAGTTAGGACTTAGAACTGAAATACACCCTGAACCAAATTTGAATATGATTTTTCTCCAGATTACTTTTAGTCATAACATTTTTAGGCAAGGAGTATTTGTACCTATAAGTGGAAATGCCATTTATGTAACTTTATGATTTTAGGACACAGATGCGGCTCTTTGGGCAAGTCTTCTTTTGAAGATAAGGCATGAAAGCAAGACCAGTAAGGGCAGCTTAGTCCATTCACGGTGTTGCAGTGGCATTTTCTCCACTGATAGCACTTAGAAGTGATAGGTCTACCTGTTCCTATCTCTTGGTCATATATCCATTATGTCTATGAAATTCAATTCCTTGAAGTTCCTAAACAGCTTCTTATTAAATAGGCTCTTTTCTTTTCTTTTTGACTATTTTCTGATCATAATAAGATAGCTTAAAAAGGAATTCTTTGCAAAAGAAAATTGAACACACCATTGTCTCTTATTCTTATGGAATGTTGATCTAACAGTGAATGACAGTAAGAGTTGGAACGTTACCCATGGACAAGGTATCCTTATTTATGTTCAGAAACTAAATTGTATCCCAACCTGTTACTATAAATAGGCCAATATTAATAAAAATAATCCTGAGTACTTTCCCTACTTTCTAGTGTGGGAGTTTAGTAACATCAACGTTCCCATCCCTGAAATACCTTTAGGAGGAATCTAGGTTGTTTCACATACCTTTATTGGTTTCACTGCCAGAGTTGCTAGGTACTCCCGCTGGAAGAGGCTTCTTCTATGGGAGATTGTCTGGTCTTTGGAGAGGACTACAGGCGGTGCTTGCCATGGCTAGGATGCACAGTCTGCTCTGACCACTGAAGTTGCTTACTAGCAGCTGTAGTATGTCACCAGGGACTATTCTTTTTAGTGATGATACCCATGTTGTGCTAAGAATAATTCTGTCTGAAACCTGCAGGCTATTATGACTGTTCTAATTCTTGACTCTTTTATGCCATAATTAATCTTACCTTTTGCACGTGGGCTTTGTGGTGGCCACCTTGTCAATTCTTGAAATCAAACTCAGAGACTCCTGTTATGGCTTATCTAAGTTTCTCCTTGATAGGGCATCGTCTCAAATGGTGCTGTGAGTGTTCCATATGATTCCTATTATATTCCTAAGTCCCTGGGTGATGAACTTCGTCGTATCTCCAGAGACTGCTTATAACTTGACCTTAGACTGCATTGAAATGTGATTCTTTCCTTGAAGAGCAGTGCAAATATATAGCAGTAGCTTGACATTGAGTATAATTCTAGAAATTGGGAATTCTGGGGCACACCTGAACTTCCTCCTCTTATCTAAGTATAACTTAGTGCTTTTCCTACTCTACACTAACATTTTACTGTTACCTTCAGTGAGACTGATTGTTTTATATTTCACATCAGAGAGATTGTGGAATACTTATTTTTCTATGCTTATTTTTTTCACTTAATGTAATTATCTGAATTCCATCCACAAAGAGGTAAATGACAGAACTCAATTCTTTTTCTGTGGCTGAATAGTATTGTGTTATGCATATGAACCACATTATTTATCCACTGATCAGTTACTGGACATTTAGGTTAATTACTGTTTCTTACTTATTATGATTATTACTGCATTGAACATGAATGTACAGATGCCATTGACAATTTTATTTCATTTCCTCTGGACATATGACAAAGTGGAATAGCTGAAGTACATAGTACTTCTGTCTTTAATCTTATAGAATTTCTATACTATTTTTCTATTTTTTCAAAATGAACTGTGCTATTTACAGTCTTACCAAAAGTATGTAAAGATTCCCTTTTCTACAAATCCTTATCACTATGTATTTTATCTTTATGTTTTTTTCATAATAGCCATTTTATGGGGTAAATGTTTCAAATTGTAATGTTGAACAATTTTTACCTGTCATCCTTGGAGAAATATCTACTTAGCTATATTGCCCATTTTTTAAAATCAGGTGTTCTTTGCAATTAAATTTTTGAAATTCTTTACATATTCCAGACATCAACTTCTTGTCAAACATGTAGTTTGAAAACCTTCTATTTATGTCTATCAGTTGGCTCCATGGCACATTGATTGTTTTCTTTACTATGCAGAAGCTACTTCATTTGATCTAACCCTCCTGGCCAATTTTAGCTTTTGGTTCCTGGGCTTTTCTAGTCCTACCAAGAAAACCACTGACTGTACCACCAATATCTTAAATTATCCCTCTGTTTTCTTCTGGTGTTTTCATATTTTTAGGTCTTATATTTAAGTTTTTAATTCATTTAAAGTCGATTTTTGTAATTGGTGAGAGATAGGGGTCTGGTTTTATTTTTATGTATGTGGATATCCAGTTCTCTTAGAACCAGTTGTTAAAAAGACTTTACTTTCTTCATTGTGTGTTTTTAGTACCTTTGTTGAAAATCATTTGGTTATGGATGTGTGGGTTTACTCCTAGTTTCTTACTGTGTTCAATTGTTCTCTGTGTTTGTTTTTATGTCAACATCAATTTATTTTGATTCCTATGTGTTTGTAGTCTGTTTTGAAGTCAGAGTGGGTAATGCCGTCTGCGTTTGATTGGTCAGTTTTTTTTTAGTATTCAAGAACTGCTATGAATTCACGCACACATATGCACACATATGAGATGTTAGAATTTTTCTAGTAAGGAATCTATTTTTAAACATCCTAGATTAATAAAATAGGCAGCTAGAGTTAAGAGAATTAATAATAATAATAATAGTAATAGTAATAAGGCTTGTTGGCTACCATCTGCAGGACCTTGAGTTCAATCTCTAGTATCTGGGACCAGGGAGAAGGATGACTAGAGACACATAAACAAAAAGAAAATGAAAGAAAAAAACCAAACACTAGGATAACTCTTACTCTTGAGGATATGTGTTTTGCTAGGGAAGAAAAAGCTTACAAAAAATAAAAATATGTATAATTTATCCATCCTGTGATGGAAACAGCTTTCACAGTCTCTGCTGAGAACTGCTTAGGGAACCTTGTAGCTCATTAGATTCTTGAAAGCAAATGCAATGACAGCCAACATCCCCTGGAGGGACGCTAGAGGGAGAAGGAACAGCAGTGATGAGCAGCATATGTAAAGGTGCATGGATAGGGTAACAAGCCATTGAAAGAGTAAGTAGAGGCCAGTGTGGCCAGAATGCTGAGTGTGGAGGAGAGAAGCCATAGGATATGCAGCTGGGAAAGAAGAGACTAGACTAAGGACTTGTGCATATCAAGATGAAATTTGTTATACTGACTGACTAAATTGCAAATGGAGTCTCTCTGGGCTTAGTTTGAAAAGTAAGTATCAATCGTTAGCCCAAGTGACTGCTAAGACAACTATAGCTTAAAATACAGATTCTAGGATTGTGTCAACTACTTCTTTTGTTGCTGTCAGGATTTGGAATAAGTTAGGGTCATATGAATGACACTGCCCTGTGGTGCTTGGCCACTGAGCCATCTCTGATAGTTTGTCAGTTTTGGTGACAGTAAAATGAAGTCCATGCTACTTTGTGGACTAATCACAGGCTTGAGAAAGTCAACTTCTGTAGGGAAAATACAGTGGTTGGTCAATGTTTTAAAGTCCTCAATAAAGAGCACTGTATAATGATCAAATACCTGCTAAGTGCTTTATGTTCCATGTAGAGAGCTGCTTTAAAATAGGAACATTTTTATTGTCAAAATTTGCATTTCTCACAATTAGCAGCAGTGTTTATGACTTAGTATTTTTAGGTTTTTATACCTAAAACTTGATGTGCGAATTACTATGTAAGACCTTCAATATGATGCCTTCCTTTATTGCATGAGGTCTTTATGTTACAATTCAATCTCTATTCAAACACTTACTAGGGTAGCTTTATTTCTACTTGTATCTCTACACGTTATTGTTTTTCATATTTAAGTAAAATAATTTTAGTTGTGGTATACATTGACTATTTACTATTCTCCCCATACGTAGAAAATATACGTGAATATGGTTCAGTGATTGCTCAAGTAGCAAAGTATTTATTTTCTGATTCATTTTTATCAAACTCAAGTGACTGAATTCACCAAAAAATTTAAAAAATATTTAGAAGCTGCCAAATGAAGTAGACCTGCTTGAAACTTGAGAGAACTCTTAGAAGAAAACAATAAGTTTTTTTTTTTTTTTGTCATTTGAACATCATACGTTCCCGTTAAAGGAGATAATTTGAAAATTTCTAAGAAGTGTGGTTTAATTAGAAACTATTCATCATATTTCATCAAAACCAATCACAGAGAAGTTCTTTAATGTCACCGTGCTTTCTCTCCACAGACATTGATGAGTGTGCCGCAGGGCGCCATTACTGCCGTGAGAATACCGTGTGTGTCAACACCCCAGGTTCCTTCATGTGCATCTGCAAAGCTGGATACATCAGAATTGATGATTATTCGTGTACAGGTAAATCATGCCTACTTATCAAACAAAATGTTTCTGTGCCTTAATCTTACTTTAAAAAGTTTCTTTTAGCTTTAATTTTTTTTGGAAAGTGTGCCATATATACTCCCTGACACATACATACATAAGCCAAATCGTGTCTTCTTAATTTGGTAGTTAATTGTGAACCTGTTGCAAAGAAAAGAACATTTACTTGCACTGGTCAAGTCTTAAACTCCTTGGTGGAGGAAAAGAAAACCAAGGAACTAAATCCAGGTTATACAAAATGTATTCTTCAGTAGGATTTACACACAAATCTTATGAATTACCAAGGCCAATCTGAGAAACAGCCTCTGAATAATTCTTCCTTGATGTGACAATAGATCTTTGAATGGAGAAATAATCACATAAGTAATGTATTTTTCAGAAATAGATTCCTGCATATTTGTGGGAAATGGAATGTTAAAGAAAGCTGAGTTTCTCCTCACCCTGGGGAGGTTCAGTGGGACACTTAGTTTTGCTTTGTAAGATAATACTGTCTTCAGCACTGTCAAGAGTTCCCTCTAACGATACCCTGAGGGTTAGTGATCTCTGAAGTTGGTACTGGGATGATGCAACCTCTTCTCTTCACAGTCCATGTGCTCCTGTTCTACACAGAAAATGAAAGCAAATGTTGCTGGAGGAGGAGCTTAATAACCGTTGAGTCAAAAGGAGCATGGGTGTGAAGGAGGGCATTCTTTTGGATTTCTCTTTTTTAAGTAGCAGAGATTTAAAACAACATTTAAATGTAGAATCACAAAACTGGAAAGTATCTAAAATGTTATTTTTTCTTTTAAAAATCTACTTTCAGTTTTATAACCTTTATCAGATGGATATTACAAGTAGAAGAAGTTTCCAGAGAATAAACCTCTATAACACTACCTACTAAAATGCAAATCTATGGCATAGGTGTCATCCTGGGATTATATTAGTTGCTTAGCTCTTTTGGATATCTGCACTGTCTTCTAATTGATCCCGCTTGTTAGAGCAGAAGGAGTGGTCTTCCTTTAAATTTAAATACAAAAAAAATGATGGACATAGGAGATAATGAGAACTGACTTTCAAATCTGTGGTATATAATCAAAGACATCTTGCATTTAAAAAAGATACATAATATAGAGATGCTAATGGTCTTAAAATTCTTAATTTTAGTTAATTCATCCTAAATCTATTCATAGCATGGAGAAGAATTCAGTACTTTTTCCTTAGACTGTATTTAATCACATTGAGTGTTAAAGTGTTTTGAAAGAGGACTACAGAGATGGTTTTCAACATAATAATATGAAAGAATATGTTAAAATACAGCATGGAGAATAAAATGTACAATTTACTGTAATATTGGTAATATCAATAAGATTGCATTATAATTTAATGATTAGCAAGAACACTGAGATAAAGCCTTAAAGGGTGGTGGTTCTGAATATGTAAGTTAAAAATAAGATGGCTAAGTGATATCTGAGGAGTCTACTGCTTCTTTGGCACTAGGGACTTAAAAGCTTTGTGCACGTACTGTAGTCTGGATCTGTAGTGTCCCTTACAGCCTTGTGTATTTGGATGCTGTGACTTGCCTATAGGTATGTAGTGTGCTGTTGGGAGATAGGGCCTGGCTGAAAGGGGCAGATTCTTGGGCTTGACCCAGAGGGGTGTGTATTGGTTCAGTCATTCTTGCCGACTTGGCTCTGTTCCTGTGCTGTGAAGAGCCCTAGGATTGTGCCTCCGCCATGTGTGTCTGTCATGCTGGCTGCCCATATGCAGACTGTGCCCTTCTGAAACTATGATCTAAAACAAATCTTTCCACTCTTAAGTTGTAGGTTTTTGATGTTTTGTCTCCACAAAAAAAGAAAAAAAATTAACTAAGACAATATGCTTATACGTCCTAGTGATCTTTTTTTTCTTACATTTTAAGAAAAGCATGTGAGATTTTAAGTTAGAGGACATGAAGTATGATTTGACCTCACATTGAATGGAGAGTTATTTCTCCAGGGTAAAATATTTTTAAGGGGCTCACTTTAATTCTTAGTCTGCATGCTATATGTAAAACTAACTACAATAAACTCAACAGCTTACCTTTAATACATTACATATAATCTTGTGCTTTGGGTTGACCTTTATTCTAGCATCTTCCTTCCAAATAAACCTCCACAAATTACTTCCCATTTTTTACCATTGATGGAGAATTTCCCCAAGGATTCCAGAATATCTAATGAAATAACTGAAGTATCTTTCTGTGGAAATGCAGAGAAAGGCCAAAATCATTTCAAGAATAGCTTGCCAGACTTTGGTGTTTGTGCCCAAGGAAGAAGAGCCAAGAATTTCAGAATGTTGCAAAAGGGGGGTAGATATGTTTCCTTAATGAGGCACCCATATTTTCAGCTAGCACACCATTATTTCTGTTTCTACTTAAAGAGGAAAAGCTTTGGCTACCCTTAAATTTTCTGCCTATGGTGGCTAGGTCTACACATTTGGAAGCATACTTCTGCACTCAAGAGTCAGATTTTCTAGGGAATATGATTTTGTAGTTCAGAGTTGGATGAACATTGCCAAAACTTTTTTTTTTTTTTTGTAAAGACAGTTCCTTTTTCCTACCACTCACAATTTGAAGTTAGCCTCTGTACAAAAGGCTCAGGGAAATGACTCCTCTAGAGGGGCTTTGTCCTATGGCTGAAGGCAAACAAGCTACTAAATATTTGAAAAGTGAGAATAGGACTTTGCTTCTCTGATAAGTACTACTGAGATTTATTTTCTCCAAATGCAGCAGAAGACCATCTGGAATAATTGCCAAGACACCTGTAGGACCCTGACTAGGCCTGGGATGACTGTAGGTATCAGTGGCTCATACCCTGATAGTCTCAATGATGCCAGAAAGGAGACCAGCAGGCATGGGGCCACTCCCTCTTATCCCAGACCCAAGATGGGCCACAGCTCAGGTTTCATCGTTCGCAAATTCCTAACTCCCCCCTCCCCCAGACCCGGTTTCCGAAAGGCCTGCCATGCAAATTAGGCTACTTTCCAGAATCCCCCAATCAGTGAATGACCCTTGCCCTGTTACCTAGTGGACCCACCTCCCTTAAACTGCTTATAAGTCTGGCCCTCACCTCCAATAGAAGAATTGTTAACACTGATTTAGCCTCCCAAATGTGATTCCGTCATACTCACACCGCTCCAGACCCTGTTCCACCAGATTTCACTGGTTCCTGATCCCCAGTGGCCAACAGTGGCCAGAGACCCCAGAGCCTGACAGACACCATTGCAGTCAGTTCCTAATGTCTGTGGGTGAATTCTGAAGTTTTCATTTCTTCTTGAACATCTTGGACACCTGTGTTTTGTTGCTTTCTCTGTTCCTCTTTCTCACTCTCAATAGAGAGCTCTCTCTTACAACAACATTGACATTTTACTCAGAAGACTCTCAGTTACTGTAACTGAAAATTAATCATAGTCATTCCAATTTTAAAGACTCCAAGAGCCACACACATTGCTTTATTATCAGAAGCTTTGATCGATAAAAGATTTTTTTTTACTTTTTTAACCTTGTAGTTCTGATGTAGAAATTTTATATGCTATAGAATAATTACTTTTTGTAGTTGGTGCAATTGAACATATTTTTCATTTTAGGTAATTTGAATTAGATTTTCATTATGCTCATAAAGTTTGGGAGACAGAAAAATTCTTAAGGGGGGATGTAGTCTTATTATCTTTCAAGAGCAAACTGAAGCTCAGAGAGATTTATTACCTTAGCCATAGTTGTGTGGTTAGTGAAAGGCAAAGTGGACCATAAGACATGCCCTCTTATTATTAGCTTTTCTTATATTCACTGTTTGTCCAATTTGCAAAGGGAAATAAAGAAAAAAGACTCATGTTTTATGATGAAATACATTATTCAGCTTACAATATGCAGTAATTCAACTGCCTTTTTATAGATTATTTCAGTTCATTAGCCTCAAATCCAAGAGGAATTTTTTTACTAATCTTTTAATAATAATTTTGTTAAATTAGCATTATTAGAAGACATATAGATTGTCATTATCTAAGCCTCCAGTTCTATTACAGAGTTATCCCAAAGACTCAGTTATACCACTTGCTGAAGTTGTGTAGAATTTTATACATTTATGAAACCATTAACATCCATTAATATCCTTCTAATATCCATCCATTAATATCCTTCTAATGAAAACACTTTTTTCAAATTAACATCTTATAATTTCTCTCTCTGCCATATCCTCTTCTTTTCTAGTAGAAGTATGTATGCAAAGGAAAGGAAAGGAGAAGGACGAGGGGATGGGAACAGAGGGAGACATAGAGAAATGGAGAGACAGAGATAGAGTGAGGGAAGGAGAAAGGACAAAAGGAATTAAGTGGGACAGAAGTAGGAAGAGGGGGAGACAAGGAGAAAAAAGACAAAGGAAAGGAACAGGAGGGAAAAGGAGGGAAGGGAAGGAAAGGAAAAAGAAGGAGAAGGTAAAAGACAGGATAAGAGAGGAGAGTGCAGGAGGAGAGGAAAGGGAACGAAGGTTTTGGATTCTATGAGCCAATACATTTGAGGTCCGTTCCTCATGATCTTTGCAAAAGTAACTTTACTTATCTGGAGTAATGTCTTTTCTAGTTCACTTGCATAAGCATTAATCAATTAGGTCCTATTAGATATCTCTTCTTGGAATTGGTTGTATATAATGGGCAATATATAAGCATCTCAGAAAAAAAGAAAATGATGGAACCAAGAATGTAGGAATTATCAAAGAACAAACATCTAAATGAAGAGACATGTATTTCAGATCTTCCTGAGATGTTTATCATTGTTCTGAGACAGGGAATTTCAATTCTTTTATGTTGATTTGCTTGTTATCTTCCTACTATTGTGCAGTTTTCTGAACTGGAGGCAGGAGTGGACCGGTCTGTTAAGACACTGGTTGCCAAAGAGGGCCAGTTTGCCTTTCCACCTTTCATTAGTTATATTACAGAGTATCAAAACATTTTTTGCTAAGCACATCTGAGAGGTGAGTGCTGCTCTGGTAGATGTTACTAAACATCCTATTATATTCCTCTTAGCCTAGCTATCTTATAATGAGGAAATAACTTATTTCTTGTGGGTTTATTTCAACTGAGCACTTTCCTCTTGTTACTTTTCAAATCATTTACAAACCTTTACACCACATAGCACAGGATATCTGGTAGAGGACAACTCCAGACTCCAAATTATATAGCTGCAAATATCAGTAGTATCAAAATTGAGAAATCCCGCTTTAGATTTACTCATCAACATTGTAAAATGGTAAGATAACTTTCCTACTGTTCTTACTAGATGCTGCCTAGTAAGTGATGCTTTCTCTTACCCTAATGATATCCAGTGGGAAATTTTTTGTTTCTTTTCCCACTGTTTTTATTAATATACACATGGAATACATAGTGATCTAGATGCTATTGTTAGATACAAAAATTTACAAACACGATTTACTGCTGGACTCTGATTCAGAGATTTAAACTGGTCATGAGTCATGTGTATCCTTTCCTGAAATAGCTGTCAGGTGTGTTCCCTTAAGTTTCTCTATCAAATGCTAGAAAAGTAATTTACCTAACATGTTTAAAGAAATAACATTATAGAGAGACAGTAATATTGTTTCTTGTCTTCTGCCTTTTTTCTCAAAAGAATTTGTGCTGAAGCTAACAATCAAATTTTTGTATGAATGAACAATAACTTTATTATCAGCTATTTAAAAATAGCTCTTGGTGGATGTGTCAAAATCACAAGTACAGAAAAAGACAGGTAGGCCACCGTGTAAGTACCTGATCAATGGTGGGCGGGTAAATGGGAAAGGCAGTGACATGAAGGCCAGGCGCCCCAAGCGGCCCTGGAGACAATGAAAAAGAACAGAAAGGAAAACACGTATCTCAGCCTCCAAAAAATTCCCAAGTAAACAAAGTTATTTTAGTTGTAAAATACCTGGGACTTTATCTGTGGTAAAATGCCTATCACAGGAAAAATGTTCAGAAAATGCTGCTACTCTTCTTGGTTCTATTATGGCTAGACAAACTGTCTTCTTGGAGAAATGTGCTATTTCTCTGGGATCCTTCCAGCTGGGCCGTTTCTTTGGTTACTTTTAAACTGCATTGTTATTTCTGAGAAAGCAGATAGCTGTGGTAGAACAACAGACTCAACTGTTGCTGTATGTTCAACTGTACTGACAATGGATCCGTGAATAGGAACTTAGGAGAAGAAAGGAAAACGGTGCAACTGATGAGCATTTTCCATGGAGGTGAGAAAAGCTCGCTCTTGAGGAAGGTTGGCTGTACTTCTAAGACAGCAAGGTTCAGGGTATGTATGTCAGGGCTCTGTTGCAGAGAACACTGCCCAGAGTAGAGAACAAGACTTTGAAAGGATAGCGGAATGTACTCAGTGCCCAAGCGGTGCAGCTGTGAGGAGCCTGGCTTCTTTATGTGGATTTCTTTTCCCAGGAGTCCCAGCCAACAATGAGATAACCCTGCTATCTGGCCACTAGTTGTCATGACTATTGGAACTTTTGCATTTTTGCAAATAAACACTTTACACTTTATTTTGTTGGAATTAGCATTGCAAAGTGTAAGAAAATTGCGACATATGTCAGCTTTTTATAACTAAAACATGAAAATCAGACTTTAGTTTTAAATTTTTTTCAAATATACCGCCTAAAGCTATAAGATTCCCCATTCATCTCTGGTAGATCATTACATATTATCATACTGTGTACTTACTAGTGAGTAATTTAAAAAATAAAAACATGATGACAAAAACAAATTAAAATACCAAGCACCAGGAATCAAAGATGAAAAGTTATTTCTAAACAAACATAAACTGGAAAGTACTTCAAGAAGAGGAGTTAGTTCTGTAGTTACCAGGAAGGGTTAACGTTTAGGGATGGCGGGCACCAGTAGGAAACTTGCAGAGAACAGAAGTAAGTTGTGTCCGCACAGTTATGAGAAGGCCAAGGCCGTGTGCTTATCTCCTTTCTGAAAGGCATATGTGCACGCATACAATTAACAGTCAGCTCCCAAAAGAACAGGCTCAAAGGCTCTGGAAGGCGATTTGCCTTTTGAAAGATGAAAAGCTTGGAAAGAAGTCTGTGCTCTGTGTATCTGCTAGTGAGTGGGGGAAGCTCGGCAGCTCCGGCTTTTCCATCTCCAGGCTCCACAGAGCCTTTATGCAACATTGCAGCGCGGCTGCGGTATCCTAGGCTGGCCTGCAACCCAGCCAGCCTTGGTTTGATCTTCAGGGCCCCGGCCTGGTGCCGTCACACAGCCTGACTTCACTTCACACAGGCTCACCTGAGCGCTGAGAGTGTAGGTGCTGCCTCACTGGCAGCCTTGCCTACGCTGATATGGAGAGTCAGTAAACCCTCCTTCACCTTTGTCCCAAATGAATGTATCATTTGAGTTTTATTTCAGGATTTTTATATGAAAAGCATAGAGCTGAAAACCTACCTAGGAGAATAAAAAGATCCTACGTTCCGAGAGTATAATAATAGTGGTGTCTTAGCAACAGGCACCTATGGAGGACAGGATTGCTGGAGTCACAGCTCAGCAGATGCCTTTCATTTCCATTCTTGATTATTGGCTTTGACAAGGTAGCCAGGATGAAATTTGACCTTTCTGGGGCCTTTCGCTGCTCACATGCTTCCTGAGACAGGTCCTTCTCCCATCGTGCTGCTGACGTACCCTGGCAGCGATGTTAACCTCCTGAAGGGGTTGCTTTGTCTCAAGGCTCTCCTTTCCCACGCATCCCAGGACACTTCTAGGGTGTCGTATCTATGAGAGATTATTAGTTGGGGATCTGAGGCTGAGTTTCCTCCCAAATCAGAAGTCCTCCTTCTCCTGTGTACTTCTGCTGAGATGAGGCACAGCTCCAGGGACTGCTTGGATAATATTTGTCACCATCTCTTGCCCTACTGTAGTGACTGAAACTTCCTTTACATTAACTTTTGACACTAATTAAGAGAATTTCTTTTATTTAACACTTATAATAAGTGGAAATGCATTGTATTCGTTACTCACTACTGTTTAACAAACCCAAGCATAGCAACTTGAAACAACAAATATCTTCCAAGGTCTATGGATTACAAATCTGGGCAAAGTTGGACATTCCGATTTAGAGTCCTCCACACACTTATAATGAGGGCGTGGGCAAAGACTGGGGGATGGGTTTTTCACCACTTTTGCCTGTGTGGTAGTTGGCCGATGCAATTCCTTTATACATCAATTGAGGAGGACGTATTTGTTATGATTTAAACCTAAAATATCCTGCAAAAGTCTCCTGTATTTGGAAGATGATTGGGCCAGGGGGCACTGTACTCTTTAATCAGTGGGTTAATCAATTTATGATTTTATGTGCTTATAAGAGCTGAGACCTAGATGGAGAGATGAGTCAGCGGAACATAACATCCACAGCTTCTCTTGCCTGTCCCCCTTCTGCCTGGTTACTATGTAGTGAGTGGCTGTCCTCCATTCCAGGCCTATTCACCATGGCTGGCTAATCAGGTATGGACTGGGACCTCTGAAAATGTGAGATAAAACGGACCTTTCTTCCTTTAATTTATGGGTGTCAGACATTGTGTCCCAGTGACAAGAAAGTGACTAAGACAGTATTGATGACAGGAGAGATTGCCTTTAACTCCTTGCTATGTGAGCTGAATTTCCATAGTGGCAGCTTGATTCATCAAAGCCATTAAGAGAGAAAGCCTACTAATAGGATGGAAACCACCATCTTTTCTTATCTAGCCCAAGAACTGACTCTGTTAATAGAACTGATTTTATTACCTTTGCCATAGTCTCTCTCTCTTTTTAAAGAAGCAAATCACCAAATTCAGCATACATTTAAGGCAATAGGAGCACACAAAGGTGGGAGTATCAGGACAGTGCGTTAAGGATCATCTCAGATCCTGGCTATTAGAGACACTGAATATTATCTGTAAAAGAAAACTCCATGTTTTAGCTTTTGTTAATTGTGCTGCTATGAACATGGGTATACATATATGTCTGTTGTGTGTTGTTTTGGCCTCTTTTGGATATATTCCCAGGAGGGGTGTTGTTGGATCGAAGCAGGTATTTATTTCTAGTCTTTTGAGCGATGTCCAAACTGCTTTCCAAAGTGGTACAAGGCATTTACATTCTCACCAGTAGTGGAAGCAGGTTCCTTTCTCGCCACAGCCTCCCCAGCACTGATTGCTATTTGACTTGTTGATATAGGCCATTCTCAGTGGAGTGAGATGGTATCTTAGCGTTGTTTTCATTTGCATCTCTCTTATGGCTAGAGATGTTGAGCATCTTTTCCTGTTTCTATTGGCCCTTTGTACTTCTTCATGAGTGAACTGCCTCTTCATTTCATTTGCCCATTTTTCAATAAGATCCATTATTTTGGTAGGCTTACTTTTCTTCAGCTCCCTGTGTATTCTAGTTATGAGCTTCTTATCTGAGATGTTGGTGGTGAATATTTTTTTTCCAGTCTGTTGGTTCTTTTTTTACAATGTTGATAGTTTCTTTTGCTGTGCAGAAACTTTTTAATTTGACATGATCCCATTTGTATTAAATGGGGATAATTTCTTTTGCTCTTGTTGTCTTGTCAAGAAAGTCTTTGCCTACGCCTATGTCTTTTAGGTATTTGCCTAATTTGCCTTCTAGAAGGCTTATTGTTTCATTTTTAATGTCTAGTTCTTTAATTCAATTTGCTTTGATTTTGGTGCATGGTGATAGGTGTGTGACTAGATTTATTCTTCTTCATGTGGATGTCCAGTTTTCTCAGCATCATTTGTTGAACATGCTGTCCTTTTTCATTGTATGCATTTGGCCCATTGCTAAAACATGGAAGTCACCAAAATACCCATCAACATACCAGCTGATACACCAACTGTGGTGTTTATACACAATGGAATACTATGCATCAGTAAAGTCCAACAGCGTGGAGGCTTTTGCAGGCAAATGGAAAAAACTTGAGAACATCATGCTTAGTGAAGTGAGTCAGAAGCAGAAGGTGAAACATTGAATGGTCTCTCTGATATGAGAATCTCAGATCACAACTCCTATGGAACTTAAGAAAAAAAACAAAGTGAAAGAGGGGGGTAGGGTGGGGGAGGAGGGAGGGAGGGTAGGGTAGAGAGAGACAAAAGGAGAGTGGGAAAACCCTTGTAACCTTGACAAAATACGTATGTGCACAAAATGCTCAACTTCATTGTAAACC
This sequence comes from Ctenodactylus gundi, assembly GCA_004027205.1. Lineage (NCBI taxonomy): Eukaryota > Metazoa > Chordata > Mammalia > Rodentia > Ctenodactylidae > Ctenodactylus > Ctenodactylus gundi. Next base: position 552,702 of record PVKB01000613.1, read on the forward strand.
TTAAATTTTGCAGTTATACATATCAATAAAATGGGAAAAAAAAGAAAATTCCATTTCAGCCAAGTACCCATTTGATAAGTAGCACCAAGTGGAAGATTAAGAGGAGAGCTGGAAGTAGTAAAAATATGTTGTGTAAGGACTTTGTGTGACTGTGGAAAGCTCCTATCACACATTTTTTTTGACATTGTTTCACATTTTCTTTACATGCTAGAACTTTGATATGGATGTATATAAGATTATTGTCTTATTTAATATAGAGAGATAATGTAAATCATTGTAGCTCAGTGTGATATAATTCTTAATAAAAAAGAAAAAAAAAAGTAGAGAGCTCTGGGGAGCCCAGAGGAGAAAGTAAGTAATCTGGTTTAATCTTGGATATATATCAATGACAAAGTGACATAAAAATGAAGATTTTGTTGATGAACAAACATTTCAAGGAAGGAAAAATGAGAGAAAATATTTTAAGAAACATGAAGAATAGGTATAAAAGTATAGGTTCTTGTATAATAACAAGTCGTGTAGATAGAATTGTAAGAGATATAGGCAACAAGTCTTGTAGAAATCTTAACACATTTTATTGTTTCTGAAAAGTCCCAGCCAGCCTGTGCACATTCTAATTAAGTTGTACCTGTTGAAGTGCTAATGCCCTTTTCATTATTGTGTGCTTGCTTTTCCTTGTCTTGCTGGAAAATTGTTTATTACATTGATTATTACATCTAACAATCAATGGTAATCTTAGAACCAAGGTGATAGGATATTTAATTTCAGAAAACACAGGAGTATTTTGTTATTTTAGGAACTCTATGAAAGCTAATTTTCAGTGCAGACTGTGAGCACTGATTTTAGAAATCTTTTACAATAAAGTCATAATCATTAAGATACTACCTAAGGCATTTTTTTAAAAAAAATTGTATTTGCATTATATGTCCAATAAAAATGATAGAATACACCCGCAAAAATGGCAACAACAAAAACAAAAACAAGGTAGGAAATGATTGAGGACCATGGAGTGCTCATTAGCTTGTCCGAATCAAATGAAAACCTCCTGGCACACTTTGCTCTGTGAACACTGCGTAGCAGTTTAGCTATCTGTGGATAATAGTTTGCTTGGGTTGCTCAGATTTGAATCCTTGTGATACATCTATTAGCAGTGATCTTGAGGTTAGCAATTACCTAACCCCTGAGCTTCAGTTTCTTTGTCTTTGGTATGGAATGTTACATATATTTTAAGTTGATTTTAAAATTAAATGAGACAAAGCATGCTAAATGCATGATAGCTGGAAATTATAGTCATTCATTAAGTAATAGTTGTTATGGTTACTATTGTGTTAGGCAGAAAAATGCTCCCTCGAAGATGTTCACGTCTTTATCCACAAGGCTTATGAATCTATGACGTTCCAGGCCAAAAGGATTTTTCAGGTCTGATTAAAGACTTGGACATGTGCATTTCCTGGATTATTTAGGTATGTCCTGTATAGTCACCAAGTCCTCTAAGGAACCCTACCCAGCTTGTCAGATTGAAATATGGCTTTGGGAAAATGGTCAGAGCAATTCAGCATTCTTGGCTTTGAAGGTAGAGAGTGGTCTGTAAGCAGAAAAGCAGCCGCCAGAGGCTAGAAACGCAAAGGAACAAATTCAGAGCGGAAAGAATCTCCAGGAAGGAGCGAAGCCCAGTGGGCATCTTCATGTTAGACTGGTATACCTGTGTCAGACTGCCGGTGTCTGGAATTGTAAGATAACTGTATGAGGTCTCAACGAACTGGGTTTAACATGATATATTACAGCAATGTAGAAGTAACACATTACTATGAGCTAAAACTGTTGAGTTACCTAAAACAATATTTAAAAATCATTCCATTCTTAGTTCTGTTTTTATTATTGAGGAGAATCATTAGTTCTGGAACAATTCCGGTATTTGTAGGGAGTTAGATGAGTTGTCCATTAAGGAGAAGGGGACCTAGTTCATATTTATGTTTTTTCAAAGTTGTTGTTTATATGAGAACAAATTTGTAATATATAATAATTACATTCAGTTTGAGGAATTAGTGCATATACATACCAGTTTTTGATTGCCTTTAATTCCCTTTGTCCTTCCTACCCTCTATCGCCCCCTCCTCCCCTTTGCTTTTCCACTAAATCTGTCTTCCTATTTTCTTACCTCACTTTTTGACTTTGCTATTTTACATGTTTATAACTTAGTTTTCTCACATAGAAAAACTATATGATATTTAACCAATGTCTCATGCATCTTTCTTGGTGTGGTGGTTTCAAGGTACATCCATTTTCCTATAAATGACTCAAATTTATCTTTATTGCAAAGCAGGACTCCATTATGTATGCATGACAGATCTTTATTCACCCGTGGGCATATTGGCTTTTTTCCACAATTAAGCTATTATGATCTGTGCTGCTATAAACATCGGTATGACATATCACTGCTATATGACATCTTTAACTCTTAAGAAAATATGCAGAAGAGGTGTGACTGGATCAAATAGAACTTCTGTTTTAAGTTTTTGAGGACTCAGTCTTTATGGTGGCTCCACCAGTTTACAGTCCTACCAACAATGTGGAAGAGTTTCTTTTTTTCCTCCCTCCCCACTCCTCCAAGAGTTTCTTTTTCTCCAAAACTTCATCGGCATTTTTTTTTTTTTTTGAGTTCTTGATAAAAACTATCCTCTCTGGAGTAACATGGAACCTCAGGGTTCATTCGGTTTACATTTCTCTTATGGATAAAGATGCTCAACATATTTTCATGTATTCATTAGCCACTTGTACTTTATCGTGGTTTGGTTCTGCAATGTCCCCCAAAAGTCTCATGTATTTGAATGTTACAAATTGTCTATGGAACCATGTGCTGTTGGTGGATTGGGGCCTAGCCTGGAGGGGTGGATTACAGTTAAGTTAGGATTAAAGGCGTGTGAGTTAGGATTAATGGTGTGTAGTGGCCACACTTTCCACACCTGAATGCAGGAGGGGCTGATCGTTGGGAGGAGACCTGAAAGGATAGATAAGCTGCTTCCTGCCTTCCTTGGAGGACTGGGACTGGGACTGGGACTGGTCTTGACTAGTCTCAATTTGTCTTCCTGTTTGTGATGTCCTGAGAAGCTGCCTCCATCTCTGCCTCTGCCATGTACTTCCATTGCTGCCAGCCACCCCTGAACGGATTGTGACCTTCTGAGACTGTGAGCTAAAATAAATTTTTCCTCTCTTAAATTTGTGGATGTCGGGTATTGAGTCACAGCAATGGAAAAGTAACTAACACATACTTCTATCTCCAACAATTGCATATTCGTTTCAATTGCCCATTTTTGATTGAGTTTGTTATTTTGGAGAGCTTTTTTTTCAGTTCTTTGGATATTCTAGAAAATAGTTCCCTTTCCAAGGAGAGGCAGGCAAACATTTCTTCCAATCCACTGGGTCTTTCTTCACTCTGTTGATCATTCACCTTCACTGTGCAGAAGGTTTTTAATTTGGTGTAATTCTGTGTGTTGGTTCTTGGTGTTGTCTCACATGCAGTAGGTGTCTTGTTGAGAAAGTCCTTGACTATGCCTATGTCTTCAAGAGTTTTGCACATTTTATCTTCTAGCAGATTCAGTGTTTTCATTTTAGTATCTAATATCTTTGTTCTGTTTTTGTTTGATTTTGGTATATGGTGAAAGATGTAGGTCTAATTTCATTCTTCTGCATATGGCTAGCCAGTTATCCCAGCACCATTTGTTAAAGAGGCTAACTTTTCACCAGCATATGTTTTCAGTCCCTTTTCAAAGATTGGCTGAGAGTGCTCAAGGTTGTGGCTAGGTCCTCATTTACATTGCCTTCTTCTACTGGTCTGGTTTTGTGACATTCTTGTGTGATTTTTATTACTGTTGCTTTTTATTATAACTTGATGTCCACTAGTGTGATGCTTCCTGCTTTTGCCTTGTTCCTTGGGATTGCCTGTCTATTCTGTGTCTCTTCTGATTGCATATAAATTTTAGGATCTTGGTATTTTGACTGAAATGCATGAAATCTTTATGTCAGTTTTGGTAATATCATTTTGATAGTATTTGCTCTGCCTATCCAGAAGCAATGGATGTCTCCAGGTTTCTAATGTCCTTCTCAATTTCTTCTCAGACTACTATAGATTTTATCGTAGAGGTCCTTCACTTTCTTAGTTAAATTAATTTTGAAGTATTTAATTTTTTGAAGCTACTACAAACAGTATGATTTTCTGATATCTTTTGCTGAGTATTAATTGTTAGTATAAAGAAATGTCATTGATTTTTGTGTATTGATTTTATAATCAGGAACTTGGTTGAATTTATTAGTTTTAGTAATCTTCTAGTAGAGCTTTTTGGGTCATCCATATAAAGTATCATGTCATCTGCAGTCTACACTGTTAATGCAGCTACCTTAATAAAACAAATATTGATCTATAAAAAAGACTTTTATTCAAGGCAATATTGTATCACCATCAATAATAAAAGTTACTAACTCTTAATAGGCTTCATTGTGCCCCCATTAACAGTAGCATAGATATTAATCATAATGGTATAATGTAAGAAAAAACAATTATTGATATATCATAATAACCAATTAAATTATGTAATCATTTCCCCCTTAACATTAGAGTTCTGATTTATACTGTTAGTAGAGTTATCTCTTCAACCAGGTAGTAACTTAATGGAAAGATCTATTAAAGTCAACAGTAAATCATTGTTACTAGTAGAAAAGAAACCTACATTAACATGCTATGTGTAACTAAATAGAAATTAGGATTAGGATTGGAGATGGGGCCTGGCTGGAAGGGGCAGATACTTAGGGCTTAACCTGAAGGGGCATGTGTGGTTCTGCCCTTCCTCCCTGTCTCTTCGACCATTCTGTAATGTTCTCTGCGTCAAGAACTCTGGTTCCAGTTCTAACGGTGGACCGACCACGTGATTCCACCATTTTCCAGGTACTCACCCATGAGCGGACTGAGACCTTCTGAAATTCTAACCTACCATAAATCTTTCCTCCCTGAGTTGTGGACGTTGGGTATTAAATCACAGTGATGGAAAAGTAACTAAGACAAATGTTGTCTTTGCTGTGTCTCGGCCATCCTTTGCTGAGCCCCCGTGGTGCTGCCAATGGGGAGACCCTACTCTACTGTCATTCTGACCCCAGCCTTCTATATTTTTGCTTCATTTTCTTATAATAATGATTGAGATGCTTTTTAAATATTTGATTTTATTGTAAAAGTTGAATGTTCATTATTTTTAAAGCAACTTTTTAGTTGATATTTCTAATAAACATGCACAAAATCACATGGACATAGGCTATGCATTTATCCATATATGAAAAATCAAATGATGTTGCAGTGCGTTTCTTATCTACCCTCATTTTAAAGAGATTCTGGATGTAATGACATGAAGGAAGTTGACAGACAATAATTTTGAAGATGCTATTACAAATTTTTTTGTAGATTATATGTGGTTGTTAGAATTGTTGCTGACATAGTTTTCGGAATACTGGTTGTTGGAAACGACCTTTTGATTCAGAAAGGCTCTGTGCCAAAAGGGCTATTTTGAGCCACAAATAAGTGACTTGTGGGCCACAGTTGGCTCTTGTTGGATATTTATTTGGCTTTTGGGACGTTTTAATGATTCCACACTTAAATGGTCAAAAGATTTCATTTTAAAAATCTGGATCCTCAGCCAAATTTTCCAATTTTTTTCTACTAGTTCTGGATCTGCATTGCTGTACTTTGGCTGAAAAAGTCATAACTTCTTTTGAAGAGTTTTTCTCCTTTGACCACAGACATCATTTCTAATCATCAAGACTCAGCAATTGCAGAAAGAAAGCTAAGGGTCAAATAAATGCCAGAATTCTAAGAGCTACCTGCCTCACCTGCTTAACTCACTTACTTGGTCTATCTGCCCCAATGTATTGGAGCAAGTAACAGTTTTATAAGCCATAATGCACAGTACTAAGTAATGACAAATATGTCTGGTTTTAGCTATGGAGATTTTAATGAAGGAAAAGTATCAAAAGTTTGGCTTCTTTATACTGCTACTCTACTACCATATTACTAAGTTCAGAAGTCACAATGAAGTTAACTCTAGAAGAAACAAAGGTAACTTTAATAATAAATTTTTTGTTAGTTCTTTTTATAAAATTAGAATAATCTTTAATAATAAAGTCACAAATGTTATACTTATGCCATTAATACCATGAGACATTTGACCAATTTTGAAATTCCTAGAAACTTAATTCTTTTCAAAGTTTTTAGAAGAGTAAGTTGTTTAGACCAAGTAACAAATAAAAGTTGTAGATAAGTTAGAAAAGATTAAAAAGTTATTGAATGCTTTGTATTTTGTTTTTAATGATTAATCCATTAATGTAATCTGCTGTAACATAATACTAGCAACATGAATTTATTTTCTTACTTCTGTGAAACCCAGAAGTCCAAAATTAATATTTTGGTGGATTTGGTTTCTGATGAGGGTTCTCTTACTGACCACTACATTCTCTGTCATCTTGCATAGCCCACAAACAGGGAGAGAGAGAAGGGAAGGGTGTGGAGTGGACGAGGGACAAGGGAAGAGTAGAGGAGGGGGAGAGGGAAATGTGTGGCTTGCTTATTACATGTTATTAGGGCTTCCTGGCCAGAGGCTTGACTCGAGTTTCAGCAGGAGTCTGGTTAGCTAAAGAGAGAGACAAGGTGAAAAAAAACATAAATAAATTAATTAAAAATGTAGCTATTGCTTGGAAGACAGTCAAAGAAAAACATGTCTTCCAAGAGCCCAGAATAAGAGCAGAATTTTAAAGGGTAGAACAAGTCAGGAGAGCTTTGTGTGTTATCAGAAAGGCCCTTAATATATGTTGCGGGCTTTTTCTTTTTCATTCTTTTCTTTTCTTTTCTTTCCTTTTTTTATATTTTCTTAAAATTTTTTTTGGTTTCACTGGTATCCAGACTTGCAAGGCAGTTTACACTCTCTGCATGAAAAGAAGCTAGCAAGGAACAAACAGCTTAAATAGTACTAGTGGGGCAATTCTTACGAATCCTTCAGTGAAAGGAGTGCTTTTAATATAAAGATACTAACCTTATGGGCCCATAACCCCAACTGAAGCTCACTTAACCTTAACTAGTCTCTCAACTACCGCTGCGCCAGGGTTAGGGTTTGTCCTGGCCATGTTCTCATTGCTGGGACATAATTCCTACAGCCACAACTTAAGGGAGGAAACTGTTATTTCAGCTCATAGTTTCAGAGGTCTCATTTCATTCATGAGTGACCAGGAATGATGGAGCCTAGCTGGAGAGAAGCTGTTCATTTCTATGGTGAACGGGAGGCAGAGTGAGAGAGGAAGGCCAGAGGTAGTGTCCATCCTTACCGTTCTGGTCCCAGTGACTTGCCCGCCTTGTCTCTGTAACCCCTCCCTGCTGACCAGGCCATACCTCTAACAGCACAAGGAACCAATGACCTAACACTGATGATTGAATCACATTCCAAGCATGGAGCTTTTGAGGGACATTCTAAATCCAAAGCATAATGGGCTTCAATAACTTACTTGGGAACACAAATATTTTGTCTGTAATAGCTGGTCTGTTTTTTGATAGATGTAATATTTTCAAAAAGAAGTAGCATCCAATGGCTTCTAAGGAGGTAACAGGATATTACAAGAAATTAAATGTACATCCGAGGGAATACATCACTTAGATTCAGTTTGCAGGATGTCACCATGAGTTAATTTGAGAAAAAGGTTATGTTGCCATTTGTAAGTACTTTACAAGTAAAGTTAGCCTTGGGACTGTCATATGATCAATAATAATGGTTTTTATAACTGTATTCAGTTTCTCTTTGTACACCTGGGGAATTAGACCTCCTTTGGCAGTTATCTTTCCACATTTTCTATGCAGAATTTGAGTCCAGTGATAAACAACTGCCAGCCCAGGATGGAGCCAGCCCCACTGCCTTCCAGGGCCTTTGTGATCACAGCTTCCAGCCTTTCTGAATCTCAGTTTCCTGTTAGTAACAGAAAGAAGCAACGATTGGTCTGTCTGTGCTTGTGTACTGAGAGCTTTTAGTTACAAATAGGAAGCCCTGACTGTCTTAAGCTTAAAGTGTTTTCCCGAAAAGGTATAGGTGTCTCAAGGAAGACACATGACATTTGAGAAGCAGTCTGCAAAATAAATATACAGTGAATATTTTCTGAAGGCCTTTGAAGACTCTGAAACCCTCATGAAATAACGATCTTCTCACTATGGGGGCAACACAGGAGGTGTCACTCTTGCCACTGGGGTCCACTGCAGGATGCTATTTGGGAATACACATTACTGAACTTGAGTTCTATGTATCTGACTTTCAGTCGCTCACTTGCCACAGAGATGCCTTAATTCATGTTCCAAGGCCCTGTGTTCGCTAAGTGACAGGAGATTGATGGGGGGGAGGGGGGGGTCCCCTGTTTGCCTCCTTTGGCTGTCACAGTGGGAAAGCACCCTAGCCTTACCTGGACTCTCACAACGGTAATAGCTCCAGGTGAGAGATGATTCGCATGCTGGAAGGAAGCAAGGGTGATAGAAAAGAAGGAAAAAAAGAAGAGAGGCAGGAAAGGGGCGACAAAATGTTGGTGTGCTTGCAGATTAAGATTATAGGTAAAAGACTGCTGAATGCCTTCCAAAGCATTATAAAATATGAAATGACATTGTTATTCTTCCTGCCGCTATATTGGCCCAGATCTTCGTTTTTTAAGCCCAGACATTTCAGTTATGTTACTGTCTCTGTGTGTAATTGTTTGCCACTTCGTATTTGTCACTGACTTCAGTTCTTACGCAGAGTATTCATTTCCCTCTCAAGAAACGTCAGCGACTTTCCATTACTTATGGAATGACACGTAGCCTAGCAAAGCGGTCTACATATCCAGCTTCACGTCTTTCTAAGACGCTGTTTTTCCTTCATAAACCACAGCCTTCTGCTTTGCAGTATTGTCATCACACAACTTGATATGGTACCAAGCGCTGTCATGCACACGCTGATGGAACTGGCTCCAGCCCCAACCTGCAGCTGGAGCAAGCCCAAGCCTCTGACTTGGGGCGTGGGGCAGGTTTGAGAGGGGAGGAGCAGGGCACAGGAATAGACTGATTAATAATCATTTGAGACTTTAGCATTTAAATTCAAAGCACCGTAACTCCTCAGACATTGGAGAAATTACCCCCCCCCACCCCCACCCCACCCAACTGCCACTGCCAAAGCTTCTCCTGGGAGAAGGTTTCAGTGCTCCCTCAGGGCAGGAATGACATGTTCCTTGTTTCTGTGCTGTTCGTCACTGGGTGTCTAGAATGCTTCTCCAGAGGTGCTTAGTGGCTTGGAATCAGCAGACCTCGAAGTCTGGTAGCAACCAAGAGCATGAGAACACATTAGAAGCTGAGGTAGGAGGACCGCAAGTTCTTGCCCAGCCGGGGTACCTTAGTGATTTAACTAGAACCTGCCTCAAAACAAAGTATGAGATGCACATCGTGGAGTATGAGGGGCTGTAGTCAGGGTGAAGGCCCTGAGTTCAGTCTCCAGTGAGTGATAAAAATAATAAGAAGAACTGAACATGTAGAAGGCATCAGGGAGTGTGTACACACCTCTCTACAGAATGAAGAGGCCCCTCCTTGTCATAAACAGTTGTACTTACCTGTTCCGCTTGAGAAGATTAGGATGCACCTTTTCAATGCCAGTAGATGGTTGCTGTAGCTCTTTTTCACTTCTTAATTACATTACCTGGGATTTATCTCATTGTGTTAGCTACATGCCACACGATTAGCTCATCTGTCAGACCTGCCAGCACCTTACTCATGTTTATTGCTCTGTATAAACCCAAGACACTTTTATCTGTATTGTTTTTTCCTTTTACTGCAATGTAATGTCTCAAATGTGTTATTCCAAGATTGTCTCAGCAGAGAAATAGAATGAGGTTGTTAATTTTTTTTTATTTTGTAAGTACATGAATTCTACATTCTCTAGCACATTAGAGATATGAGGTTTGGTGAGTCAGTGAGTGTCTGTGCCCACTCCTTTATCAGAGGCTCTCCCCTTTCCTAGCTGGCTATTCCCCTTTTTCTACACTGTCATTCATGTTTGCGCCTTTTTACGTCATTATTTTTGTGTATCTTATAAGAGGGACACCCCTCTATAGTCAGTCTTTTGTATTTGGTCCATTTCACTGAGCATTGCTGACTCAAAGGGACCCCACTTTTGTTCAAAAGCTTCATATCTGTCTTTCTTTATGGCTGTGTAGTATTCCACGGTGTATAGGTCTCTGTCTTAGTAACTTTTTCATCACTGTGACTCAGTACCTGACATTCACAATTTCAGGTAGGAAAGATTTATTGTAGCTTAGAGTTTTAGAAGGTCTCAGTCTGTTCACGGTGGAAAATGGTAGAATCCCATGGTGGGGCTGCAGACAAAGCTGGAAATGGAGTTCCTGGGACAGAAATTCTTATAGCATGGTGGAAGAGAGAGACTGGGATCCAGGGCAGAAACCAGCAATATGTCTCTACAGAGTAAGTCCAAAGATGTTTATTCCCTTAAGCAAAATATATTTAGTTCTTTTCCAAGAGTTATCAAAGTCTTAACAGTTCCAGCATTGTTAAAGAAACTCCAGTCCACAGTCTCCTCTGAGATGCAAAGAAAACTTTCAGCTGTAAGCTTCTGTTAAAACCAGAGTTAAGCCCTTCCAACATAAAATGGCACAGGGTAAACATTCTGACTCCAAAAGGGAAGAATAAGAGGATAAAAGACAACAGGAACAAAACAGTTCCTGAACCCAGCAAGGCAAGTGTTAAATCCTATAGTCTCATGTCCAGTACCTGGGGTAAACAAGACAGGAAATCCAAAGGTCATGGGTGGCCCTGCCCCTACAGCATCCCTGCTGGCTCTAATCTCCATCTTCTCTCCTTTGGGTTGGATCCACTGGCAGTCTGCAGCTTTTCTCAGCAGATGATCCATGCTCCTGATTTCTCCAAATGTCTAAGGTCTCCACTGCACCTTAGGCTTCTCCTTTACAACTTCACACAGTGTCAGTCTCCTCTCACCTAGGGGCACACTGCCTGACCTCTGAAGCATTCCTCTGAAATCTGGGTAGCAGCCCCTGTGAATCCACAACTCTTGCATTCTGCAAGCCTATAAAGCCCGGACCATGTGAGCATTGCCGAGGTCTGTCACTGGCTTGAGCAGCAGCCTGGCCCCCTCATACAAATGCTGCCAAAGTCTCTGAGTTTTTAGAAGGTTGAATTCCAGGTGCCTGATCTTTGGCAAACATTTTTCTCTCTAGCCTTGTGGTACACTTTTCACAGAGAGTTGCTTGCCTCTCCACTCTTGAGCTGGTGAATGGAGGGGTGGGTCTTGCTGACTTTGGAAATGCCTTTCTTCCTATAGCCCTGAGTCTAAGTACTTGGCTTCCTTTCAATGCTAATCTCTTTAACTTCCTGTGCTCCTTGGCCCCACCACTGCAGGCCATTTTAGTGTGGCACTGCACACCTTCTCTGTAATTTTTCTCTGCCATTTTATCCCATCTTTTGCCATAGAGCTGGCTAAAAGCCACAAACAGCAGACATGTAACAGTCTGAACATCAGTCTGCCTTGAGATTTCTTCCACTAAAGTAAGCAGTCCACCTCCCTTAATCTCAGTTTCAGGTGAAGTCTCTGGACAAGGGCAAACTGCTGCAAACTTTCTGCCAGTGCGTAGCACACATGGTTTTTAGGCCACTTGCTGATACAGTCCTCCTTCTCATCCGAAAATTCTTGAGACTGGCCTTTCTAATCCACACTTTTATCAGCATTCTGGCCTTCTGAGTCTGACCAAAATCTCCCATCATGCTTGGTTTATAGCACTCCAAGACTTCTCCAGCCAGCATCCTTAAACTCTCCCAGATTCCTCCCACAAACTGGTTCAAAAGGCTTCCAAACCACTGTTCATGTAAAGTAACAGCAACGACCCGACTTCTGGTACCAATGTCTGTCTTAGTTTTTGGTTCTTTTTTTTTGTCACTGTGATTTAATACCCAATATCCACAGCTTATGGAAAACAAATTTATAATAGTCTACCGTTTCAGAAAACCTCAGTTTGTTCATGGGTGGGCAGTTAGAAAATGGTGGAATCACATGGTGGGGCTGCAGCTAGAGCTGGAACCAGCATTCTTGGGGCAGAGATCCTTACAGCATGGTGAAAAGAAGGGCACAAACCAGCTGTTTGCCCCTCCAGCCTAACGCCTAAGCATCCGCCCCTTCCAACCAAGCCCCACCTCCCAACCCTACACAGTATCCATAGGAACATGAGACTTTTGGGGGACACTCCAGATTCAAACCACAACACTATCACATCTTCTTTAACCATTCCTCTATTGATAGGCAGTTAGTTTGTTTCCAGGATTTAGCTATTTTAAATTGTGCTGCTATACACATGGATATGCATGTGTTTTTTTGGTATGTTGACTTTATTTCTTTTGGAAACACGTCCAGTAGAGCAATAGCTCGATCAAATGGAATTTCTATTCTCAGTTTTGTCATGAATCTCCAGACTGCTTTCCATAATGGTTCTACAAGACTGTGTTCTCACGAGCAGTGAAGTAGAGTGCCTTTTTTCGCGTATCTTCACCTACAATTGTTTTTTGAGTTCTTGATGTGGGCCATTCTCACTGGAGTGAGGTGGAACCTTAACGTTGTTTTTATTTGCATTTCTTTCGTGGCTCATGATGAAAAACACATTTTCATATGCTTGTTGGCCACTTGTACTTCTTCTTCTAAGAAGCTTCTTTTCATTTCAGCTTCTCACTTCTTGATGGTTTCATTTATTTTAGGATGTTTTATGTTTTCGAGTTCTTTTGCCCCAAACATTCTTCTTGTGTAATGTTTTTCTAGATTGTCCTGTTATTTCATGACCAAATGAATTATATTTTGCCAAGAGAATTCATTGACATTGTTTCAAATGGTAACTCTCATCTCTGCTTCTGATGTCATTGAAATCTTTATATATTTTTAAAAGCACAAACATCATGCTTTTGAAAAAATTTGTGAAGTTTCTGTATTGTGCATATTATAGGAATTTCAGCAAAATGAATGTAAATAGTATTTATTGATAGGAAACCTACTGAAATTTAGCAGAAAGAAGCATGCCTATTTTTGAAAACCTGACACTAATTTAAGTATATCAAATTTACTTAACACTTTATATTGCTTCTTTCATTTTGTTGCATTCCTAATGTGTATATGTCATCTTTACTGATAAAGATGTAATAGATGCATCCAATAACATAAATACAGAAAAGCTCAGAGAAGAAAATGAAAATCCTTAGTATCTGATCTCCTAGAGATATTGCTATTAATATGGTAGGAATAACTTTGTATCCTTTTATCTATGTATGCAATGATTGTGAACCTTTATAGTTTAAATTACACTCTCTTATATTGTTTTTTATTCTTACTGAATGATAAATTTATTATGAACATGTATTATATTGATACATATGTCACAGTATAACTTATCATGCCATTATAGCATTCCATAAAATAAGTAAATTGGAATTTCTTTATTCCCTCATGTGGTGAATCTCCTCTAACTGCTAATATGTGGTACAGGAATTTTCATAATCCTCTCTAGTAATTTCTAAGCTTTATAAGGAGAATTATTAAACCCAAATCCTATACATTTTTATTATTTCACATACATATCATCAAATTGTCCTCCATAAGTTTGTACCAATTTACATTTTCATCAGAGGCATATGAGAAAACCCTTTCTCTGCACTCTTTTAGGAACCAGAATTTTTTCATCTATCAATTTTCATTGTCTTTTTAAAAATTATAAGAGCACTTAATCTGAGATCTGCCCTTCTAACAAAATTTTAAGGACACAACATGACATGTACTGTGATCTGTAGATATCATCTTTTACAGATCTCTAGAACTCTTTCTCTTGTATTACTGAAATTTATACCTGTTGTACATCAGTCTACCTATTCCCTCTTTCTCAGCCTCTGGCTGTCACCATTATACTCTCTTTTTCCATGAGTTCAGCTCTTTTATGTACATCACTTGATTGCAATCTGTGACCTTTGTTTTGTCATACATGTATTGGGGTTTTATTTTTCTTTGTGAATGGTTATTCGTACCCTTGGACTCTTTTATGTATTTTGGCTACTGCTGCTTTTCTTATTTATTTCTCATAAATTACATGTGTTTTAAGTCCTTTTATGATAGGTAAAATAAACAATTCAGTTAAGAATCACATAGGAATCTTATCCTCTGTGTAAGCTAATGACACATCTAACCAGACTACGCACATCTGTGGAGACTTATGGCCTGTGTTGTGGGAAAGTGCAATGATGACCTCCTTGGTAAATCTCATCTTGCTTTACAAAAATCTGTGAATTAAGAAAGAAAGACAGCATTACCTCTATTTCACATGGGATGAACTTATAACTCCAGAAATTAAGAGACTGGTACAAGGTATCACAATTTTTTAAATGGATAGGACCTGGTACCCATAGAACAGTTTTTCCCCTTTATAAAGTAATCGTAGTTGTCCCCCTGCCCCGTTAGTCTTCAGCGAGTGAGCAGGTGCAAAATTCACTCCTAATTGTTTAACATCCTCAATTTAACATTCTCAACCCCCAGCCATGCTGGATTCCAAATACATTTGGTAACTGAAAGGTTTCTGAGGTTACAGTGTTTCTAGGTAGAAACTGAATCATCTAACTGTATATATTATGAACATGTCATACTAAATATGTCATGTACAATACAACATGTCATAGTCAATTTGCTATCATGTTCCTCAGCCGTATCTATATAAATAGGAGATTAACTATATTATACAAGAAGAAAGTCTGGAAGAGAGCTGTCTACTAAGGCTTGCTGCCATGCAGCGTCTGTCACCCACTGGCAACGCAAGCAGTCTCCTGTCAGCAGAAGACAGCTAAAGGTGTGGGGAACGCTGAGAATGACCCACGTGTACTAATCTTATGATTTTTGAGTTGTTGTTATTTATCACAGATAGAGAAATAGTAATCATTTAAGATTTTTGAAAATCCAGGCAGGCATAATATGTAGTTACTGCGGAAGCACATAGAGGAAGGCTTCAAATCCCAGGGCTGTTATTCTATTGCTGAGCCACAGGAAAAAGATTTTCCACCTCAGCTTTAGCTTTGTCGTCCTTACTGGGGTACTAGTGTCTATCTGACAGGGGGTTTAAAAGACTCAGTGAGAAAGTCAAAGAATGTGTTTTGCATGGGTTTTAGTGCACAGTAAATATTTAATAAATTTAAGCTTTGATTTCTGTGATGCCAAGGATAATCTGAAAGGTCTTGAAACGCATCTTTTTTAACCCTTCAAGGGTGTGATTCTGATAAGTGGAGCAAGTGAGGCAGTGAAGATGTGTCACAGTAAATAGATAATCAACATACACCCAGGCTTCCCAGGTGAAGCTGGAGGTGAGAGGAGGAGACGTGCTACTCCTATACAGTCCAGCATACGGCATACAGGGTAGAATAAATTTAAAGATCACCTCAATTTTATTGGCTGAGAAAGACTGCATGAAGGAGGAGGTGATTTCAGGATTTAATAAATGGGCACAATTAGTGAATTAAGGGTGCGCATAGGAATGCTTTAAAACTTGTGGAGACAGAATATGTTTTAAAGTGAGAGAGAAAGAGCCACAGGAAAGAAACAGGGTAATGAAGTGACTGTAGCAGGTGAGGGAACTTGGCAAAGAGCTTTTGAGGTATGTAAGAGCTTACAATTTCTAGTCTGCACTATAACCTATAGGCCACAGTCAGACATTGGAATAGTGAGCAATGAACATCATAGTAATCTTAAAAATCAAGCAGACAAGACTACTTTCATAGACAAAGGAGGTCTCATGAAGATGTATTTCATGTCTACACATAATTTTCCCCCTGGAAATGCATACAATTTAATACTTACTTCTTTCTTATATGTTAAAGCTTGTTTAATATCAAATTTTGTCTAAACTAAAGTTTGTGGATTTGGTTCCTTAGTCTCACTTCACTTGAGACAGCGATTTTTCAGTTCTCAGACACATGTGCCTCTATTCCTTCTGCTTGCAACAATTCATTCTGTATTTTTGCTGAACTAGTTGCAGCTCATCCTTTATGTCATAAAATCATCTAGCACCTTATGATTTAATTTGATATTTCTGTTACTCTATTGAAAACTCTACAACTTGCTCTTTCATAATTCCCACTGTTAATTGTATATGTATTTGATTTTTTCTCATTATTGGTAAGCCCTGAAAGTGCAGAAATTATTTTGCTGTCCAATCGGTGTCTAACACAAATTCTGAAACAGAATAGATGGCCAGCAAAAGATTTTGGTTAAATAGAAAATTTAAAAATTAAATAACAAATAATATACACAATTATTCCACATAATATAATATTTTTGCCTTTGTGAAGTGCTTAACATTTTCTAGAATATTTCATGTGTATTTTGTTTTTTTAAAAAGTCACTCTCATTGTTTTTGGATAAAGTGCTTTGAATATCTCAACTTTTCAGATGCACAAAAATGTTAAATCTTAAAACCCTAAGACTATTTTAAAAGATTAACTGCTTCTAAAACTTCAAGTTTAAAAGGAAAGGATGGAGATCACATTATTGTATACAAAGCTGAAAAGATTCTTAAAAATCTTCATAAATCTACAGATTTAAGCAAATCTCAGAGGGACCTCTCATACAGTTTCTTACTTAAAGTAGTTAATTCAGCATGTTATATAATAGACAGAATTGGATCAGTGTCAGCTAACCATGGAATGTACTAAATTAAAAGTTTACTTTAAAACAGAACTTATTTGGAAACCTTTCATTACTTTGGAATATTATTTTCTATAAAACTTAAAAAATGACAAGAATGGTTGTACGCACAGAAATAGAAGTTGCAAATTTTCCTGTGTAGTGGAAGCTTTTGTAACCAATCATGACAACTTAACACAACAGAAAAACTGATGTCGCATGAAAAGTATTATTTTTTTAATTGAAAATGCTGTACAGGAAAAACTCGATTTGGTTGAGTCACTTGAAAATGTGTTATCAAATTAGATGTAGTTAGGAAAGCTGTAAAATACTAGAAAAAAATCCTCATTCTGTTTGTTCTGCAAGAGTCTTTAA
The DNA here is from genome assembly GCA_004027205.1 of Ctenodactylus gundi. Taxonomy (NCBI): domain Eukaryota; kingdom Metazoa; phylum Chordata; class Mammalia; order Rodentia; family Ctenodactylidae; genus Ctenodactylus; species Ctenodactylus gundi. Next base: position 569,831 of record PVKB01000613.1, read on the forward strand.
TTTCTCATTTCACTTTAAATAAAGCTGGAATTCATAAAGAATAAAAAAATCGGTGTGACTTGTAAAAGCATGATTTTTGCCTAGAAACAAGAGGCTTAGCCTTTTAATGGTGGTCAGTGAGTGAATGTTTATTCATGCATATGGAGTGAAAACATTTTTATTTCTTTCTCTGTTGTACAACTCAGCACCATTACTAAGTTAAAGAGTTCCTGTGGACTGGACATTATGTAGAAGCGTGAGGACCTCACTCCAGCTACTCTTCTAACATTACAAAAAAAAAAAAAAAAAAAAAAAGAAGAGCACAGACCATGGCTAGACACTCCATGTCTCTCTGGCGCTTTTTTTTAAATCACATCATCATCTCTAGTGCATTGGCTTTCCTCTTCTGAATTTACGTTCCTGGAAATCACCACTGACTTCCTGAACAGTTCGTCCATATTTCTCCTCTCCCATCACTCTGGCATGTGATACTGTTTCCATTGCCTCTTAATAAATTCTCTCTCCCCTTTGGCTTCGGAGGATGGTATTTTGACTTTTCTTTTATCTCTCCACATGTATTCTCTCTGTGCGTGTGTGTGCGTGTGTGCACGCACACACACGCACGCACATGTGTGTGTTTCTGCAATCCCTTTATCAACCCATATTTCTTTTTCTTTACTCTTCTTAACCTATCTCCTATTTTTCTTATTTTGATGGTTTTCTATACACATATCTCAATGGTTGTCCCATCCACTGGCATAAATAAGAACACTCTAATGCTCTCTATGGCATAGAACAACATCATCTTTGATAGAAAAACCATAGGGAAAATTATAGTTAGAGCAAAAGGAACTAATGGGATAATCCTAAGGCATCTATGATGATGGCAATTTGACCACGGCACTTCTCCACAGATAATGAAAGAAGTCTGTGCCAAATTTTGCTTCCTTAGGTTTTCCTGTCCAGGCTTTAGCAGAGAATCTTTCTTCTTCCTTTGTGCATATTAATGCCCTCAATTAAGTGTTGACCAATTTCTTCATTATATTTTCAGTTGGCTTTTGAAAGGAGAGTGATCATGTTACAATGCCTGGAATGTGTCAGACATGATTCAAGATGCTTCTCCTGTGTTTCTTATTTAAGTTTCAAAATAACACTATCAGTTTGGCATTACTATTCTCATTGAATAAGTAAAGAGTGGAAAGCATTGAAATTTTTGTTGTTTTGCTTAAAATCACATGGCTAATAAGTACCAATGCCCGTGTCTGCTCACTAAGCTATATTTTTTCAATGAGTGCATTTAAGTCTGTAGATTTCTAACATTTGCTTAAGTATGTCCTACATATGTAATATATAGTATTCTTTATATCATTTGCTTCTAAATAGTCTCATTCTCAAAAAAAGAACCTTAGAATTTTAGATGAGTTTGATAAGAAAGACAGTATATAACAGTAAAGTAATGCTTTAGAGTTTTGGCAATAGTCAATGACAATAGTCTCAGTCAGAAATAATTTCTTGAAAATAATGGAATGTGATTAGCGGTTCTAAAAAAGAAAGAAACGGGTGAATTGGACAAAGGTAAATCTTGGAAAGAAAGCTAAATACGCAATATTGTCATGGGATGACACTCTCCTCCTGGTTCACTGAATAGGCCTTATTTTGCTCTCTTCCTTTCAGAGCACTGAAAAATAAGTTTCATCATTGGGTCATATGAAAGCACCCAAAATTATGTTGAAAACATTACTAAGCTTTTATGGGTATCTCTTATCACTAGTCAATGCTTCCCAAGTTGTTATTGCTATAATTCTTCTGTTGTTATGGTAGTTAATTTTCATTTTCATCCTCATTCTATTGGACATGATTTTTGACTTCTTAATAAAAAAGTAAGCAGAGATCTGTCTCAAAGTTAGAAGGCAGTAAAAAGACATAAAATGAATAAAATAAAGTGTGCAGAGGTGGGCATGATTTATTCTGTGTTTAGTTGCCTTTGGACATCTGTGCGTCCACTCTCTTGGTCCCTGCCTACCTTAGAAGAAAGCATGAGTTGTGTTTTTAATAACAGAAGTTATTGTCTTTTCATGGTAGTCACCAACAGTGTCAGTTTTAGCATTTAAGAGTTTAGGTTTGACTTCAACAGATCTAACTTAGAATTCCTCACTCCTTTATTTAAGATTCTATGAAGATGCCCACTTAACCTTTTTATGTCTCATATATAAAATGGGAATCATGATACTTATATCATGGGAGCAAAGTAAATCATATGTTACAATATGAGACACATTGATAAGTGATAAACCAATAGCAACTAAATATATGCTAAATATAAATATTCAGATTGGTGATGTTAATATTAACTGTACTTGATTATACAAATAAAAACATCTTCAAAGTAGCAGAATGTTAGATTTACATATAAGTGTTACTTCTATACGGATAATGAAATCATTAGTAGCATAGGACAAAGTAACAGTGCTTCTTTTTCCCCCGACAGATTTATCCTTTATCTAGCCAACAGAGTCTTTCCTTTAGTATTCGTTCTTAGGTGTTTGAATGCTCGCCATAGCAATCTGTTCAGAAGGACGATAGTTCTTGGTCAGGAAGTAATGATAGTATAGTTAAAAATGATGGCTGTGTCAGCAGATCTGCATCACAGTGCAAGTCAGCTTCTGAAGTTGGTGGTGATGGCTGGGGAAAAGTGACTTGCTAAGAAATATTTTCATTTTTCATTTTGAGTTAGTTACCGTGATACTGTAAAGGTACCTGTCTGTAAAGGTGCATCCTGTGCATTTTCAAGTAAGCGTCCTCTGACTTCCTTGTGTGGCTCTTGTTGCTATTAATTTTTGCAGAGGCAGTGCAAGTCTGCATCCTCCTCCTAAAAGCAGTATTTTAAACTGAGTTTTCCTATTTTAATTCTTTAAAGATCAATCTGATATTATGTAATTCTACCAACTAGATAATCTTATCAATACATTTTAATTTTTTAAATTCTCCTGAGATGATTCCTAAATGATTTTTTTTGAAATAACATTAAGCTCTATGAACCTGATTTTTTTCTGTTATAGTGGACTCTGTTAAAATGTGGGAACTGAAATTATACCCTTTCAAGCATCAGTTTGAAAGTGACTGCTTAGGCCATTTTCATTGAAATAGTCCTCACTCATGGTTAAAATTAATACGGTAGAAAGGGATTATATTATTGAATTCTTTTGTACCCAAATTTAGATACACTTTATATAATACCACGTCTCCTAAAATGTAATTGCATTTAAATAACAGCCTGATATTATACAGTTATTCTACACTGAACAGAGAAGCTATCGTTCTTATTCCTCAACTGCATATTCACTAGCTTCCAGACATAGAGAATTTCAAATTTAGAGTTATAAAGTATACAAAAATCATACATATAGGAAACAGCCCCTCCGTCTGGGGATGTATTCATCTAACTTTGCTTGTCAAGGAGTTGCTCTGAGCTGGGCACCATGCCGGTCTCACACCTCATGCCCACACTGACTTTGCCATCCGGAGACCTGAGGTGAACAGATAAAAGATCAGTAGACTTATAAACAAGCAACTTTGCAAATATTATCATGTGCTAAATAGGTGCTATGAAGAAAAGTCATAGAGCATTTGGGACCTACATAGGTTGTGCCTTTAGAGGAGGCCTCATTGGGGTCTGCAGGGAGGAAGAGTGTCGGGTGGGGTGAGAGGATTATCAGTTGGAGAAATGGGCAAGTCCGAAAACTCCAAAACAAAAGGCTGATCAGTGGCAAAGGACAGATCTTAAAGCCCAGAAAGTTCTCTGGAAGCTCGTGGGTTTGGAGGCTGCGGGTTGTGTTGTGATAGGATGCAGGAGTTGAGCGTTTATCATCCTCTTTCGTGGGGTGGGCAGCCACTGGAGGGCTATGAGATCTAAGAGCTTTAGAGAGAAGTTACTGATTAAACATTGCTTCCTTTTTCAAAAATAATGCAATAGCATTCACTGTATTATCAACTAACATTTTATGTTATATCATAAAGTGTAAAAATTTCTCTTTTATCTTTACTCTTTGATTTTATATAGCACTTCCATCTTGATATTTGAATTTCAATGATTTGCTCTAATTTTGTTACCATGAATATTTAATTAAGTGAAATTAAAAGATAGAGATGATTGAATGCCTTTGTATCACAAAGGCATGAGCGTCTCCGTGTCGGGTCGTGGTGTGCTTGAATTACACATCAGCCCTCTTTTCTCATCTCTGTGTTTCACTGACATGCACATTCAGCACTGATTACGAAGCACATGCCCTTCACTTTTGACCTCCTCACCCGTGTATTCATTGGTTATTGCTGATGGTGCCAAGCGGTGTTGGAACACGTGAACCTAATAATGACATGATTAGTTCCATCTAATGATAATTGGCCTTCTGGTATAGTTTCCAGAAATAACCTTGCATCATTAAAGCAGTAACCATTTGTTTATAAAATCAAAACCAACTGGTTATTAATATATTATACTTCTGCCAGCATAGTGCTGTTATTCACAGGGGGAAAAGTAGCTTCCCTGTGGGTACTCACAAAAGATCATGAGGATTTTCTCATAAGTGGGGTGATTTTTAATACTATGTTTAAGGTATTTAGTCTGATAATCCCGGCCTTAGAATGGAAATTAGGTAACTGTACTTTTTTAAGACTAGGGAAATAAACTGTATCTGCAGGCAATATTCCTGAGCCTTTTTAATTTTAATTCTGATGGCCTACCTATAACTTGTGAAGGATTTTGGCTGGCAGCCAATCTCAGAGCAGTCAGCTATTCCAATTGTTTGTGTCTATATGTATTCTCAAGTGTCTTGATAGTTGAAATAAAATAAGTAACAGGTTCAGTGTGTAGCCGACCACTATAGACCAGGGATTTTGGAGGCTGATATATTTTATTTACCTAATTTTTTTGATGTATCTGCTTTTTTCTATGAAGTGTTCTCTGGATTCTTACAACTAGTAAAAACAAATAGATTTAAAGCAAAACTTCATTAGATTTTTATCTTGACAAACACAATTAGAGTAAAGCAGAATACATACATAAAAATTGAGTTCCACTGAGTAATAAATGTCCACTTAGATTTGGCCTCTAATTTTTAAATATTTATTTAGCAAAACACTACCTGAAATGCATGGGCAGGATTTTGAGTGGACTGACAAGAAAGGCAGTTCTGAATTTCACAGAGGATCCACCAGGGAGACTGTATTGTCAGCAGCAGTAATTACACCAGGTAATTGTGTCATTTGCCCTGTTACAGACCCCTGAATGTGACGAGCGGGTGCACCAGCTGTCATGCCCGGTTAGCTTTCACGTTCTGGGATTTGCAAAATTGCACTGGGTCTCACTCTTGGTGGATGGAAGCGAAACAAAAATACACCCAAATTAAATACTATTGTAGTTTTTTTCTAGAGAAAAATTTCTAGAAAAAAAAGTGTGAATTCTTATGTTTAAAATTCAGGATCACTATCCTTTTGCTTCATGTTTGTTGATCCTCGGTAGCTGTTGGGCTGGATGTAGGGACAACTAGACTCCAGGTTCGTCTTTTGCTAACTGTGCCCTTGAGTGAGTCTAATCTGCTTGAGCCTCAGTTTCTTATTGTGCTCAGTAAAAATTCTACTAAAGGATAGAATCTCTAGGTTGAAATTAACATTTTTTCTTTACCTTTTTACTGTGAATAAATTTTCTTAGGTATTACAGAACCACTGAGAACAAATTAGGGTCTCTGCACTCATTTAACTTTTATTCTAATAATGACGACAGATCATAAATGAATGAACAAATAATTTTATATAGCATAACAGTAAATGCAAATAAGTACTGTGAGGAGAGAGATCCAAGTAAAAAACAAATATGAGAGAGTTTGTGGAGGTCCTCTCTGAGACAGTCCTAAAATAAGTGAAAAGTGAGCAGTGAAACACGTGGCTTAAGTTTGTTGTGAATGGGTGACTTCAAATGCCTTGTTAATTTCAAGGAACACAAAAAAGCCAGAGTGACTGCTGGCAGGAGAGAGGTAGAAGATGACAACAGCGGAGGGCACATGGGGGCACCCTGAAGGCACCAGAGGGCACAGTGAGGCCAGGGCAAAGACTTTTGATCTTATTCAGAATATGTAGGGAAGCCAGGGAAGAGTTGGCAGCTGAGGGACTTTGTGACCTTCTTTGCTTTAAAATGATCATTCTGCCTGTTATTTGAGATTACAGGTGGGTGTGTTTGCATATTTGCAGAATACATACATATCAGAATACATATATATTATAATATGAGAATACATACATGTCAAAGTACAGAATGTATATATGCTTCACTGTCAAAAAATTACACAATTTAAAACCTATTGAGAGAAAATTTATAAAGATGTTACAGAGGACTGAAGATTAGCAAAGTTCTCTTGAGTTTTGCTTCTTTCAAATTACCTTTTGAATTTCACTTTATCTTAGATAATATAGAATTCTCTGGAATGGTCATAAAGGAAATAAAAGTACTAACCTCATTTGATCTAGTGAACTTGAGTATTTTAATCCAGTTCAGGAAAGATTTTTAGATATAGAAATGTGTTGTTTGATGTGATAAACTGTAGAATCTTGACTACTTTGCTAGATTGCTTTTCTGTAGAATAGTAGAGTAGAGACACAGAAAGGATTCTGGGAGTAGCAAGACTTCAGCTTTCAGGCCAGGAGCTTGTTATAAAAACCTACATTGAATTTCTTTCTTTCTTTCTTTCTTTCTTTCTTTCTTTCTTTCTTTCTTTCTTTCTTTCTTTCTTTTTTTTGCTATTGGAGTATCTTGTCAGAATGGTTCATTTTTTTCATGATGTGTGAAAATTATCAGTCAACAAACTAGAATATAACATTAAATGTTTTGGTAGGTATTCTGCCAAAACACAGGTCACCGCAGATATGGCATATAAATATGTGTGCCTTACGGATCTAGGTAATGTCCTCTTCGAGCTGCATTTACACATGACACATATGCCATTTTTACTTAAATGTGTATGAATGGATGCAGTATTGGGTGATGTGAAGTATGGCAGGGCTGACAGCCCTTAACAGTTCTTTGCTCTGGTAACTGGGATATAGAAACAAAACACATATATGTTGTAATCAAGGTCTCATAACCTAGAAGCAAAGGCTGATAGGTAAATGGGCAAGTGCTATCAGCAACTATGCTGTGAAAGAGAAAATTATAGTACACACACATATATATATATATATTATATTATATATATATATATATATATATATATATATTATATTATATATATATATATTATAGTGTAGGTAGAGATTCTTGGTCATGAGCATTATGAGGGAAAGAGAACAGCAATGAGACTAGGAATTTAAAAAAAAGACCTTCCTGTTCCCAGTATAAACCAGAATAAGCCTATGGCCTCAATAGTGTGCTTTCCAACATTCACTTATTCCAAAATTTATGCAGCTGAATGATTTTCATCTTCTCCTCTAGTGAATTCTGTTTCTTAAAAGTTTCAAGTGATAATCCCATCAACCTGGTTTTCTCAGATCGTGATAAGAATGGTTATATTTCATTTTCAAAATAGTCATGCTGATTCATTTTGTCATTTGTCTTGGAGCACATGGGTTGGGAATGGAGTGTGGGGAATGTGAAGGTCAGGTTAGAAGACAGAAGCAAGGCCGCGAGTGAGTCATCACGGTCATTGTCATCCATCATCAAGGCTCCAGAGGCTCCCTGAGCCCTCGTGCTTTGGGAGCTGAGGACCCCTTGTGGGAAGATATATGGAACATGGTTAAGCAGGACTGGTAAGAAGAGCCTTAGAACACCGCTGCTTGCCAGTTGTACTAGATCAGTGTCACTCGAGTGGGGGGGGAAGGGGAAGATGGCAGTATGGAAGAGATGTTTCGTGTGACTAGATGAGCTAGGGTAAGAGTGGCAAATACAGTTAGTGAGTGGTTTCTCTCGAGCAGGATGTCGCAAAGTGTGCTTAAAGTATTCACTTGCGGGATAAACATTAGACTGCACGATTTTTTGAAAATTTTAGTTGTTGTAGAAGAATCAAAGAAAACAAAATGAGTATCTAGGAAAGGATATAAGAGAAGCTTACTGTTGGGAAGCAGGAGAAAAGCAGAGATGCAAGAAGGCTTGTGGTGAGTGAAAAGAGGCAGCGACAGAAGTCAAAGCCAGAGCCTGCCATGTTTACTGTTACTCAGATATTCTTTCCCCCCCCCCATTTTATTGATATGTATACGTGCAAAATTCAAGGTTTACAATGGAGTTGAGCATTTTGTGCACATACGTATCTTGTCAAGTTGACAAGGGCTTTCCCACTCTCCTTTTGTCCCTCTCTCTACCCACCCTTCCCTCCCTCCTCCCCCACCCTACTCCCCTCTTTGTCCTTTGTCTTAAGTTCCATAGGTGTTGTGATCTGGGTCTCTCATATCAGAGAGACCATTCGATGTTTCACCTTATGCTTCTGACTCACTTCACTAAGCATGATGTTCTTTAGTTTCTTCCATTTGTCTGCAAAAGCCTCCACACTATTGAACTTTATTGATGCATAGTATTCCATTGTGTATAAATGCCACATTTTGTGTATTCACTGGTCTGTTGAAGGGTATTTTGGTGCCTTCCGTATTTTTGCTATTGTTAGTTGTGCTGCTATGAACATGGATATGCATATATCTCTGTTATATGTTGTTTTGGTCTCTTTTGGATATATTCCCAGGAGGGGTGTCACTGGATCGAAGGGGATATTCATTTCTAGTCTTTTAAGAAATCTCCATACTGCTTTCCAAAGTGGTTGTACGAATTTACATTCCCACCAGCAGTGCAGGAGGGTTCCTTTCTCCCCACAGCCATGCCAGCACTGATTATTATTTGACTTGTTGATGTAGCCATTCTCTCTGGGGTGAGATGGTATCTTGCACATGCAGAAGAATGAATCTAGCTACACATCTATCACCATGCACCAAAATCAAATCGAAGTGGATCAAAGACTTAAACATTAAAAATGAAACATTAAACCTTCTAGAAGACAAAGTAGGCAAATTTCTAAAAGACATAGGGGTAGGCAAAGACTTCCTTAACAAGTCACCAAGAGCAAAAGAAATTATCCCATTATTAACAAATGAGATCTTGTCAAACTAAAAAGTTTCTGCACAACAAAGGACACTATCAACAGACTGGGAAAAAATATTTACCACCAACATCTCAGATAAGAAGCTTATAACTAGAATACACAGGGAGCTGAAGAAAAGTAAGCCTACCAAAATAAAGGATCCAATTGAAAAGTGGGCAAATGAAATGAAGAGACAGTTCACTCATGAAGAAATGCAGAAAGCCAACAGATACATGAAAAGATGTTCAACATCTCTAGCCATAAGAGAAACGCAAATCAAAAAAAATGCTAAGATACTCAGATATTCTTACACTGCACATCTTCTTGTCTCATGGTCAAGTTTCTATGTGGCTAACTAAGAAGCAGATTAAGAGAACTGAGGCTGAGGGCTTGAGGAAAATGATGAGTCTAAGAAGAAAGGAAGAGTTATCTTGTTGAGGTGGGTGCATACTCTTCAGGGGAATTGAGTAAGCTGTCAAGGAAAGGCTTCGTCAAGCTCTTCTGGAAACTTCCATAACTCCTGGACCAGAGCCTTCCTCTGTGAGGGAGAGTGAGAAAAGACTGTATCAAGCAGACGTGAAGGATTCAGAGTAAGGTTAAGAATAATTGCCATTTCAAATTCTTGGAAAAATATATAGAGTGAAGAAACACTCCAGCCACATTTTCAAAAGAGGATATCCAAAATGTGACTTTCAAAAGGAGTGACATAGGATTTTACTTTATTTCTAAATAAGCTCTTGTCACTAGGCAACAGAAAAAAACTCCCCCTCTCTTTTCCAGGGATTGTATTTGTATAATATATATATATATATATATATATATATATATATATATATATATATATATATATATAATCCCTATTATATCTTATGTCCCTATTTAATACTCATATGCATTATGCATTCATGCATGCATTCATGCATCTATATAAGGAAACATTCATGTGCATTATTTCATTTTAAAGACAGGGATTGAGTTTTATTCATATTATAACAGCTACAGCTAAACTTAAACATGGAAGCCTTTAACATATATATATATATATATATATATATATATATATATATATATAATGCCAACATCAGCACAAATCAAAAATATTAAAGCATAGTAAAATATTTTAGTTACAAAAATTCAGAAATTGAATTCTTTGAAACATAGTACACAAAGATAGATGAAATAAGGTAAGATGCCTTTTTATAATATGTATCCGCTTTATTGCATATACTGAAAAACAATATATGTAATCCTTTGAAATAGAAAATAATACTATATCTCAAATTTTGCCTTGGTAGAGACTCGAGTAACACATTCTAGGAAAGGTGAATCTTACGATGAAATTTATTTTAAGGTTAAATCCCCAAGTGAAAACATTGATAAATCTCTTTTGTTCCAGAGTCCCTCCCATTTTAAAATTCCAAGGACTATTTTATTTTCTGTAATTAAAAGGTTAAAGGTCAGAATATGGTATCTGATTCAAGTCTGGAAATCTATGATTTTTCAATGTCCAGGAAGGTCTGGCTAGGTCAGAGTACTGTGATTGTTTGTCTTATATAATTTTTTTGTTTCAAAAGTTCTTCCTGTTGTATTTTATTTTAAGATTCCTTTTTTCTGTTGTACAGTACGTTGTTGAACATGCCCTCTAATCTTACTAATTTGTAGATACTAAAGCAGGGCAGGCCTCGGGGCTTTCAATAGAAGAATTAATCATATGAAGTGAGATGAGGGCGGTTTTTTTGCTCCAGCAGAGATTTTTATGAGCTTAGTGAAAGCATTTCCTTTCTTCCAAGCAAATGTCAATATATGGAAAAACATGCATCTCACCATATTGTGGTGCGGCACTAGATGGAAACATTAGGAGCAAGAAGACTGACTTTCACCTTGGCATAGCTCAGATTTTAATCTTATAACTGATGCATAGATACTGTTCACAGTCTTCCATCTCCAGTATGTTGTGTGGATTCTGGGTGACTACAAGGAACTTGAGATGTAAGATTCTTTGAGAAATTGAGAAATGTTGTTTGTGTGTGCTGTATTGTAACCATCGTTTATTTATTCATATTTATTAAGTGCCAAGAACATATCAAGTTTTACAGCAAAAAATTGAGGATTCCAAGATCTGTTATGAAAATGTCTCAAAGAGTGAACCAAAATGACAGGACAGTTAAGAGAATTAACCATTCCAGAAAGTGTGACGAGGGACAGTTTAGCATTAACTACTGAGGTACTACTTGTAACAAGATGCCTTAATATTTTCTAAGCATCTCTTCAGCTTACACTCATAATCTAGGAAGAGTAGAACTACCCACAACACCTTATCTACAGGTCTAAACTTCAAAAAAATGTATTTTAGATTATCTTGACAGCTAAATTTGACCAGATAAAAGCCTATTTCCTATCTTTATCTCATTTGGTATGAATAGGCTATTTATTTTTTATCATGGAAATAGTTGTCTATTACTGGGTTACTGGTACTGGGTACTGGGTACTGCCACGTTTTGCTGGGATTTTACTTCTGTCCATTTTACAGAGGAGAAACCTGGCTCAGAGAGTAAATAATTTGTCTAATACCTGACATCTAATAGTGGCAGGGCCAGGATTTGAACTGAGACAAGTTGTTCCTTCTCCTTGACTGCTGCAGATCTGGCTTTCAGATTTACAATGGAATTGAACACAACCCTCTCTAGGTTCTTCAGGGATCATCTAAATTTGACTGTGAACATTTTAAGAATGGTTTCTTAAGAATAAAGAATTGTTGGCCTGTGAAGGGAGTAGGCAGGCAAAGAGCGGAGAAGGGCTCTGTGGGCTGACAAAGGCCTATGTGAAGGCCAGCAGCTCATGTGAAATAGAGAACTTGCCCTTTATGGTCTTTGGCCTTTTATAGAGTCTTGGTAAGTTGTTTATCAATGTGTGGATCAATGATGAGATACATCAGTCTCACTCACAGAATCTTTTGAGTAAGGAGGACCTTGATGATGGGTAGAAAAACAATGATGTATCACAAAATGAGAAGGGAGAACTGGGAAGGGGGAGAGGGCAAGAGATCAGATTTTATGAAGAGCCATTCGATAGTGGGTTGAAGTTGGTCCCCACTGACATGATGATCATGGTGAGGCTATTTCACTGAGATTCATTGTCTGCCTCCGAGCTTCTGCCAAACTGTGGGGCATGGAAATGAGAACTACTAAGGAAGGCGGGGCCTAGGTGTCTTGGTCCCAGGCAGGTGGAAGATGAGAAAAAGTGGGGAGAAGCCCATGGTGACTTCTTGAATCCTGCAGTGGGAGGAAGAACAACTTTCTGACAAATCTAGCAGCAGTTTTACCTCTGATGGGAAATCTGAGGATGTTTTCTCGTGATGACCTGAATGTTCTTCTGTGAAGTTTTTGGTGGAGTCATATTCTAAAAGTGGGGAAAGAGATGGAAAACAGTACATAAGTTCCTACCGTAGAATACCTTGACAAGTCTACTTTAGCAGTTCTCTGAATGTTTTGCCAGTGAGATTGTAATACATTCCATAGTGACTGACACACTCCTTAACATTGGGGACCAATTATGTGCCAGTCATTATGTTGGATGGTGAGGTGACTGCTATACTAGATTTAAGTATTTGCCATCTACATAGTTGTGTAATAGATAGATTTTGGGTTGGGGAGTATTTGCTATTTATTAACATTATCCATGGAATAAATAGAAGAAATTCACTTTCCTAATTTGTTCGTTATTTTTTTAAACTCTAAAAACAAAACAAGCACAGCAGTAACATTTCTAAAAGGTAGGAGCCCTCTTCATATCAACATCATTTTCCCAGTCACCCAAGTTCAGAACCTGAATTGTCTAATGCCTTTTCTTTCTCTTGACTCAGATAGTGATTTACTGTGGCGCCCATGCGTTCTGTCTAAATCTACCCCTCTTTATTCGTCACGTTTCTTCATTTGACGGCAGATCATATGATTAACACAGGTTAATCCCACAATAGCATAGGAGCTACAATATTAAGCTGAGTAAGATATGATTACTGCCGTATGGTGTTTGTCTGGTTTCTGGACTGTTCCATCCCTGTCCCTCCTGTCGCATGTATACACAGTGACTGGATGCTTCGTATTTTCTTTCCTGGTTTGCCGCCTTAGCTGGTGCTGCATTTCTCCCCCTCTGCCTCCTTTTCTTCTTTCTCCCGTTCCTCCTTTTCTAGTCTTCCGTCCATGTTGCATAGATTCCTAGATGAACCCTCAGGAATGATCTGACTCAAAAGGAGAGGAAGGACAGGAGGAAAACAGGACCGAAACAAGATGGAGAAACACTGCCTCTCCACCGCGGGAAACCTGCTGTGTCAAGGCAGTTGTCTCTTTTTCATCTATACCATGCTCTTAAATTAAATTTCCTTTAAAAAAAATCAACTCTAATTTTGCCTCTCTGTCTTTTCTTCATAGCTGGAGGTGGGTGTTTATTGCCCTATCGCCTGCCAGATAAAACCAACCACTCCTTTCTGGTGCTGCCAACACCTGTTCTTTATTATTCCTTGCATCATCCCCATCACTCTTGCTTGCAGCCTCATTGCCATGGGCAGCTCAGGCCCTCGGTGGCCCTCTCACACCCTACGGTCTTGTCCGTTGCACCCATGTTCCCCCCGTGTGCCGTTCTCTTTCCCATCTCTATTTGTCCTTTTCTGTTACTCCAGCCTCAGTTTCCAAGCCCTGTCCAGCCTTTCTCATGTAATGCTTTGACCCTTCAGTCGACACTTCTCTGAGTCCTTTAAACCTCGTGTGATCTTTGTATATAGGTTGCAATATTTTTTAATTACTGAAGATGAGTCCTGGTTTTGTCCCTTCTTAGCTGTATGATGTTGGACAAAATACACAGTTGCTCTAAGAAAGCTCGGTCTTCCCATTTTTTTCCTGGGCCTTTTTGACAACTAAGTGGTATAATGTATATAGAACACTTGGGGTGGTGTTCTACAGTTTGTGGTAAGAACCAAATAATTAGCTAGTGCTGTTAGTTACTATTATTATTTCTCCTATAGCACTAAACAACTTATCGAATACATCATAGTTACCTGTTTAATCACCAAACCCTGTATTTCAAAAGTACCTTGAGGCCACAAACCACATATCATGCATCTTTCATGTAGCAGAAACTGAAAACCATGCCACAATCTTATAGCAGAAACTACAAAGATATGTTGAGTGAACAAATATAAATTATCTAGTCAACAGGCACCAGACTTCTGTTGCCCTCTAGAAGTGCAAAATAAAACAAGACAGTTCTTTGCCATAAAATCTGAATTCAGGTTACTTTGTGAAATTTTTGAGGGGTAGGGAGGAAGTGTAAGTGTGTTTTGACTGTCAGGATTCTTGCTCAAACAAGTATTAGGAGAGGAAACTGAGCATACCAGGCAAAAGGCTGGAAGCCAAGCGTGTCACGGGGAAGGAATCCGAACAGATTTCTATTTGCCAAGTAAACTGAAGAGCAACAAGAAGTAAGTATTGAATTGGTAAAGCCAGTGAACGGGGAATTAGAACACTCAACACCACGTGCTGGGATGTTAAAAATGAGTTTGCAAGGGTTTGCTGTGGGTGTGGGCATTCAGCATGTTTAAATGAAGTTTTTTTTTTTTAAATAATATTAAAGGGGATTCTTGTAAAATGATATTTTAGCATATGAATTTGGCTATAATAAATAAGGCAATCACAGAAACATAATAAAAACTTTTCATCAGCATAATAGCCATCATTTGCCCTCACCATCGGAAGGGCATTTGAAACACAGGAAAATATTCACAATCTATTTGTTTTTGATAAGAGAGAAAATTTTGTAGAACATTCACCTTTTCTCTATCAAATTAAAATGGAAGTGATAAGACATTGTCTACTTAATAAAAACAAAAGGAAATGTCCCACTGAAACAAATCATAGGTAGCTGATATTTACTATTATCAATTATTTGCTAAGGTTTTCAGTCATCACTGAAGTTAACTCTTCATACTAGGTCTGTGTTATAGGTCTCAACTTCCCTGTTTTAAACGCAGAAAGATTAGGTAACTTTCTCAGGGCCGTCTCAAGAGGACAAAATGGCATCTAAAATGAAGCCTGTCTGAAATTCAGAAAATACACTGTATAACATTGCCTCCTGTTCTTTCTCATTAAAGTAATACGTACTTTTCCCATTTTTTCCACTTTATCCTTCATATTTGGTTATAGTCTTAGTACAGCCCAGTTGATTGAGAACATTTTAAATCATCAGTGGGTTATAAAAATGTCCCCAAGAATGAATAATCATTAGGATGTAAGTGTTTAAACTGCAGAGATTTATACAGCTGGCAGTGATGAGCACAATGTCTTTGTAGACCAGGCTATTAAATATCTTCAAAAAGAAGGAAGGAAGCAAAAGAAGGAAGCAGTGAGTTCCAGTTCTTTCTTCTATACTCCAAACCATCTAGAAATTGCTGAGTTGTTATGCAGAATGATCTTGAAACTCAGTTTACATTCGTTTTAAAAATCTATGCAACAGCATAATTATGATAGTAGTAAGAAGTTGTGAGAAAGTTTAAAGATTTAATTTGATAAAATAGAGGTGCCATATTTTATCTCAGTGGTTTACCATTACTGCCAGTCATTATAAAGTACCACGGCGTTCCAGTATTGCAGGTCCTTTGGTTGTGTTTCATGTGTTCTTCCCAGGTCAGTGTAAGTAACTAGGGACTTACATTGGTGGGGACACATGTGAGTAACACTTATAGATGAGCTTCCACAAAATCCATTCATATGTTAAAGCAAGCAGTATCACCTACAAAAATATGAGAGAAAGATGACTAAGTGATAGTATATTTTTTGAGATAAGCCATTTATCTAAACATTTATGATGCTGTTATTAAGCTACTCAGCAGTAGTGTGCACTCCTGTTGGATTCCTTGTTCCAAAACTCATTTAGCTTCAAGTCCAGTAGTACTTGTTCTCAGATTTCCAGTAATAGTTATGACCAGAAATAGGTTCTTACTTTGTTTGGGGCCCTGTCTTGCCACAACCTGAGAGTGAATTTACTCATGTGAATTTCATGGGCTAGGGAACACTTGTTTCAGTAATTAAAGGAGCTTTAGTATGTAATTTTAGCTACTATTTCCTCAACGTTTCTTTTTCTCCCATTTTTGCTTGTGTGTCTGTCTGTGTGTATATGTGTTTGTACAAGTGACACACAAGTGACACATAATGGTTACATTGAGTGTCAGTATTTTGTGCGTATGTATATCACGTTAACATTACAATCCTTTTCCCTCCCCTTTCTGCATACTTATAAGCTCCCCTAACTCCCAGTATTTCATCATTTGATTCTATAGAATGCCTGTATTCTGAGTCTTTTATATTAGAAAACCGTGTGATATTTAACCTTCTGCATTTGACTCACTTCACTAAGCATGACGTTCTCAAGTTGTGTTCACTTATCTACAAAAGTCTTTATGGGAGAGTAGCTCTCCATTGCATACATATACCACGATTTTCATATGCTTTGGTCTGTTGCTGAGAGTCTTGGTGTCTTCCACATTTTAGCTATTGTAAGTTGCACTGCTATAAATATGGATGTACATGTATCTCAGTTATACTTTGCTTTTAACTCTTTTGGAAAGATACACAGAAGAGATATTGCTGGATCAAGTCAAATATTTATTTTGAGCCTTTTAAGGAATCTCCATATTGACCTTTGTAGATTTCCATCAGTTTGCAGTCCCACCAGCAATGTAGGAGAGTTCCTTTTCCCCATGCAATCCCAATAGTATTGATTGTTTATAGACTTCTTGATGCACACCATTCTCAACTGGGATAAGGTGATATCTTATTGATGGTTTGATTTGTATTTCTCTAATGGCTAAGGACGTTGAACATCTTTTCATGCATTTACTGGCCATTTGTATTTCTTCACCAGAGAACTGTCTATTAATTTCACTTTCCCATTTTTAGTTAGGTCTTTGATTTTGAAGAGTCTCTTTTTGTAAGTTCCTTGTATTTTCTAGTTAATAGCCTCCCGCAACATTTGTAGATATGAGCAGAAGAGTAGAAAGTACAACATAGACAACATATTTTAGTAGCTGAAGAAATCCATTAAAAGAGAAAAGTGGTCCAGCCATGGGTTTCTCTTATGTTCAGTTACTAGAAAAGCAGAATCTGCCAGCAGAGGATCCAGGATGCTGCTGAGCATGCCAGGTAGATCTGTCCAGTAGCAATGGGCAGTGGATGTGATCAGAGCTGAGCACTGGTGTAGGAGGGCATTGGAAGTGTCTTTTTTACCAAACCAGGTTATTATCAAGCTTCCAAGGATGGGTAAGTTAGGAGAATTAATGACTGATGGTTAAGTACTGTGAGCTGGTCACTTTGATTTGCAGGAATTGAAACATGACCACAATTCATATCTTCCTTTCTTTTAAAAAATTGTCAGAATATTGAGAAAATGAAGATTTCTGTATGAACAGAAACTTACCTTGGTCCTTTACCCTACAATCTTCTATAACTCTAGTAAGGCTTCTATTGAACATTAATGTATTAGAAATTACTTTAATAATATGACTTACTAAATGTGAAACAGTAGAAAAGTGCACACACAAAAGAAAGAGAATAAACTTTTTAAAATTTAATAGCTGTGGATAATTGTAAAGAATGCAGTGATTAAAAATAGATTGATAAAAACAGAAGCATTAAATACACTTGCTACTCCATTACTAGAGATCAACAGTCTGTTTTTTGTGATCAGATGTTTGATTCACAAACCTACACATAGCGCCTTGTGATCTTAGGCAAATTATTTAACCTCTTGAAGACCGTTCTGGTTTTCTGAGAAACGATGATGTTGTCTAAGTGATACAAAAACTCTGAGAGATAATGCATGCTGCAGAGCAACAGTACTAATGTGGCACTTAGCTGTGATTGTTAAGTCGTTCAGTTTTACAACAATTTGTTAGAGTCTTAATAGTCCCAAAACAAAAGAACTGAAGTGCAGAAGTGGTATTTTAATTTGGAATCTCTGCCTCCTCCCTTGCAGACACATATGAAAAAATTTATGTCAAATATTTCATTTTGTATAAAGACATTCTTTGATTTCTCCCTGACCCTATCAGAAATGACTTCTGCTTCCCTTGATCTATTGCAGCCTTTTGTAAGCAGACTTGCTCCTTTATTGTTTTTCATAAATAATAAATATCATGTCCTAAAGGCATTTTTGTCTTATCCTCAGCTAAATTTTTGAAGGTATCTATTTTGGGATTATCTTATTATCCCTAGACGATTCTAATGCACAATAATCATTCAAGCAGTGTGTTTAATTTAATTTATATGCAGACATATTTGACTTTCACTCCTATTTTTGGCAATGTTTGCATTTTGTATCATGCTGAAATTCTTGAGTAGGATATGTGCAAATGCTGTATTGAATGTCTATGCTGAAATCGCGGTGAGAAAAGCCCTGTGAAACTTAGAGTGACTGTTTTGTCACTCAGTCACATTCGTTCTGGGAACAGATTGACATCATTACCAAATGTAAATTTGAACTGAAGCTTAATAATAGACCATCTGAAAATGATTTGGGATGCAATAACTTATCCAGGCAGGAGCTAGTCAGTGAAAACAAAGTGCTATTATAATAACATCTGCATTTGAAGTAATCCAGGAGTGTATATTACTTTTGTTTCCTAGTAGGGGAATTTTATTATATAAAATTTTGTTATTATTATAAAATAAATTTTGCATTGTAAGAATTAGAGTACACAGAAGAAATCCTTGCCAGCTAATCTCTATGATGATATGGGTTTTATATGTACTATACAGGCTGACATTACAATTTTCTGTGTAGTACAGTTTGTTGAGTGATGTTTTCTTTCTATATTTTTTTTCATTTTACTTCAATTTTAAATTCATAGATTCAGTGAATGATTAAATTTTGATTAAAATTAACATATTCTAATGGTTTAATGAAGAAGAGTTAAGTTCATTTGGTTGTAATATCAGAAGTTACTTGGATTATCATATGATGTAAATAATGAAATCATTATAAAGATTTTAAAAATAACATTAAATCATATGGATTAGGTATTCAAAACATCAAATCTCACTATATGTCTTTCAATATATGTGAAAGAAATCTTAAAATCTGCTCACTATTACACACCAACCTGCTCTTCTTAAACAATGGAATGCAATTCTTAGTTAAATTTTATCCAAGAGTTTTTCTTCTTATTTTATTTAATTTTACTAGTATCTTAAAAGTACTAGAGAAAATGTTACAAATGAAGTTGTACACTAATGGGTTGGTAATACAGTTCTCAAAGTAATCTGGAAGTCAGAGAAAACGTAAGAAATTTATATTTTATCAAAAGTAGATGTAGAGCAGCATTAGGTGTTTGGTGAAATGACTATAGAATTTCTGCTAATTGCTTCATTTCCATTCTGTTTTGTGAAGTATTATCAAATCTTCAATTAGATTGCAGACATTTTTAGACCTTTTTAAAGGTCACACTTTAGTTGGTAATTTTAACTGATATTAAAATATTTAAATGATAGTGTAAGGGAATTAATATTTTCTTTTTATGAGGTATATCCCTCTACTTTAGTTAATAATTAACATATTCAAAATTAACACCATTATAGTAAAGTTGGTATAAAAATAGCTCAAATTTTCAAAAATACCTGTTAATCTAGTGTACAGTTGAACAACCTTAAATTGGCTTGAATGATAACAATAGTTTCTATTTTGTTTTACTTATTCATTAATTCATTCACTCATTTATTCAAGAAACATTTTCCCCCATTTTATTGTTATATACAAGTGCAGAATTTAAGGTTTACAATGGAGTTGAGCATTTTGTGCACATACATATCTTGTCAAAGTGACAAGGGCTTCCCTGCTCTCCTTTTGTCCCTCCCCCTACCCTCCATTCCCTCCCTTCAACGCCCCCCCCCCCCGCCCCGTCCCCCTCTTTCCCTTTGTCTTTCGTTCCTTTAAAGTTCCATGAGATGGTTGTGGTCTGGGTCTCTCATATCAGAGACCATCCGATGTTTCACCTTTTGCTTCTGATTCACTTCACTAAGCATGATATTCTCAAGTGTCTTCCATTTGCTTCTGAAAACCTCCACGCTGTTGGACCTTACAGATGCGTAGTATTCCATTGTGCATAAGTACCACAGTTTGTGTATCCACTGGTCTGTTGATGGGTATTTTGGTGGCTTCCATGTTCTAGCTATTGTTAGTTGTGCTGCTATGAACATGGGTATACATATATCTCTGTTATATGTTGTTTTGGCCTCTTTTGGATATATTCCCAGGAGGGGTGTCGCCGGATCAAAGGGGATATTTATTTCTAGTCTTTTGAGAGCTCTCCAAAAGAAACATTTTTAAAAAAAATAATGAAGTACAAAGAAAACCCCAAATTCTTGTCTAAAATTTCGCAATCTCAGGATGGAACTTAAAGATGTAAGACCAAGGGAAGTAAAAGACATGATAAAATGAAACTGCAGAGCCAGGGTGCGATTCTAGGAGCCCAGTGTGTGGTTCTGTGGAGAGCAGTGTGTGGTTCTGGGGACAGCACATCTTTGCTGGAGGAGGACACTGAGGTATTTTCAGAAAAGTCATTGTATTTTAGTGTAATCTTTACAGATAGTGAGAATTTTCTAGGAAAACTCGAGGGACAAAACACAGGCACCAGAATCCATACGGGCATGGGTGCCTTTAAATGCTGCAGACTGTCTCTGCTTTGGAATTGCCTCGCAGCCCTTCCATTCACTCAGTAACCACGAGGGCAAGGGACAACAGAGGAAATAAGGTCTTGGGTTGAGTAATCATTTGACATTTATCGAACATTATCATACTGGGTGCTAAACTGAATCTTGTTAGGTTTTTCCTCTACCCAGTGAGTACAGTTTAATTAAGAAGACAGCCAAGGCATCTAATCAATCAGCCACCGTCTAGAAGGGTCTACAGCTGTCCAGAGAGGCTTATGGATTAATGGCAGCACTTTCAATTGCATTGGGAAATAAATTGATAGCAGATACAAACCTCAGTGTGTAGATTTATTTTGCTTTAGGAAGCAGAATCCAAAGTCAGGTGGTCCACTCATTCTGGTGCCTCTGAAGTTTTACGGCTCCATGTGCCACGCCAACTAGACGGCTCATGTGTAATCCAGATGTTTTTATAAGATATCAATGATAAGCATTTAAAAATCAAATGTTTTGATACTGGAGAGTAAGGGTGACATGGTATACTTTTGAATAATTCAGCTGGGAATTTCAAAAAGATGATGTCCATTCATGTAATTCTAAAACCTTAGTATTTAAAAAATTCTTATTCCTCTGGGGAATTATTAGAAATAATCTCTAGGAATTTTATTGCAAGGATATGATTAAAACTGTCAGAGCCTTGTGTCTTATAGTATGAGGCCTAAAATGCCACAGTGAAATGTTATTCTTTATTCTTAAAAGTGAAACACAGGACATTCTCTTTTATGCACGGGAGTAAATTGTTTTAGCTTCCTCTCAACTGTGTGTGCCAAAGCCAAGTTTTTTTTTTTTTTCAAAGTTGCAAATATATTACCATTGTAATGGTCCTGGGTACCAAAAGTTTTAAACTGCAAAGCAAACATTTCTTTTGATGCTCATAATTTACACTGTTTGAGATTAATGACCTAATGAATATAATTCATTAACAACATATCTATTTTTAGTAATATTTATGTAAAAGCCCATGTGATAAACAATGCCCCTATCAGGTTTTTACATGGCTAAACTAATCTGCATTCATTTTCTCATAAACTTTACTTCCTATTCATCTTGACTTTGATATTATGTCTGGTTTTTTTTTTTCTCATTTACACTGGGTTAATTTTAGAACTTTTTTTTTTTTTTTTTTGCTGAAGAGTAGCAGTCTGAAATTATCTGATATTCTTGTGAACGTGGGCAGGCAATGTAAACAGTCTGAGGAACCCTTAACCTGTCTTTAAAATGGTGACAATAATACTAGTTCTGCCTCTCTCATGGAATGCTGACTCAAATGACTCAGTATTTTTCAAAGTATCAAGTTCTAAACAGTTAAAAGAGGTATAAGATTAGTTGCATACTTTAAAGTTTGTATTTACACCTATGATGAAATTAATATTTAAATATGACACTTTCATGTCTGAGAGTTAACTTACTAAGGACATCTAACATTCCCCCAACGGTTTGCACAAGCATCTTTATGTATGGATGGATGTGTTAACTGCAGGCTCCTAAGTTCCAGAACTTTAACTTCATTATCCTGTAGGTTATCCACTTCAACATTCTTCCCTGTCACCATTCCTCTGCTGCAGGGAGGTGTGAGGTAGCAGATTTATTACACTAGAATAATTCCCTAGTATTAAACACAACCGACTTCGGAATCACCTGAGAATCCAGGCCCGTCCCGGCCTCCCCTTTGCTTCCAGTCCATCCTAACACTGTATGCCTTTTCTCCAACTCCTTTTGCGTGTAGCATTTCTGGAAATGCAAAATGCGGTGTACTCATGAAGCATATAGTACTTTAAAGACTGAGGTCTTCTTTACCTTATAAATTGTACATGTCTGTGGCTGAAAAATCACCATTGAATAACCAAGATGCAGGTGCAGTTTTAAATGTTGGACCTTTGACAAACATCTTTGAGTAATGAAATTGTGTCCTTCCTTTCAGAACACGATGAGTGTGTCACAAATCAGCACAACTGTGATGACAATGCTCTATGCTTCAACACTGTTGGAGGGCACAACTGTGTTTGCAAGCCTGGCTACACGGGAAACGGAACCACGTGCAGAGGTACGCGCAGTGTCCGCTCCGCATGAGGCAGCCCGTCTCCGCTCTTCCCCACCCCTTGTCACCCCCTCCCTGTCCCTCAGGACGCTTCCTGCCTTAGGTGAGAACCTGGGAATGGCTTCAGTTAGTGACTAAGGGGCCAAACAGTTCGGCTTCTTTGCCCTTTTACTTGATTTGAGTGACAAAGATTTTAATGTGTCTACTCAGTCACCATAACCAACCACACCCTGGCACCCTGGGGTGTTTTTTTTTTTCAGAACTGCTCTATCCTTAAATTTTTGGCATCAGCATTTTACTAACTCCAAGTTCCTTTGTTCCTTTTACAACTTTTGATTTTTTTCAAACCCAATTTCTTTGAACCTTTCTTTTCATCCAGTTTACCCACATCTCAGCTACAAATGTTTCTTTTGAATCTGCACGTGAATATATCACAGTAGCCATTTCTTTCTTTTTTTTGCCATTATCCTCACCAACCCATTTGTTATACTACCATAATTCACAGCTGAGTGTTTCCACTGCGGCTGGCACATTGTCTTCCTTGTGCTCGCTCCTGGATGGCCGGGTACTCCTGTAGAAGATTAATTAACCGTGCACGCTGGATCTCTGCACGCTGTACTTCCCCATGATACTTAGCTTGTGGTAATGCTTTTAAATATCCTATTGGACTCATATTTTCATTTCTATCAGTGAATATTCCAGATGTAGTTTACCTTCGTCCGTTATCTCACATTTTCACCATTTGTCCTCTTCATCAGGTGAAATAAAGAACATAGAGATATATTTTGGAAACTCAAATCCTTTAAGATAAAGTTCATATTCTTTATAGTGCCATATAGTTTATCTAATTTAGGCATTTTAAGTTACAAAGCGGTCCCATTCCCCAAATATATCATGCCCTCGATCTTGAGTTCATTAAAATCCAGTTACTGTGATACTGTACATATGGAAGGGAGGCAAGCCAAGGAATAGTTGGTAAAACAAGGACTTGTGAATCGCTGTAGAGTAGTACATTGGAGCCCGATTTCAGTAGGCCTGAGGATTACTATGGGATCATGGTTTTATTCTGAAGGCCCTGTACAGAAGTCTTCCTTGTTTGGAAGATCCTGATTTCACAAAGATTTGTGTGGAAAGCTAAGCAATTAAAATAACTAAATCCAAGTGACTTCTCTCAAAGCATCTGATGATTCTGAGAGTTGGTTGGGGCCTAAGGTTTCATCTTGGAACCCCAAAACTTCTTTCTCTTACTTCTGCTTTATTTTGCTTCCTATTTGATATGAAAAATAAAGTTTACAGCATAAAAAAAAACTTCTTGAATTATGAACAGTTGTAAGTGAAATTTGGATTACAGATTTTCAAATAAAGACTCAAGTTCCTGTGTGTATCTGTGCTGGAAGTGGAAGAAAAAAAAATTCGAGCAATAAGTTTAGAGGTAGGACCTGTATCGTTGAGCCTGAATTGTGTCAACAAGCTGCAGCCTTGCAAATTACTCCAAGGAAACTGCGCATGTGGTTTGACAGATTTCTTTTTTTATTATTTATGAAGGTTACATTTTAACTCTATTTGCAAATTCTTGCTGAGCCAGATATTCCTTTTGTCTAGGATGAAATCAAACTTAAAACCTGTGACCCACAGAGTCAGATGGTCCTTTTGGGCCTATTCATTTAACTTAACACCAAAGTTACAAATATCTGCATTTTACCACTCTAGGAAACAATATATTAGTTAACAAAAACCCAGAGAACCCCTTTGACCTGGTACATGGAAGAAGATGGTCTAGATCATGATAGATCTTCCCAGGTTAAGAAAACAGCTCTGAGCCTTACAGAGCCAAAGAATAAGCTGATGTGGAAAGAAAGGCTTGTAAGGGACTTAGTCTTACCCATCTTGTTCTGGTTTTTTTTTTTTTTCTTTAACTTCTTTGTTCTCACTTATCATGTTTTCTTCTTTCTTTTTCATGCTTTTTGAAGACAACAAATTTCAAAAGATAACGCTTTCTGTAATTCAGACCTTAGCTCATTCTCCTACTCAATAAAAAAATTTTTCTCATCATCTCCAAATGCACCTTAATGCCTCAGGCTTTGCAATAGATTTACCCGTGAGTCTATCTCCGTGCCTCCCTTAATTGAGAGATGCCATACTGTCCCTCAAGGCCCCTATAGTGACTTCTTACTGTTGAGTACTTCTAAGCCACTAGAATGGTTGACATCTTTTTGAAGGATGACACAGTACTGTCTTGTTACCTTGGTCAGAGTGTAGAACCATCAAAGCTTCATGAAATTCAGTCATTTCCTGTTTCACTGTCTCATTTTCAAGATAGTGGTTCAGTCCGATATAGGACAGCTATCAATTGTCAGGTTTGTTTTCAAGTTAGATTACTCCAGTGAGATGCAATCTGAATGTTAATGCATTTCCTACTGCATAAGATCACTGCTCTTTATTAGAAGAAGCTTCAGTATTTTGTTTTGCAGATGAAATGATCATTTAACATGGATAGGATACAGCTTTATTAACCACATTGATCTTTCTTACATGGATGCAAAGTGTTATATGAATACGAAATAATAGCTTTTACACTTTGATGTCTGCATCTTCAAAGGAATAAAGAAAAGTTAGGCTTGCAGATTATTAAACTACTTCTAAAGTGCTAAAATCATGTGTGCATCTGATAGATTTTTGTTTGACTTATTCATGTATTTGACTTATTTAGCATTTTGCAAAGATGGCTGTAGAAACGGAGGAGCCTGCATCGCTGCTAATGTGTGTGCCTGCCCACAAGGCTTCACTGGGCCCAGCTGTGAAACGGGTAAGAGTATCATTTCATCTTGTACAAAATGAATTTTTACAGCAATGCATAAAGTAATCCATGAGGAAAACAGTGTTTCAAGTGGGCTCTTGAAGCATGGAGCTACTAATGAGGAAGGGCTAGGAGGAGGAAGGAGGAACTTCCCTGGTGCATATTCACTGGGTGATCCCCAAGTCACTCTGAGAAGGCTTGTAGCTATTATAACTAGACAAGAGCTAAGCTTTACCGAAGGCTGTGTGGAATTGCCCAGGATTCCTTAACCTCCTGATTTTCAGTCCTCATTTTGGGCTTATTTTTACTGAAATTTATGATCACCTTAAAGCGTAGAGTTCAAGCATATGATCATCCCCATTCCTGGGATGTAAGCACCTTTTGCATCTGCAATCGACACTTTTTACCACTTTCATCTGGCTCATTCATTGTTCATTAATTATTGTTTGTTTAGAAAATACTTAGCATTTTCTAATCCTTAGGTATTTCTCATCTGTGTCTATTCTGAACTTGTCCTTTCTTATGGACACTAATACCAGAAACTTTAAAATTATTTTTTAAAAATGCAGTCTGAATATAACCATAGCACCAAAGAAGCATGTTCCATTAGATCAAAAACATATTTTAAGGGGGGAAAGGTGTTTTGAGTATTAAATGCTAATTATCTTGTTAGTGGTAGTTGGTTGCTGTTGCTTTAATAGTTTTGATAGCAGATGACCTCAGAGAGTCTGTTTATTTTCCTTAAGGGAAATCTGCTGCCAATGGTAGTGATGGTTACCATGTCACATCGCTCTTTGTAAACTCAGTACCAGAGATGTGCATGTGCTGCTTCCATTCTGCCTGATTTAATAAAAGCACTAATCAGAATAGGAGACAGAAAATGTTCTGTTCCTTGAACTTGGGAAGTGAAAACCTTGCTAAGCAGACACTGTGCACAGAAGGGTCTCACAAAGGGGCTCACATCCCTGGATTGCTTCTTTTTACAGGTACCTTAAAGTAGTGTTTTTAAGCTTGAGTGACTGATATCACATCTCTAACATAAATGCATAGCAACTATTTTTGATATGTGGGACACTGTTCCTGTGTGTGTTTGTGTGTGTGTGTGTGTGTGTGTGTCTGTGTGTGTCTGTGTGTGTGTGTCTGTGTGTGTTTGTGTGTGTGTGTGTCTGTGTGTGTTTGTGTGTGTGTGTGTGTCTGTGTGTGTTTGTGTGTGTGTGTGTGTGTGTGTGTGTTTGTGTGTGTGTGTGTGTGTGTGTGTGTGTGTGTGTGTGGTAGTGGAGATTAAATCCAAGACCTTCCCACTGAGCTGTATCCCCAGCACTTTTTTTTTAAAGACAGGGCTTTGCTAAGTCATTGTTACTAAAGCTGGGCTTAAACATGAAGTCCTGTTACCCAGCTTCCCAGAGTGCTAGGATTGCAGGCATATACCATCAATCCAGACTTTTAGAATTCTTTTTAAAGGTGTAATTTTTAAAATCAAAAATTCTCCAAGATTGTTGTATATGTAAATCACCTCTGAAGCTCATTAACCTGTTAAAAAATACAGAATTTTGGTAATTAATTATTGGAGAATTTACCCATTTAAACTCAGATACCTCCCATGCAATGGTTCTTCAGCATTTCCCCCCTGGGATCTTCAACAATACATGCACACACACCAATGCATACTTAGATCTCATGTAGAGGAGTGCTGCTGGCCCCCAGGTTTCCTGAATGTAGCACTTTGGATTGCTACAGCTACATGGTCTAGATACTGAAACTGGATTTTTGGAAGGACCTTTTAGAGGTATGAAGATGATGGTTTGGAATTTTGAAGAGGCTCAGAAAATCTTGGATGAATAGTGACCATGTTCAATCTTGCATATCATTATTCCTCTAGAAAATGTTCAAATGATGAGATTGTAAAACTCTGGAGCTGCTTTAAATCAATCTTACTGGTGTTATATTTAACAGTGGAGTAAGGATAACCCAATTTAGCTTCATGTAATTGTCCTTGAACATCAGTCTGCATGAAGACATCTCCAGACAGGCTCCTTAAGTAGCAGAGAAGGGCTTTGAGAAAAATAGACACAGGCTCAAAACCTAGCTTTTCTGGGTGTACTTTTCATATTATGACCTTTGATAATTTACTTAAGTTCTCAGTGTCTTCTACCCTATATAACTCACCTGACTCTTCACAGCTCTCTTCCAAGGTAAGTGTTATCCCCATTTACATATAAAAATATTGAGCTCATAGTGAGTTTATTTTGCCCCAAAGTCAGAGTTGGCAACTGAAAAGAAGGATCTCCCTACTCCTAAACTCAGGCTTTTTATCCAGTGCCCACAGCGGATTTCATTTGGGACCTTCAGTCCAAACCCACCTGACTGTCTCCTTCATGACTTCTGCCTCCTCTTATCCTTCTCTCTTTCCACCAACAACAGATTCATCTGTACTGCTCCTTGTTTCAATGAATAGTAGTCTTGTGTACCAAGTTTGCTCCGTGGTCAGGAATTCTTCTCACTCGCTCCTGCTACACCAGTCAGGCTGTCTTCATTGTGTCTCTACTGGGCTTCATAACCTGCCTTGTGGGTGGCACCACAGTAGTGCCCCCTTTCCAGTTCCAACACAGTGTCAGAATTCAAATTTGTTTATATCACCCCATAGAGAAAAAAAATGGCAAACCCTTGCTGGTCTCATTGTCCTAAAAGTCACAATTTTTTAATCTCATGGTTGAGATCTATCCACACAGGGGCATTCTACTATTGAGCTGCATCATTCCAACCTTTTTTGGGGGTTGGGGGTTTGGGGCAAAGATTTGCTAAGTTGCCAAGGCTGCCCTCAACCTTGTGCTCCTACTGCTTACCCGCCTCTCCCCATCCCTAGTGGCTGAGGTTACAGCTGCTCACTCATCATGGCCACATGTACTAAGGTTCTTCAAGCCGTGTATCCATTCAGCTTTGCTACCTGGTCCTCTATCTCTTCACCTCCAGGCACTGCGTGCCAAATGTGGACTTCTTGGGGATACATGATGTATCTTATATCTTTGAGGCACAGTATAAGGCCTGCACCTTAGCAGGTATTCTATAAATACTTAGTAAATAAATCAATGTACGAATAAGTGATTGATTGATAAGGAAAACACAGCAGTAGTTTCCCTACTTGTGAACATTTTTTGAATGTTGGTTTAAAGAAAGCTTCAGGGTCGCCTTGCTCTGTACTCTTACATGACAGGTAATGACTTAAGGCACAGAGAGGTGAAGTAACTTATGTAAGAAGTCTCAATGCAGATCTGTGTCTGCAATCTGGATCTCCTTCCTAGCCCAGATTTTTTCTCCTTTGTATCTCCCCTCTCCCTCCTTCCTTGTCTTTCTCCCTGTGCCACCTGTCTGCCCAGGAACTCATCACACTACACCTCCCACCAGGTTTATGCTCTTTGGTATTGCTCCCGCCATCAGCTGCAAGATAACTGTGCTTTTTAAACAGTGATGACCATGGCAATTTTTTTCTTCCCAGGTTGTGATAGCATGGTCAAAACTAGTGAGTGTAGGAATGGCATAGCTTTGGCCTGCTGGAATTGGATGCTGTCTAGTAACATAGGAAGGAGATCAATTTATGTTCCTATTGAACATTTGTTGAGCTCTCTCAGAGGAATCAATGAGGAAGAAATAACAGAATTTACTTGTATTTTTAATAAAATAATCTTAATGTGCTTGACATTTCCCAAAACTTGTTCTGTTGGTTGCTATGATCTTCCCAGAACTCCCTCCCCTTACTTGTTTAATCTGTCTCTTCATTATGTATATCTAGGTAGAAATGGTCGAATTCATTACTTAAGTTCACAAATGAGTTATTTGTATGCTTTTTACTGAGTAAAATTAATTTTTATGAACTTCTTTTAGCCATTGTACAAAATCACCCATATGAACAGCATAACTTCATTTTTAATTAAATATCCTAAAATTCCATCAGCTGTTTAACTTGGATTTAGTGAGGTGATTATTTCTAGGATAACTCAATAAAATATAATAGAAATCGATGTGCTGAGATATATTTAACAACTCTATGACTGCCATTTCATATTTTTCACACAGCAAAAATGTGCCTGATGATCTAATTAATATGCAAAGTCATCTTACACTAAAAATAAATCTTTCGGTAATGATTCATGGCATAATGCTAAAATATTTGGCAGGCTCCTATAAGCAACCACTCACTAAAATTACAATGTTTATGAAATGGGAAAAGTTGGTACCAAATGACAAAGCCGAATAAATATATGCTAAAATATAGAAAAATAAAGAGATTTTGGTGATAAATGAGCTCTTTTTTGTTTCTTGTATGTAAAATAATGTCTTTCTTAGCCACAGATCAAAACATGAGATTTTAATTAGCTTTAGTGAGCAGTTAAATGACATGAATTTAAGTTTCATCTCTAAGTGTTTTTGTAGCTTTTTAATATATGTAGCTTCAAAGTGACACAATGGAGCGTGAGGCCTAAATGAGTGTTGTTTTACTTCAAAAGCAATTTCAACTAAACTGATGCTGGTTTAAAAAGTTTATATAATTATTCTATTGATGTATATTAGTTCTTATAGGTAGTGCAAATCCTTTTTAGCAAAACAAAAGTTATTTTGCTGGTAGTATATACAGTAAGCATTTCTTGTTGGTGTCAAACTATAAAGTTTTCTGGTATGGTTGACTTAGCATATTTCTCATTATAAAGTTTTACACATATATGTACTGATTTAATTTTATGGTCACTAAGCTATTTTAAGGCACTATTTTTGGAATTGCACATCAATTTATATCATTCCATATAGGAACACTGAAAAAAATTATAAGCCAGAGAAAATTCTTGAAACATTTCTGATATGGAATACCTGTTCTTGCAAAGTCACTCTGAAATTCCATTCTTAGGCATAAACACATGGGGATTGGGAGACAACTGAAGAATTTGAGGAGGAAACTTGGGAGTAATGTAAACCTTGCTTTACCGTAGGATACATTTTTATACCATTATTTTCAAATTATTTCTGCTGTAGCTGAACAGATACAAATATAAGATACAGGAATCATTAATTAAACTCCATTGCAATAAATAAAATACGTGACAAAGTGTGTTTTGCTCCTGATCCTTTACTCTCTACTATAACGCCACTTCTCTGGATCTGAATTCTCAAAGGAAGGTAGCACCAAACGGGTCATTCAGTGGACTTTGTAACATCTCTTAGATGGGGAATCTGTTAATCTGCCTAAGAAGATATATCTACCAATACTTGCTGGGACCAAGCCAATTCTGAAATTCAGGCTTTAATAATACAGATGATTAAATTATGTTCAATGATTGTATGGCTACCAATGAACTTTCTGCAAATGAGAGGTTTCAATCCCCCAAATACTCTTCATGTTGTATTTTTAAAATACAATATTCTTACCAGTGGCTTTTTGGCCATGCCGTCATCTGAGTTTCCTGAGTACTTAAGATATATCTCGTGTATGTTGTTGATCTTCAAGCTCTTTTAAATCAGATTTTAATTCCTTAATGGTATGCCAAGCTTCAGTCCTCCTTGGGGCATTTAACATAATCAAGAACACGATAGTTGAAATTAGGGAAACATCCTGAGTCTTAGCTCTGCTGCCCACCAGATACATGACTTTTTCATGTTTTTTGTCTGCCTTAATTTGCACATGTATAAAGTGAAGATGGCAGTAGCATGTACCCCATGTGTTTGTTCTGGAGTTTAAATGAAATGAGATAGACAGTGTCACGTCCAGGACTATGTAAGTATCTAAAAATGGTAATCATTTGAGGCTTTTGGGCAACCTTAAATTAGGTGAAGATACTTCAAGATGTTACAATTTTAAGAGTACAACAGTGTGTTTTGTTTTGTTTTGTGACAGGGTCTTGCTCTGTAGTTCAGGCTGGTCCTGATCTTACTCTGTTGACTATTCTGGCCTTGAATTCAAGGCAATGCTCCTGCGTTAGGCTACCAGGTGCTTGAATTATAGGCATACGCCACCATGCCCAACTAATCTTTTAGGTGGGGCTGGGATCAACTCAGACTTTTGATCATGGTAGGCAAGCACTCAGACACTGAGCTATACCCCCAGCCCATACACGTGTGATCTTTGAAACATATGTTTCTAATTTTCTAAGTTCCTTCAAACACCAGTTTTATGTGTAATTTCACTACATTTTAATTTTTTACCATATGTAATTCAGAAATTTACTATCCAAGTAAATGTAACAATTTACTTAAAATCACTACATTTTAGTTCTAATGTAAATGTTTTAAAATAATTTTTATGACTTTTTAAGTTTGCACTATACAAAAAGTAGTTAAGAGTTCTCACTTTTCAAGCTCGAAATCATTATTTCAAGTCATTCATGTTAATTGGAAGAAATGTCCCTCTTCCATTTTGTATATCAGCCATGTGTAATAGATAACAACTATGAGAGGGAAACTTTAAAAATTTTTTAAAAACCTACTTAATTAACACTGGAAATGAGGACACATCATAGAGTTAATGTAAAGAAAAAATAGTTTTCAAACGGTCAGTGAGCAGGTCTCCAAAAACAGAGGTGAAGTAGAATTATTTGAGAATTTAGAAAAGAATGTTACCTTTGCTTTAAAAACATTGATAAATTTTCAGTGGATCAAATGTGCATAACTTGTATTATGTCTCTGACTCCTAGAACAATTGCTTTTTTTCTTTAACAGTATATTGTGAAAAAAGAAACATGTTATCAGTTAAGTTGTCTTTGGAGTGGCTCAAACATAAAACCAGTCTGATGAGGGCCTGCAGCCACTCATGAAATATATTTGCAATTTGTAAAAGTCTCTGCTGCCAGTGGAGGTATGTATCTTAGGGACATAATCATTCTATTCCACTGGGAGTCTGCATAGAGTAGACGGGAATGCCCTGTGATTGCTTTCATTCTGAATATATTTATCTACTATATACGTGGGCTGATGAACTTCTGCACATCAGAACTATGATGGAAGAAATGACACAAATGTCCTGGAGAAACATTGAAGAAAGATACATATGTGAACGCAAGCTTACTTTTCTCTAACTCAGAATATATCTATGGTGCAACATTTTATTTATAGTTAATTACTTTTGCTTCATGTATTGTATTCCTCCTTCATATGTTTCTTTTTTTCTTCATGAAGGACATACTTGACTATTCACTTAAAGTGGTGTTTCCCCCATTTTATTGATATGTATAAATGAAGTACATAAAGTTTACATTGATCTTGAGTGTTCTGTGCATATACATACCATGGCAAAATTACAAATCCTTTCCTTCTCTCTTTTCAACCCTTCCACTCCCTCCCCCTCTATCTCCCATTATTCCCCACAATAAATTCTATGGAATGTTTGTGCTCTGGGTATCTCATATTAAAGAAACTATTCGATATTTCACCTTCTGGTTCTGACTCACTTCACTAAGTATGAT
Organism: Ctenodactylus gundi; assembly: GCA_004027205.1. Lineage (NCBI taxonomy): Eukaryota > Metazoa > Chordata > Mammalia > Rodentia > Ctenodactylidae > Ctenodactylus > Ctenodactylus gundi. Next base: position 602,950 of record PVKB01000613.1, read on the forward strand.
GCTCTCAGGCATCCATTTACCTACAAAAGCCTCCAACCTATCTGTCTATATAGATGAGTAGTATTCTACTCTGTATAAATACCACAGTTTATGTATCCATGGGTCTGCTGATGGGTATTTGACATTTTCCACATTTTAGCTATTGTTAGTTGTGCTGCTATGAACATGGATAAACATGTATCTCTGTTATGTATTGTTTTTAACTCTTTTGGGAAAATTCCCAGAAAGGTATCACTGTTTGAAGGGGATATTTATTTCAAGTCTTTTGAGAGACTTCCATGCTGCTTTCCATAGTGGTTGTACCAGTTTGCATTCCCACCAGCAGTGCAGGTGGGTTCCTTTCTCCCCACAGCCTTGCGAGCACTGATTATTGTTTGTGCTCTTGATCTGCACGCCATTCTCTCTGGAGTCAGATGATATCTTAGTGATGTTTTTGGTTTGCATTTCTCTAATGGCTAAGGATGTTGAACATCTTTTCATGCATTTATTGGCCATTTGAATTTCTTCATCCGAAAACTGCCTATTAATTTTTTTCTCTATTTTATTGATATGTATAAGTGCAAAATTTAAGGTTTACAATGAAGTTTTTAGCATTTTGTGCACCTACTATTAATTTTTTGCCCATTTTTCAATCAGATCTTTGATTTTAAGAGACTTGCTTTTCTTCAGTTTTCTGTAGATTCTGGTTATACACCTCCTTTCTAAGGTATTGATGGTGAATATTTTCCCCATTCTGTTGGTTCTCTTTTTACACTGCTGATAATCTCCTTTGCCAGGCAGATACTTTAATTTGACCTAATCCCATTTGTTAATTCAAGGGGATGTTTCTTTTGCTTTTGGTGTCTTATTTGGAAATCCTTGCCTACACCTATGTCTTTTTCATATGTGCCTTACTTATCTACCAAGAGGTTCAGTGTTTCAGTTTTAATATCTAGGTCTTTGTTCTACTTTGATTTAATTTTGGTGCATGGTGACAGGTGTGTGTCTAGATTCATTCTTATGAATATGATGCCCAGTTTTCTCAGCACCATTTGTTGAAGAGGCTGTCCTTTTTCCTGTGTATGCTTTTTGGTTCCTTTATTGAAGTTCAGTTAGCTGAAACTGTTTGAGTTTGTTTCTGCATCCTCACTTCTGTCCTACTGGTTTACCTGTCTTTTTTGTGTCAATGCCATATAGATTTTACAATTATTGTGTTATAGTATAACGATGTCCGGAACTGTAACACTGCCTGCCTTAGTCTGGTTACTCAAGATTTCTTTGGCTATTCTACATCTCCTTTGGTTACATATGAATTTAAAGATTATTTTTACAAGTTTTGTGAAAAAATATTTTGGTATTTTGATAGGAATTGCATTGAATCTGTATATCAGTTTTGGCAATATAGTCATTTTGGCTATATTGATTCTGCCTATCCAAGAACAGGGTATCTTTCCATTTTCTGATGTCATCTACAACTTCTTTCTTCAGTTTAATGCAGTTTGACTCATATAGAGCCTTCACTTCTTTGGTTTGGTATGCTCCCAAGTACTTAATTTTTAGTTGTGCTATTGAGAATAGGCTTATTTTTCTGAGCTCTTTCTCAGTGAGTTCATTGTTGGTGTAGAGAAAAGCTATTCATTTTTTGTATTAGTTTTATAAACTGCAGTTTGGCTGAATTTGTTTATGATTTTCAACAGTTTCATAGTGGAGTTTTCGGAGTCTTGTATATAGGAAATCATTTCATCTGCAGATAAGGATAGTTTGACTCCCTCCTTTCTGGTTCATATTCTCTTTATTTCGCTTTCTTGCCTGATTGCTGCCACAAGTGTTCCAATGACTATGTTGAATAAGAGCGGTGAGAGTGGGCAGCCTTGTCATGTTCCTGATTTAAGAGGAAACACTTTCAATTTTTCCCATTATTTATGATCTTTGCAGTAGGTTTGGCATATATGGCTTCTATGAGTTTGAGATAAGCCCTTCTAGTACCTATTTTTTTTCAGAGTTTTTTTTTCATGAAATGGTGTTGAATTTTATCAAAGGCTTTTTCTGCATCAGTTGAGATAATCATGTGTTTTTGGTTTTTGCTTTTGTTGATGTAATAGATTACATTGATTGATTTACGTGTGTTGAACCAGCCTTGCATCCCAGGAATAAAGCACATTTAATCATACTGCATGATCTTTCTGATTACTTGCTGGATTCTATCTGCCAGAATCTTATTAAAGATTTTTTGCATCTATATTTATTAAGGATATTAGTCTATAATTTTCCTTCCTGTTTAAGTCTTTGTCTGGTTTTGTGACTAACATGTTGCTAGCCTTCAGAAATGACTTTGGAAGTGTTCTTTCTCTTTCAACTTCATGGAACTGTTTGAGAAGAATTGAAGTTAATTCTTATCTGAAGTAGTGAAAAAATTCTGCTATGAATCCATCTGGTCCTGAGTTTTTATTTGTGCGTAGAGCTTTTATTACTGCTTAAATTTCTGTGTATATAATGAGATTATTTAAGGTTTTTATGTCTTCTTCATTCAATTTTGGTGCCGTCAGGGTCAGCCAGTGGCTATGTGGCTGTCTCTGGTAACCAGGAGGGGCAGGTGCAAGTGGGTGCTTTTGAGATAGATTCAGTTTAGTTGTATGAAGAGTTTAGTGACATTGCTGTTAGGTTAGTTAATAGAATCCTAGGGACCCTTGAAGCTGGATTCTGTTGCTTTGGGGGCCACTGATATTTCTATTAAGAAGTTAGTTTTCAGTTCAATTGTAATCCCTTTGAGAATACTGTTTTTTATTTTCACTCTAATGACTTTTAGGAGTCCCTTTTTCTTTAAGATCCCTTTGTCTTCAGAAAATATAGCTGTGTCTGATTATGAATTCAATGTTACATATTTTCCATGAAGTTTCTTCATCTCCTCTAAATACTTTGTTTTCTTTTCTCTTTATTTTGATGATTACTTAAGTTGAATGCAGGGCCTTTGCACAGAGCTGCATCCCCAGTCAAAATTTTTTTGGTTCACTTTCGAACTTTCCACTGAACACATGACGAATCTCATCTGTCTTAGGTTTGTTCACTTTTTTTTTTTTTTTGCATTTTCTGCCTCTTTCTCACTCAGTGTTTTAACTTATGTAATCTTTATGTGTAACTCCAGTTTATCAGTTATCTTCAAAGTTGTGTCTAATTCTTTAGTTTACACATCCACTTTAAAAATTTTTAATTACTATGTTTTTGAATTTCTGGGAGGGTTCTTTTTACAGTCTTTTGTTTGTTTTTTCTCTTTAGTTCTTTTTCCTTTTATAATTTTGGTTTCTGCTTTAATGTTGTTCATGTTACGTTATAATTTCTACCATAGTTCTTTATTATCTAAAATTCAAGAGGGTCTAAATCTTTCTTTTATTGTTATTTATGGATTCTTCCCTACGAGGTAATATTTTGCTCATGTATTTTGTACTTTTGATGTCTTATCTTCATTAAATTTCTGTCTATGAATTCTAATGTATTTTCATATACAGCCATTTTACCTGTGCTCCTGCAAGTACATCAGCAATTTGCAATCCATAATTTGTGTTAATTTCTTTGCAATATACCATTCCACACGAGTGGTTTAAATCTTAAACTCCAAGTCCTGTAAGGGCACTCATTATTTTCTTCTCATCGAAGCTCATGCAAAAACAAAGTATCTTTCTAATTTTCTGTGTTCGTAGAGTGTGTGTGTGTGTGTGTGTGTGTGTGTGTGTGCGCGTGCGCGCGTGCGCGCGTGCGCGTGCATGTGTTTCCTCTACATCAAAACTGAGGGGTATCCCTTTAAGCTTCCTGGACTTTTGGAGCTTGAACATTCTTTAGGACCAAGTCTACTCTGCTGTCAATGACATGAGTCATAAAATCCAACTCTGAGGCTCAGCTTCTTCTTGTTCAATGTAGAAATTTCTGTACATGATTGAGCTGAGATTTTAAGTTAATTTTTTATCTTCATGTCATGTGTGTAGAAAGATTAGCATGTTATATAGTTCTTGATATTGATAAATTTTAAAAGAAAACTCGCCAATTTTAGATGTAAGTATTATTTTGTTGATGCTCAGGGACTTCTAGGAGTGATCATCCCTAGCCATTCAGGAGTCTCCAGACTGTGATGTGAAACAGTGGTAGAATGAAAACAGGTGGGCCGTGGAAAGAACAGGCATGATGGGAGCCTGTTAGGAGGCCCTAGAAAGGAGCTGGAGAGAAGAGGGCTCTTATCTCTATGCTGTAATTTTTAATTCTTCTGAACATTCTGTACATATTTGTAGGTTCTTATCTTTGGTTACTCTACGCACTTTTTGGTCATCTAACTTTCTTGAATAACCCACTGGGAGATAGGTATAAAGAACTTATTACAATTAGGATTTTATTTCTGGCTCCTTGGTGATTGTTCCTTTAAAACTCATCATATTTGGAGAATAAATTACATGCTAAGGATTTTTATCTTTAGATTCAGATTATGCTGTGAAATGTCGAGATCTTGTTAAATAGAAAATACAGGTTTTGGGTCAAGTAAAAGCTCAATCACGTTTGTGAAAGACATAGGTTGGGGAGGGTAGCTAATATGGCCAAAGGCAGAAACAGGATTTGGTTATCCCATCTACAAAACAATGAGATTGAATAACATTATGACACTTAAGAGACATTTAAAGTGGCTCCTCCTGATCTGTTTTCTGCCTACAAACAATATCTCAGTAGTACCACTGTTTTATTTTTCTATTCTTAATTCTACTTTCTTACATCTTTGGTCCATACTTCCTTTCTTTTATCCCTACCCTTTGGTTTCTGTTTTTCCTTAGCTGTCTTTTGTTCTCCTTACCTTTCCTTCATTCCTTCTCCCCTAAAATAAAGGTCCATGGAGAGTGGAAATAGAACCTATAATGTTGTATTTTTCATGGGGCTTAGTTCATATTTTGCATATAGTAAGAAGTCAATGAATATTTATGAAATATAATAACCTTGCATTTGGGTTAAGAAAAACCAATTGCACAGGATAAGGAAAATCAATTTTATTAGTTTTCATGCTTTGCTTGACTACTGAGTCATTTAAGTATGAGCCAAAATCATGAGGTGTTCCTGAAAGAAAATGCACACTTAGTGTAGGTTCATATAAGCAGAGCGTGCAGGGCAGCAGAAGCAGTGGCCTCTCTGAATTCTGCAGGGCATTCTCCCATTATGGCATTGACTTGTTGCCAGTAGGTTAAAGAGTACTGGCAAAGGGGGAGGTAAATGGGAAAGGTTTTCTAGGAGATGACAGCCCTGGCAGACATAAGAGGGTAGTTGAACAAACCCTTAATGTTTGATTAGGAAATGAAGGAAATTGTAAAAAAAAAAAATTTAAAAAGCAATGAAATTTGGCTAGGTAAGCTATCCTTAAATACATGAGAGCTAAAATAGTATGTGAGTTTGGGATTCAATTATTCTGTATAGCTCTAGAAAGCATAACTAATTAGTAAGTTTACCAGAATGCAAGTTTCAGCTCTGAGTAAAAAGTTGAGTAATCACAATGAACATATGAAGAAGGGATTAAAGAGCCTGTGTGTCCAAGCAGAGCCTGCGTGATCAAATACTAGGTACACTCAGGACTTTTGCCCTGGGACAAGATGATTTTCATTTACTTTTCCCCATTTTATGGATATGTATACGTGCAAAATTTAAGGTTTACAATGGAGTTGAGCCTTTTATGCAAATATGCATCTTGTCAAGGTGACAAGGGTTTTCTCACCCTCCTTTTGCCCCTCCCCCTCCCCTGCACTCCCTCCCTCCTCCCCTAATCTACCCTCCTGTTTCACTTTGTTTTTCATTTTAAGTTCCATGAGAGTTGTGCCCTGGGTCTCTCATATCAGACAGACCATTCAATGTTTCACCTTTTGCTTCTGACTCACTTCACTAAGCATGATGTTCTCAAGTTTCTTCCATTTGCCTGTAAAAGCCTCCACGCTGTTGGACTTTATTGATGCATAGTATTCCATTATGTATAAATACCACAATTTATGTATCCACTGGTCTGTAGATGGGTATTTTGGTAACTTCCATATTTTAGCTATTGTTAGTTGTGCTGCTATGAACATGGGTATACAAATATCTCTGTTGTGTGTTATTTTGACCTCTTTTGGATATATTCCCGGGGGGGAGGAGGTGTCTCTGGATCGAAGGGGACGTGTATTTCTAGTCTTTTGAGAGCTCTCCATACTGCTTTCCAAAGGGGTTGTACAAATTTAAATTCCCACCAGCAGTGCAGAAGGGTCCCTTTCTCCCCACAGTCACTCCAGCACTGATTATTATTTGACTTGTTGATATAGGCCATTCTCACTGGGGTGAGATGGTATCTTAGCGGGTTTTTTTTTTTTTGATTTGCATTACTCTTATGGCTAGAGATGTTGAACATCTTTTCGTGTATCTATTGGCCTTTTGCATTTCTTCATGAGTGACCTGTCCCTTCATTTCATTTGCCCACTTTTCAGTAGCATCCTTTGTTTTGGTAGGCTTACTTTTCTTCAGTTCCTTGTATATTCTAGTTATAAGCTTCTTATCTGAGATGTTGGTGGTAAATACTTTCTCCCACTCTGTTGGTTCTCTTTTTACAATGTTAATAGTTTCCTTTGCTGTGCAGAAACATTTTAATTTGACAAGATCCCATTTGTTAATAATTGGAGTAATTTCTTTTGCTCTTGGTGACTGGTCAAGAAAGTCTTTGCCTACCCTTATGTCTTTTAGAAATTTGCCTAATTTGTCTTCTAGAAGGTTTAGTGTTTCATTTTTAATGTCTAGGTCTTTGATCCACTTTGATTTGATTTTGGTGCATGGTGATAGGTGTGTGGCTAGATTCATTCTTCTGCATGTGGATGTCCAGTTTTCCTGGCACCATTTGTTGAATAGGCTGTCCTTTTTCCATTGTATGCATTTGGCCCCTTTGTCGAAGATTAAGTAATTGAGGATACTTGGGTTTGTCTCTGCATCTTCAGTTCTGTTCCACTGATCTATCTGAATATTTTTGTGCCAGTACCAAATTGTTTTTACAACTGTGGCTTTATAGTATAGCCTGATGTCTGTAATTGTAATGCCTCCTGCTTTGGTCTTGTCGCCCACAATTGCTTTGGCTATTTTTGGTCTCTTTTGGTTCCATATGAATTTAAGGATTGTTGTTTCAAGTTCTTTGAAGAAACTTGTAGGTATTTTGGTAGGAATTGCATTGAATCTATATATCAGTTTCAGTAGTATAGTCATTTTGACTGTATTTATTTTGCCTATCCAAGAGCAGGGGATACCTTTCCATTTTCTAGTGTCTCCTATAACTTCTTTCTTCAATGTAATGTAGTTTTCTTTATATAGGTCTTTCACTTCCTTGGTTAGGTATATACCTAGGTATTTAATTTTTTGCTGAGCTATTGAGAATGGAATTGTTTTTCTGAGTTCTTGCTCAATAAGCTCATAATTAGTATAGAGAAAAGCTATTGATTTTTTAGTGTTAATTTTGTAGCCTGTGACTTGGCTAAATTTTTTCATTATTTCTAGGAGTTTCATAGTGGAATTTTTAGGGTCTTCCACATAGATAACCATATCATCTGCAAATAAGGAGAGTTTGACCTCCTTCTTTCCGATGGAGATTCCCTTTATTTCATTTTCTTGTCTGATGGCTATGGCCAGTGTTTCAAGAACTCTGTTGAATAGAAGTGGTAACAGTGGGCATCTTTGTCTTGTTCCTGATTTGAGAGGGAATGATTTCAACTTTTCTCCATTTACTATGATATTTGCATTTGGCTTAGCATATATGGCTTCTATGAGTTTTAGGTGGGCCCTTCTATACCTATTTTTCTCAGTGTTTTTATCATGTAGGGGTGCTGGATTTTGTCAAAGGCTTTTTCTGCATCAATAGAGATGATCATGTGGTTTTTGTTTTCGCTTTTGTTGATATGGTGTATTACATTGATTGATTTACATATGTTGAACCAGCCTTGCATCTCAGGGATGAAGCCCACTTGATCATGGTGTATGATTTTTCTGATTACTTGTTGGATTCTGTTTGCCAGAATCTTATTGAAGATTTTGCATCTATATTCATTAAGGATATTGGTCTGTAATTTTCCTTCCTAGTTAAGTCTTTGTTTGGTTTTGGGACTAGTGTGATGCTAGTTTCGTGAAATGAGTTTGGTAGCGCTCCTTCCCTTTCTGATTTATGAAATAGTTTGAGGACAATTGAGTAAGTTCTTCCCTAAAGTGATTTTCATTTATTAAGAATGCCTGTGACTCTTGCTTTTTGTATTTCATATCAGTAATTATTTCATACCACATGTCTGAGGGCACTTACTGCAAAGATGAAGAGATATACAGAATGATGACTCAGAAGAGTTTTAAATGGCCCTTGAGATCTAAATCCAGGTTATCCACTTACTACTGATGTGGCTTGAGTCAAATTTCTTAGTTTTTTAATGTGTTGTGATTTTATTTTTTAATAGACTGATAATAACTAATGCCAATTTTATTTTTTTAAAGATTACATTATTTACTACATGTAAACCATTACAGTAATTGCTCAATGTTAGCTGTTCTTAGGATCTTACATCTAAGCCCTTCAGAACCTTCCAAAGTAGTTATTTTTACCTAATGAGGAAGAATTCTGGGTTTTTAATTCTTTGATATTGTCTCTAAAGCCATAAATGTGGGGAAATAAGGAATTACACCCAGAGTTTTAGGGTTAAAATAATATTGCTCTGTGTGCTCTAACATTTGCCTTTGGTTCTACTATAAGATTATAAAGTGCCTTTTTAAAAGTTGCAGCAATTTTTTGCCAAATTATCCATAGTAAATGCTTATTAAGCTCCTGTGCATGCATAGTACAATAAGACATGTGTGAAAATGCTGAAAGTAAAAATCCAGTACTTTTCTCTTGAGACTTTATACCTCTGTCTAAATGAGCAGGGGAACTTTTTGTTTAAATGGTAGGAAAAGAACAGGTGGGCACAAAAATGTTGCTAATAACTTTTAAGTGTCTGCTAAGTCCAAATCATGTCTGGAGTTAACCGAAGAAACTCCTCACAAGAATGAGTTCAGGAGCTGTAATAGAAGCCATTGTAATTTACAGAGGAAGCTACAGGCTTGACTCCTGTTGGGCAGGACTTGGAATTCATATGTGCATAAAAGTCTCAACTTCATTGCAAACCTTAAATTTTGCACGTATACATATCAATAAAATGGGGGGAAAGAGTGTGAACAGATTTTGATATGATGTAATTCCATCGTCATTTAGCTCAAAGAAGTTTAGGGCAGGGGAGAGAAGGATGGGAGGGTAAAGAGAGGGACAAAAGGAGAGTGGGAAAGTCCTTGTCACCTTGACAAGATACGTATGTGCACAAAATCCTCAACTTCATTGTAAACCTTAAATTTTGCACTGATACATATCAATAAAATAGGGGGAAAGGGAGTGTGAACAGTACATTCTCACGTGTTCGGCACAGTTTCCACTGCTGATTTTCCAATATTCGTGTCTAAAGATAACTATAAGGCTGAATAAGAATGAACTTGCACTTCTAGTCATTCCAAATCCTTAACAAAACAGGCTAAAGGAAGTCTCTAATATTATTCTTTAAGATGTAGAACTCTTGTACTTCTTAAGTGAAGTATGTTTTTATTTGCTCTTGAGTAGACTTTAAAATGCCAACTACCCTTTTTCTCAAGATGCTTTTTCCCTTCAGATTTTTTTCCCATTTTATTGATATGTATAAGTGCAAAATTTAAGGTTTACAATGGAGTTGAGCATTTTGTCCACCTACGTATCTTGTCAAGGTGACAAAAGCCTCAACTTTGATCTTCAGGTTAACCTTGCCTTTGTCCTTTTTATATGAAGCCATATGTGTGTGTTATCATTCTTTTTAAAAATGTTTAAAGGGGTGGACATTGACACTCACTATTTCCCCAAACTCTATGGTTCTAATTTGTTACAGAATTTGGAATTCATGTATTTACAAAAAATGTTAAATTGTACATCATGTGAATATTTTTACCACAATAAAATTATTAAAGAATTGAATTTTTAAAAATTTTGCTTAGTTCAAGGAAAATAAATAAGTTGATTGCAACTGTGTTTCTTCTTGTGTGAAAATCAACCAATCTAATGGACTTTATAAAATTATTTATTAGGCTTTTTCTGGTTTTGACCATTTATAACAAAAATAGATTAATTTTAACCACTATGCCTTCAAACACTCAAGAGTAGTCAAGAATTGGGAGTGTGTTACATATTGTAGGACTTTGAGCTCTCTCAGTGAATGATGGGAAACAAATTCTTTCCATCAATCATGAGAGTTAATTACAAACCAGAGGGTACTGGATCTATTATACAGATAATTTTCCACCCTACATGAGGCAGTAAGAAGCAATATTTAGTATCTAGAATAAATTAAATTATAATGAATACATTACTTTTTGCTGTGTCAGAGCATAGGAAGAAATGTTACTTTTACATCATTAATATCAATATTAATTTTAATGTTGTCTGTAATGAAATCTTTGTTTTCAGGTTTACATTCCTAGAAGCCAAATGAGAGAGATAAACTTGTCTTTGTCTTAGTCATTTGCTCTAGATCTCACCGTATCCCTGAAAATCAAATATAATTTCTCAATCCAAACTATTCAAACTTCTTGACAGGCATTTGATGTTATAACCAAATTCTTCCTAGTACCCTTTTCCCTTGACTCCTTTTGACAGGAAATTTTCACAAACTATACTATTACCACGTCATGTTGTAAGTGTATTTACTCTTGTAACTGTTTTTATTCACATCTTGAGAAGAAAAGAGAAATAAATAAATTGGCCAACGTTATGTAACTATCAAATCAAAGATCTGGCATTGTACACAGGACTTTATAATCCCAAAGCCCATGTGTAGAACACTGTACTAGAGCTTAGACATGAAGCAGCTGCACATGTGGGCTCTCTTTTTAAAAATTATTATATTCAAAGTACATGCACATTTATGGAGCACAGTGTGATAATTTGGTACATCGTCCCGGTCTCGGTCTTGTCACTGGAACACAATATTCAACGTTCACAGCTTACCATATTTTAGTCCATGAGTTCAGGAGTGTTGAGCAGTCCACATATGTGCAGCTCCAGCGGTGGACAAAGCAGTGGCAGGAGAGTGCAGCAGAACGTCCTAGCACAGGAGAGCTGTTCGTGGCCTTGTGGCAGGAAACAGAGAGGAGGGCAGAGAGAGCTGGGGACAAGAGTATGTACATATACCCTTTGACACCGCATACCCAGTCACCCATCGCTCCACACAGCCCCACCTGTTAACAGCTCATGAAATCACCACAGATAAGCATAGTGCCCTGCGATTTAATCACTTTCAAGTACATGAAGCTTTGGAAGAACATTTCAGATTCAAACCATAACACATATATATTGTATACAACAATCACATTGTAATAATTAGCATTTTCATTTCTTTAAACATTTATAAGTTCTATGTACCGGTAGCTTCTGAACCCTAGCTATTTTAAAGTATACAATAAGTTTTGTAGACCATAGTTAACCCTCTGTGTTATAGAACACTAATAATCATTCTTATCTTTTGAGGTATAATTGAAAAACTGGTGAATGTCTAAATGTTTTAAAAATTAGCATAAGAGACACATTGCCATTAATCCTCCATCTTAGTTACATTTTTGCTGCTGGGACATAATATCTGACATCCACAGTTTAAGGGACAAAAGATTTCTTCTTGCTCAGTTTCAAAAGGTCTCAGCTGATTCATGGGTGACTGACAAAAGTGGAGACATTTGGTGGAGGCCAGGAAGAAGGAAAAGTGCTCACAATATGGCAGACAGGAAGCCAAATGAGCAAGGAAAGGAAGAGCTAGTATATATCCTTCCAGGTCATGTCCCAGTGACCACCCCTTCCAGGTCAAGTGCCAGTGTTTTTCCCCTCCGACCAGGCCCCACCTACTAACAGCATATGGTCGCATAAATATTCCACAACATCCAAAACACAAAAGGCTTTTGGGGGACATTACAGATCCAAATTATAATGCCCTCTTACAGCAGTATCTTTGTTGGCTGACTTGGTTGGCTGATTTGGTATCCTGAATCAACTAAAAAAATGTTTACCTTTCATGATTAACTCGGAGGAAGAGACAGAGTCTCATAGCACCAGATCTGGTGAAGAATTTGAGGACACAGTAATGTTTTTATAATCCTGCCTTCCCATTGGATGGCACTCACTGGGTGACAGCATTCACCATGTCTGCATTGTGTGAAGACTTGTCAGAGGTTCCCAGGCCTGCTCCAGAATGCGGCAAGAACGCTGGGATAGTGTGATCAAAGAGAAGGGAGAGTGTTAGTATTCTGAAGGGGATTAATAGCAATGTGTTTTTGTTACAATAGTTTTCTAGATATTTAAATTTTCACTGTTTTGATCACTTCTTATAACTACTATTTGATCTTTCTCTATCCTGCCTCTCAGTACTCTTCCTAGCCTAGAGTGTGAACTCTCCCATTCTCTTTTGTTCACGAAATTAACTTTTTGGTCTCCACATAAATGAGAATATGCAGTTGTCTCTGTGCCATCTGATTTCCACAAGTGAGCTCCTCCGCTGCTCCTCTCCTGCCTGATGGCCTTTGCTGTTTTTTCCTTTGCATATATTCCAAACATTGGAAATTTTAAAATTATACTCATGATCACCTAGGTTTTCCTTAACACTACTTTGTGGAGCTCAGCCACTCTCAAGCCTTCAGAAGGAATCATGGTTAGCAGGCACCTCCCACTTAGCTCCCATACATCTATGAGATGGTCTGCAGTGGGACGTTTTCTGCTTCCTCTTGGCTGTTGCGTTACCTGGATTTGGCGGTCTCCCTCTCTTCAAGTGGAATTTCCTTCATATGGAGACCCTCAGACCCCTTCATTTTCTTCATTCTCCTTGGTGCAACAGCAATACACATAATATACTGCTGAACTTTAACCAAAGACTTGAAGATAATGGAAGACAGCAAAAGAGGAATGATGTAAAGGTAAAAGAGCACAAGTGAAGTAGAGTCTCCCTTTTCCTTTTTTAAAAGTTCTGTGGCTATTTCTCACTGCAGAGTGGTGGATTTCTTGTTAAGCTAATGAAGCTTAAGTTGCTGCTGTCCTCCTCTGACCACGCCCCTGTTCATACCTTGGAGGAACCGCAAATTATGCTCATCTAAACATATTTGTTTATAAAATTTGCAACTGTGACGTGTTTTGGTATTGGCTTATTTTTGAGAGTTCCTCAAACTACATTGGCTTTTGGCCCCACAGCCCTGCGCCTGCAAAGACTTAACTCTTACCAGATGGTTGATTTCCTACTTGAAACCCTTTATTTTTCTTCCCTTTTTCTGTAGCCATTATCACTATTTTTGTGGCTGTGGATTTTAAATATTTAAATTTCCTACCTATCTGTCTAGTCTACCTATCTAATCATCTTTTCACAATCCACCATTCCCACTGTGGATGAAGGAGTGTAAGCATCACTTTCTATATGGAAAAAAGCAACGAAGATATTTTCCTAAACCAAGATCCTTTTTTTCTGCTGTGACGTCTACCACTTGCCCCGTACACCGTTGTTATTTTTAATATCCTTAAAATTTTATGATGCCATATGCTACTTGCTTAATGTTCATTAACTTGTTGTAGTTATAACAACAATCTTTTTCGAAGAATATAATTATTTTTAGGACTATTTTAAAAACCAAGACTTAATGGGGTTAAATAAAGTACCTAGAGTCCCAAAGCAGTCATGCGGCATGACTGGCTTGCGTGGTTAAGCTGAGCCGGGGACATGCCCGCCTTGTGCCGTGTCCACTTCACCGTCAGGATACCAGCCACTCTCTTTGAGCCTCTCTTGATTTGTCCAGTCAGATACACTGTTTTCTTCCTCCTAAGTCCCGTGCTTGTGTTAACTTTTACCCCTTGTGATTATCTTGTGTTGTCATTAATTTTAAAGCACTAAAGCATCACGTAAAGCCTTCATGGAACTAGGCATAAAACTTCATGGGAATTAATGTAGTGATTTATAGAATGGCTTTTACGGTTAAAACAAAATTAGGCTTATATCTAGATAAAGGAAATAGCTCTTATGAATCTCATAAACATGCTACTGGTGGAAAGGGTAGAGTTTGTTACCTTCAGCAGGATGTAAGCTATACAGCCTCAATCTCCTAAGTGATGAACCAGGGCCGTGTTGGAGAGAATATGCGCATGTAGAGTTTATAGGGATGTGAAAGTGCAATTGCCATCTTTTCTATGGTGATGTGGGCCCTAACAATCAACAAGTTGCTGTGGGAAAGAAGCAGGTGTTCTTAGCTGATAGGGGAAGGAACTATATGCTTAATTAATGGCTTACAGGAATAGTTCTTAACTGATACTGAGAAATTTGCCAACTGGCATATATACAAAAAAGAACAAATCTGTACTTGTAAACTGTATTAGGGCAAGAGTGTGATAAAATGGGACTTAGGGATGGGAAGGGCATTAATGTGGCTTGGTGAAAGGACTGCAAAGGGGTGGGGTGGTGTTTCCCTGGATGGGACAGGTACGTGAATATGAAACTGGACATGAAGTACCGAGTAAAAAAGATAAGTGTTTCAAAGGGAGAGTGTGTTAGTGTGTTAGAACAAGTAAGTGATTCTCATCATTAGAATGAGTTCTTATTGAGTTTCTTTTAGGAGAACTTAAATAGGCCTAATAAAATATTTTTTCTTTGTCATTATGAACAAAGCCAAGAATACTACTTAAGAGCAACCGTAAAGGATGTTCTGTTAGCAATCACAGCTTAAAAGTCGTGCTCCTTTTTGCTTATAAAGATTGCCTGAAGCAAGATTTTCATCCTTCTGTTTGAATTTAGATGCAATAAAAGGAATATTTTGGTGCCAAGCAGTCCTTTTTTCTTCTCTTCAGTAGACTGACTGAGAGAAATGAACCTAAATGTTCAATATAAGATTAAAACTCAGAAAGGGTAGTTCTCAGGATACAAGCTGAAAAGCATCCTGGTCCAAAGTGTGCCTTTTGGAGGGAGGATCCTAGAGCTAATTCTCAGTTCCACCGTTTACTGGCTCTGTGGTAGTATGCAAGTGACTGTGTCTTACTCAATAATCTCTGGTGACTCTTCTGTGAAAAGGGGTTACTAATAATGCCTTTATGGTGAGTATGTGTTCTAAATGAGCCGACTGACATAAGCATGTAGGACAGTGTCTGGCTCATATCAAGTACTAAATGAATTTTAAACAGCACTGTTAAAATTAGCTCAAAACAAACGCAGACAAAAAGTTCATTGGATGTTACCAAGGCTTATGAGTTGAATGAAAGTTATTGCATAATGAGAGACATTTGGACATAGATAATGATGAGGGCTGCACAGTGCTGTGCATGTTGCGCACTTAAGTATGGCTAAAATGGCAGTTTACTATATACATACATACATGTATAAATATTCACAATAAAAAGAAAAAGAGCGTATAAATTCAGATCTAACACGTTTATGTGTAACACTATTTTCACTGTTGGAAGGCATGAAAGTGAAGATCCCCAAGGAAGAAGAGTGCCTCCTGCAGTGTTCCCTAAGGGGGGAAACCTCCTTCGGGTGGAGAGAGAGGGAGAGACCTTTTCTCCAGCATATGCTCACAGTTTTGCCAGTGAAGCATGGCTTGGGAGCTGTTCCTAACATCCCAGGATGCCCTAGGGAGGAAGCACAAGCTTGGCATCTGTGAGGCTGACCCTCCATGGTAGGCATCCGTTCACCACCGGATGCGCCTCCATGGGTTACTTTTCTCTCATGTAGGCTAAGCACTCTAATGCAGAGATTCAAAGTTTAAACCAACTATTTAAAATTTTTTTCCATAATCATCATGCTATTAGTATATGTTTACAAAACATTATAATTATATTCATCTTGGATAATTGGTACATATACATATCACATCTTGATCGTTTTTCCACTTCCCTCCCATCTCCACAAAGTCTATTATTTTCAGTCCAAAATTTTACTGAATTACCATGAAAATGGTTCACAGAAGCTCAGGAAAACTCAACTTAGGCAGGGCATATTTTTCCTCTAGATTTCCTCTAGCTACTTGATGATCCTTAGAACATATACAGTTTGTAACACAATTCTTTACTACCTTATTTAAGAATATAATCTGTCATCTATACCTACCCTACAATGAAGAGTTCTTTTGACTCTGCAAATTATACCCAGATAGCATGATTAAATATCAAAAGATATACCATCTCACACATTATGTTCACTGAACTTTGAAAATACTTATGAAATACTGCATGTGTTAACAATTTTGCAATATAACATATATTCAGTGGCTTTAAGTGATCATTAAACTTGTTACTTGCAAGCTGCTATTATTCATTAGTAATAATCACCATAATTATGTCTAGTCTTATTTCACTGTGATTATGGATAACTAGATATATAATTTCATACTTGAAATATCGAATACCTCACTCAACAACTGGAACAGTGTGAAACATGGCTGTTCATTTGTATTGCATGCTTTCAGTCATCCCGCACACATGTACTGAGCACCAACTTTGTATGAAGCACTGTTCTAGGAATGGGAAGCATAGCAGGGAACAAAATATAGAAATTTTTGTGCCTTTGTCACCTCAGAATATAGCTCTTACCACTTAATAATTCAGATGCTAGTGTTCAGTAGAGCCGAATAAGCAAAAAAAAAAAAATAAATAACTACTACAGTATGTCTGCTATTGTGCTTAGCATGGAGAAAAGGTATTATCCCTATTATATAAGAGAAGAAATTGCCTTAAGACACTTTCAAAACATATTAATAGCATAGAGTTTCTTTTCATAGGACTTGCCTTGCAAGTTCTATATAATTATTAAAGGATCTTTACAGGAATGTGGGAGAAACTTGAGAATTGGGTAGGTGGATAATACTACTATTCTGTTTGAGTGGAGCCCTGGAGAATAACTCATTTTCAAAAAACTTAACAGCACCAAATAAATGCTTGCTGTAAGAAACCCTCTGGATTTGCGACATACCTATGAGATACCTCCGACAAAACTAGCTCCATCAACATAGCCCCTCCTCAGCGTCTGTCTCTTCCACCTACACTCGGTGGAGCAGTGGGCTTTCGGGTGGGGGTGATTTGACTGCCACAGCAGTGTCTGGGAACATTCTTAGTGGTCATAGCCGGGAAGGGGGAATACTACTGGTATGGAGAGGCTAAGGGTGGGAATGCTATTAATCGTGGTACAGTGTTTCATCCACAACAAAGAATTACCAGGTTCCAGTTTAAAACAAATCTTCCTGCACGAGAAGCAAATGCTATCAGCTATTTGATATATGAACTTAAAGGTCTTTTTTTAGTGTAGTCATACATCCATACAACATACACACCCACATGCTTTGCAAATAGGGCTCTGTGATACATATCATTCTGACTTGTTATTTCTACTTGGTACAACAGGGGTAGAGAGCCTTTTTTCTGTAAAAGCCCATTTGGATATTTATGACAACATTCATAGGACATATATAATTATCAACCTGAAAATTAGCCTGCTGTATTTGGTAAAACATTTAATTAACTCATTCCTAATGACTAAAACTACTACTTATTAGTGCAGTTGCCTTGGCCAGGCCTGACCATATGATGTCTGCAGGCCACATGTTCTTCACCACTGGACTACAAGATCAAGGTCTCTCAGTCCACACATCTAGTTTCCTCTCATTTGAAGAGCTGCATAGCATTCTCTATGTATATGCAAATATGTCATTATTTAACTGTTGCCATATTGGTGCCATTTAGATTGCTGTCAAACTTACTATTTCAAATGATTGCAATGAACATTATCATATGTGCATTTTTGTGTGCATATGCAAGCAATAAGACTATTTTCTAAAACAAAATTGTAAAGTCAGACTAAATGAGCATTGGATACTGCCAAGCCCCTCTCCCCCAAAAGGAAGTGGCCAAGGTATAGTTCCATCAACTGTACATGAGTGTGACAGGAATATTTTCAACTTTATAATTGTTCTTCAACAAAAAATAATTTAATAAAAGCAATTGAAATTATTTTTCGTTTTGGGAATGTCTGGACAGATAAAGGCACAAATACCTATCAAACTATTTCAAAGACTCTTCAATGGTATTAATAGAAAGTAGAATCATGGGAATCTGATGATCATTGGAACTTCAAGAAAAATCACTAAGAGTACTACCCCTGGGCAGGTGGGACTCCTACTGAGAGTGTATGTAGATTCTGGTGCCTTGAGATCTTCTGCTTCCACCTGACTACCTAGGACCTGAAGTAAGATTAGTTGTCCACAAGATTTGCAATGACTTGCCTTTACAGTAATTTTTATTGGGAAGAATAAATTGAAAATACATTTCCCATAAAATATACTGAGCAATGTTCAAGAAATGTCATATAAGCATTGGAGATTTACATGCAAAACTATCATGCAATTTGTGTCCACTTATTATAGAATAATAGGGAACCACAAATAAATGAATTCTGAGAATGCTATATTTTGGTTAAAAACAGTATTAATAAAACAATATTAAATGTCTTCTTTCTCCCTTATTTTCCCCAAGCAAAACAAGTAAGTAAGCCTGCAAGTAAGGCCCAGTTATAGAATAGAGGGTTACCAGCTAGTTACTGTGTTCTCAAGGAAACTGAAAACTGTATAAACCATGAGGGACCTCTCGGTGGGACACGAAACATCACTGGGGAAGAGTGGGGCAGAGCGAAGATGCCTAGTTCATGGCACCTGGAAATTATAACAGGAACAATGCCAAGAGAAGAGAGTGAGGGACCACACAGAGTGCCGAAGGCACACCTTTGTGGCTGACCTAGACACGTAAGTGTGCTCAAGCAACCTGCGAGGCTTCCTTAATCCACTCAGTTTGACACATCGCCATTAACAGTCACACACTGGTACACTATAATCATTGTAGGGCTTAAATGTTTTCTGTCTTTCCCATAACTCTTCAAAATCATTTAATAAATACCATAACATCTATTTGGCTGTAAATTTTTGTTGAATTTTTAAGCTGCAAGCCATAATCAGATGTAATATTTTCAATATTTATATTTTAGCTCCTAATTTGATCTTGCTTCTTTCTATTCCCATATTCAAACTTCTAAAAAATTCCTAAGATCTCCTTGTGCAAATTAAGACCATACTTTCAATCATAGTTTTCAAGATTTATATTACTTTATTGCAATCTTTCAAGGAGAAAATGACTGTAGAGCATTTAAAACTTCTTTCATTTCAAAAAAGAACTTAAATTTTTAAAGAGTGACTATTGTACTGTTTTATCCATGCATACAAAGACAGTAGTTAAAAATGAACCACCTAATGGATTCTACGCGTAATATTCTTAAGTGTTAAAAGTTACCCTCAAGCTAAGACTCATTTCTCCTTCAATCGATGTATTGATTTTCTAAACAACCATGAAGGAAGGGTTCTGGATATTTAGGATGTTGTTTTACTATAGGATTCTTAACAAGCAGATAACTTCTCAGTTGCGACTCAAGTTAGAAGACTTCAATGGTTCATTCTGCCTATGTCTCTTTATCAAGTGGGCAATGTAGACTGTAAAACAGAATTGCCTTTGGCTCTGTAAATTAAATTCCATAAGACAGAAGAGTTCTAACAACTTATCCATAACTACATGCGCAAGAGTAGCTCTCAATTACTGCCACGTTGGTAAGAAAAAACAGATGGCTTTATGTTTAGGCTTTAGTCTAGATCTACAAAAAAGTTTTACTTATTTCTGGAGAAACTTGAAAATTACATACATTGTGCAAATCACCTAAAATAGGAATAAAGTCACTTATATAACTGACTAAAGCATTATGAGATGGAAATGTAATTGCCCCATACAAATATTTACATTTGAAAACGTTTGTCTCACAGTGATGTTGCCGTGGAAATGCTTTACTTGACTCTCCATGTTGCATTCTTTTCTGTAATGGCTTTAAAATATTGGAGTAATTTGTAGTGATAAATAACATTTTGGGAGTTACAATTTGAAGTTCAAACTCAAGCTCTTTCTTCTTCTGAGGGCATTTAAGAAATGCATATTTGATAAATGAAATAAGATGAAATATGTAACTCACAAACCCTAAAGCACCCCGAGGCTTTGTTACAGGGATGTTTAGAATTTGAAGTCAGTTTCTAGAAATTCAGCAAGGCAAAATTTTTTCTGGTTTTTGTTTTTATACTAGTGTATGGTTATGTCTAGATAAGACTTTCTATTTTATAAATAGATAATGATGCTCAAACAATAAATCCAGCTTAGGAAAGTAAATTGTTATGACTTAAAAAATAAGCTGATTTCTTATGATATTTCTGGGGACTAAAATACATCAGAGGAATAAATTCATGTTTTGGACTCACTGTAGTATCAGCAATGTGATGTTAGATTTTAAAAATCATTTATAGATTTAGTTGTATCCACTAGTCATGGCCTATTACTGCACATATGCAAGGTTTGGCGTGGACTGATTTGTATTGGGAGACAACCCATAAGGTTGGCTCTCTCTTACTCTTGAGATGAGCCAGTTTCTGGAGAGATTCAGAAGAAACTCAAGAGGCCGCTTTCCTCTGAAGGACAGCTCTGCATTATGTGAGGAGAGGAAGACGGGGAGAGCACCTGGAATCTGTGGAATGACTTCGTTCTGTTTACGGACCCTTGGGTTACTTGGTGTCTTCTCTTATTTCTGGTCAGAGCCCACAGATCTGTGAGACAATATAGTGAGGGTACCTGGTTGACCCTTCCTCCTTCCTCCTTACTTCTCTCAACAGACAACTTTTCCCCCTTGTACCATCATGATATTCCACATAACTATATTTTGATAAGCTCATAATAGAAGAATGATGTTATGCATTAAAGAAGGCTATGTCAGAGAAGGAATCTGCTTGGAGATCTAATCATTGTGTGAAGTGGTACAGAATATACTCAAATTGATTTCTGGAGAGGTTTGCTTTCTCAACCAGACCATTGTAGCATATTTTTAAAACTATATTATGCTGAAAAAAAAGAAATGAAGGAGAACATTAGAAATTGGAAAGATATTCCCTATTCCTATAGGTAGGATTCATATGCCAAAATAGATATACTTCCTAAACTGATATACAGATTCAAGGTAATTCCTATCAAAATACCAACAGCATTTTTCACAAAACATGAAAAACAACCTTAAAATTCATATAGAACCAAAAACTATATGGTAGTAGCATTAAAAAAGGCAGGTTGACCAGGGAAACAGAACTGAGGATGCAGAGAAACACTCAGGTACCTTCACCTATCTTGTCTATGACAAAGAGGCCAAAAACATACACTGGAAAGAGGATAGCCTCTTCAGTACATGGTTCTGGGAGAGCTAGTTATCTACATGCAGAAGTATGAGTCTAGACACACCTCTATCATCATGTACCAACATTAAATCAAAGTGGATCAAAGACATAGATATTAAAATGAAGATACTGAACCTCCGGGAGGACAAAAATAGATAAAATTCTTGAAGATACAAGCATGAGCAAAGACTTTCTCACAAGGACACCTGTGCAAAAGAAATAACCCCCAGAATCAACACATGGAATTATTTCAAATCTAAAAAGTTCTGCACTGTAAAGGGAACAATTAACATAGTGAAGAGAGAACAGACAGAATAGGAAAAAATTTTACCGCTCACACCTCGGAGAGGAGGCTAGTAACATACAAAGAACTGAAAAATTAAACCTCTCAAAATCTAAGACCCAATTAAAAATAGGCAATAAAAATGAACAGACAATTCTAAGATGAAGAAATTAAAATGGCCAGCAAATACATGATAAATGTTCAACCCCCTTAGCCATCAGAAATGCAAATCAAAACAACAGTGACATACCATTTTACCCCAGTGAGAATGGCTTATATCAAGAATTCAAATAACACCATATGCTGTTTAGGTTGTGGGAGGAAAAATACCTTCTACATTGCTGATATGATTGTAACCTGGTATAAATGGAAAGCAATATGGAGATTCCTCATTAAAATAAAAATAGGTATTCCATTTGGCCCTATGATACCTCTTCTGCATATCTTTGAAAAAGAGTTAAAAGCAACATGTTACAGAGAGATATGTATTCTCGTGTTTATAGCAGCACGAGTGATAACAGCTAAATTATAGAATATGCTAAAATATCCACCAATAGACCAATGGTTACAAAAAGATGTAGTGTTTGTACAAAATTGAATACTACTTTTGTTTCCAAAAAGGCAAATAGATTTGAATCATTTGAAGGTAAATGGGTACAAGTTGAGACCACCAGGCTTAGTGAAGCGAGTCAGATCCAGAGAGTTAAGTATCAGACGGTTTCTTTAATATGAGAAACTCGGGAAACAAATAAATGGTGGAGTCAGCTGTGTGAATGTTGGGAGTCAGGGGGACAAGGGAGCCACAGGGAGAGCGGAAACGGGAAAGGGAACTGAACGTGAAGTTGACGCCAGATCGAAGTGCACACGATTCTCTGACTTAATGTAACCATGTTTATTAAATATGTGTACCAATAAAAATGGGAGGGAAAACCTCTCATCCTGAGAACTTTCCTAAGTGCATTTTTTGGTTCCCAAAAGCCTTCCAGATAGCTTGAAAATATAAATAATCATAAAAGTAATATTATATATGTTTGAATATTGCTTAATAATCCCTGAGAGATACAGTATGTGTCATTTGGCCCTCTCAGGAGGCTTTTGAGGTATGTAAACAGATATACCCCATTTTAGAGGTAAGGTAATTACAGCTTGAGGGTAGAACAGGTTTTTATTTCTCACCTCATATCATCAGTAAGTGGTAAGCCTGGAATTTGCCTTCTGATGACAAATTCACCTTGAAAATCAAATAACCCTATTGACTTAATGTAGTGATAAATAACATTTTTGGGTTTACAATTTTTAAATAAAAACTAAACTTGCATTTACAGGCATGCTTCAACTTTAAGGGGCACCACTAAATTTATGAATTTATATTATTTACACTATATTGTACATCATATAAAATAGTATATAATATGATCTGTATTAAATGGTAAGATAACTGTAAATTATGATGCATCAGGAGGTAGCATCTTGTAAGGTCTAACGGAACGTGCTTCCATTCAAAGTCGGTCTATTTCAGCTGCTCTGAAGGTTCTTGATGGACAGACGCAAGGCCAGAGAGCTGAGTGCTAATGCTTATTCAGAACAAAGTGATTATCTTTATACTGCTTGCTTCAGCAAGCTGAGGTCCCAGACGAATACTTGTCCTTCTACTTGAACAGATTCAAACCTGATTTTTGAAAAAAATCCAATTTTTCCCTGAAGTTGTCCCATGGTATGTATACCTGCTAGGTAAGTGAGCTTTGAGAGCTAATTCAAAGTTACGTTTTCTCTTTTTTTACTAAACTTGTCAATTTGTCTGACCATGTACTTTAATTTAAGCTAATGTTTTCTCCTTAACTGACAAAACAAAATAACAATTCGAGGACTGATGAGAAAATTCAAATTAGAATCAAACTTGATCTAGCACTTGACAAAAAGCTGGCTCAAATTTTCTGATGTTTTAGAGAATAGCAATCGAGAGGACATTTCAAGATCTGTACCCATAGGGTTCCTTGTGCTCCAGACTGTACTGAGTGAAACAATAGCCGGGCAAAGAATGCCTCTGAGGATCGCCTGGAGAAGAAAACTGAGTTGTGGCTGAACCTGGGGGACAGAGATGTAGGCATTTGAAGGCTTTTTCTGTTTCTTTGCAAAACAGAACAACCATCACAGCAACAACAACAAAACAATTGCCGTCACCTAAGATATTTCTCTTATAAAATACTCTTAGAAATCAAACCAGGGGAAGTCTGTTTTCTCTATGAAAACCTGTATGCACCATTTTGTTGAAGGCTAAAAGGTCTCCATCTCTCCTTTTTCACTTCGTTGCAAAGAGGCTTCCTTGCCTAACCCCTGGTGTACTACTCTCTCCTGGAGATTCGGGTTAAATTTTGTAATAGTTACATCACTGTGGTAGATATATAAACTATAGACTTCATTTTTCAATATAGGCACACATTTGTAGTATTCGGATCACAATTGGTTGATGTTTAGCCGAAAGTGTAATAGCCTCGATGACTTCACTTTAGAGGGGCTGGAGGAATAGCACAACGGTTGGCCCTGGGTTCATTTCCACAGCACCACATAAACTGGGCATGATGGCGCATGCCTGTAATCCCAACACGTGGGGACCTGAGGCAGGAGGGCTGTTGTGAGCTCGAGGCCAGCCTGTGCTACATAATGAGTTCCGGTTCATCTGGGACTATACAGCAAGACTCTGTCTCAAAATAAAATGAAAAATGACTGCACTCTGGTGTCTCATTATTTTTAGATCATTTTCTTATTACTCTTAACCTTCCCTTGGTATACTTTAGGCTTTTTCCTATGTTAATCAATTTCTTTAAAGTATTTTGCAGAATTACATTAATCTATTATTTCTGTTACCTATACTTGAAGTATTTTATTATGGAATGAGAGGTTTGCTTGTATTTAAACTTAAATACAATTTGTTTCTGTATATTTAAAATGAAATATATATATATATATATATATATATATATATATATATATACACACACATACTTGTTTTTCTCTTTGAGACAGGGTCTCACTCTGTAGTCCAGACTGGCCCTGAATTCACTATGTAGCCCAGGCTGCCTTGAACACACTGCAATCCTCCTGCCTCACCCTCCTGTGTGCTGGGATTACAGGCATGCACCAGCACTTCCAGCTTGAGATATGCTATAATATTTTAAAGATCATATTATTTTTAAAAAATCTTTACAACAGACAAAGTGTCACTCCTTGAGAAAAGTTAGTTAACCAAAACTACTGTTAAAGTAGACATTTAGAACAAAAAGCTTAAGAACTTTAAGAATAGAAGCAGAAAGAAGCTATGAGTTCAGGCAAGCACCTACTACATATTTACTGAATACGCACTTGTAAGGGATAATATTTGGTACTGCAGGATATACAAGGTACAGTCCAGCTTTTATGTCTAAGAAATTTAAATTCCAATAGCAGGAATTTTAAAAAATACATATTACTGGAACACATTAAGGCTTTTCAAGGAGCAGAGAGTAGAAAAATACCCCCAAATGGTGGGACCTAGGAAGAATATTAAAAATACATGTTAAATTTGTTTGAGTCTAATGTTAAGGGTCAGGAAAAAGGAATACTATTATAAAAATATAAGTACAAGTTCGCTACTTCAGTTATAGCTGGTCCTAGCCAGTGGCCCTAGGATTAAGCCATCCAAAAGAGGTCTACCCGGGAATGAGATTTTGGTAATGAGAGTGGCATGGTGATTATGACGATGATGATTCATTCAGTTAACTAACAGAAGCCTACTGTTAGGATGGGGTTTGGGAAGGCTGGGGAAAGCAATAATGAAAAAGACTCACCACTTGCCCTCAGGGTCCTCATGGTTTAGTGATCAAAGAGACCTGATCATACAATCCACTGGCAGTGTGCAAGTATGACTCCACCAAGTCTTGTGGAGCAGTCAGGACCACCAGATTGTGTAAGTGCAAAAATCGTCATCCACACCATTCCTGGGGTAGAAAGGTGGGATTCGGACATACTGATGGCTCTGAAAAAGGCTTCACTGGGAGATAGGTTTGAGGTGAGACCTAATGGAAAGATAGGGCTCATCAGGGAGGTGGAGGGAAGAGTGTTCTGCTCAGAGACAGCAGCATGTGCACAGAGCCTGTAGCGGGAACAACATGTTGTATTGGAGGACTGGAAAGAAGCCATTGCCTGGTGTGTACTAAGGCTTCAGAAGCAAAGAGAGGCAAAGCTAGGGGGACTTATATTCTGATCTTTATCTTCTAACCAAAGAGAAATTATTGACTGTTGTACCCGTGTGAGAAGTGGGCTTAGGACTCTCCATTTGACGTTGCAAAAATTCTCCATATGCTCCAAATATGCAAGACAGACTTGCAAAAGGGAGGGTAGCCTCAGAAAACCAGGCATCAAGTACACCAGTGTGGGTGTAACGCAGGGGGAAGGAGACGGCAGCTTGGCCATCACCCATTGACTGGGGTCAGTGTCACAGGCTTTTCTGATTGGCTCATGTGCATGTAGTATAACACCTGTTGCTTGGTAACGGGAGAATAGAGAAATAACACCTGTTACTGGTTCAAGGAATGAGGAGGACATGAGTACTGGTGATGAGGTGGACGCAGTCACAAAAGAGACTCACGGTGGAGCGTCACATGAAGTACACGTTTGAAAGAAAAGCCTTGGTTTTCTCACAGGTATGGCAGAATCTGAGCTGCCCAGAGAAGAGCCTGGAAGGTCGTAAAAGTGGGAGGGGAAGGAAGAGTTTGGAAGTCAACTCAAGGAGAAATATGGTGGGAACTGTGGTAGTAATGAGATTTAGCATGTGCTGAAGTATAACTGTACAGCAGACACTCTGCTTGGCGCTGTATGCCAGGAAGTACGTGCTGCCCTGTCAGAGCAGAGCCAGCTGGATAGCAACACTTCCTCTTGCCGCACACACTTCCTCATAAATTACTATGTTATATCTCTCTGGAAATGGGTAAAAGCTGATGTCAGCGCTTTGTAGAAAAGATAATCACAATTAAGAATTTCAGATACTTTTAAGCCTCTAAGAACCAAAGATGCAAGGATTTTGTAGAAGTGTCTCCCTGCAAATATCTGACTGAAAATGATTCTTCAAAATTCAGTTATTATGGTATCTGTACTTACTTAATAAGCTAGTGGTGAGTAAAAAAGAGATTGATAATCATAGCTTACTAATTTCTTCTTGAATCATTTGTTCAATAAACAAATATTTATTGTAATCAATTTTGTGTGCAAGTCTCTGTACTAGAAACTGAGAATGGAATAATGAATACATGCAAATTGCTGTCCACGTGGCACTTACGTTGTAGGGAGAAGAGGCAGACCATGAACAAGCAAGATGTGTAAGTAAAAATGAAGTGTTTATATTAAGATTGGATGAGACACATAGAGCAAAGCAGATGTGTCTTATAATTTTTACTAAACTTACACTATAATATAGTCTGGATATATACTAAAATCCTCAAACACTAATCATGCAAAGACCTAGCACAGAGTGTTTCTATGTTGAGAATTCTGTTCTAAATTTCTAGAAAATAGTGTGGGTTAACTATCTTAATGAAAAAGGTAGAGAAGGGGTAGAATCAAGTAGCAATTTTAAGATGTCTAAACATAGCCTCACTAAGACAATAGCATCGTTACATGTACCTGTAGGATCTAAGAGTAATCTGTTTGGGGCAAAATATTCTCAAAAGAAGAAACATAGTTGCAGTATCAGTAAGGCTACAGCATCAATTGAAGTAGTATTTTTCTTCATGCTGATTTGTAAATATAGGCAATTAAATTTGTAATCATAATATAGATATTTAATATAATCACAGTATACAATAAATAAGGTTGGGTAGATTTTTTGCTTTAACTCTTCATACTCCATTTAAAGTAGCATGCACATAGTAGTTTATATCACAAGGTATATTTTAAGCTTCTGGAAGGTTAAGAAAAAGAAAAGAAACTACACAAAATTAAGTAGTTTCTAAATGTAAGACGAGATTGATAAATTCCCTGATGTCAAAGATGATGAACATTTCACTCCCACTTTCAGATTTTTGTTCATTTTTATTTCATATGTTTTCAAAATGTATAAAATTTTAGCTTTTCTTTATGTATATTTACACAGGTTTTTCTGATAGTGAATGTAAGATAAAAGTAAAACAAAATTTTTAATAAGTGAAAGCAAATGACCAAGAGGGCTCTTGGATTATATGGATCCAAAAAGACTTGCAGTAGGGGGTAGCTGGTGCCCAGGCAGCCGCCATGCAGAGATCTGCATGTAGACATGACTTCGTGGTGAGCATTCTGTGTCAGATTTCTAGAAAAATGGTGTCATTCTGTGTTACATTAAAATCTTCCTACTTTATGTACATATGTGGGGTGTAACTCTCATATTAGGTATTTCTGAACACATTTCCTCTCACATTTATAAAGATTTCTATTTCAGAAACCTCAATTACCCTTAGCTGGATTATGCTCACCAACCTTTCATATCTATTAACTGCATCCTAATGACCTGAATCTTCTTGCCAAATCCATATTCAGTGATTATCACAAATCTTATTTTAAGCTGGGGACTCACATGTTATGTTGTTGTGGTGTTTTTATTTTGCTTAACTAAAGAGGTTTCGGTCTTCAATTTTTATTTTCTTCAGGCCTCCAGTTTTCTTTACATTTAAGTTGTTTTCACTATCTCATCTTTGAATCTTCTTAGGGATATTTCCTTCAGTTTTGGAGTTACATTTTCTTCTAGGCTGAACATGTTATTTTATTGTCTATAGTTTTTTGGGGGGCAGGGATACTCTTCTCTTTTCTTATATTTTACTCACACACGGTCAGTTTAGTCCAAGTTCTATTTGACTTCCTTTTGTCTCACCTAAGAACTATGTCTCATACCTCCACAGTTGGGCTTTGAAAACAGAATTTTGTTCCAATCCATAATTTTCTTGGGCTTGAAGACCTTCTGGGCTGAGGGGACAGCTCATATTGGAGCTGTGCTCCACTTCTAAGATTTCATCAGCTAGTCAGTGTGACAGCCTGAGCTACACCGTTGGAGAATGGTGGCTGTCCTGCAGGCCAGCCCCTCGTGTGGGAATATTCACACTTCTTTCCTCATCAGCCCTAGGATGAAGTTTTCTAGTCCATGGTCCTCCCCACTGTAGATTCCCTGTTCCTTAGCAGTGGACAATGCTCATTTATGTACTTTTTATCAGATTTAGAGTGTTATAAAGAAATTGCGGAATCTGGTCTATTTTCCGCAATGACTCATGAGAAATGGAGAAGCAAGAGAAATTTGGCCAGGTCACATATAGACAAGGAATTGCAGAAACTTCAGGTTCTCTCTGTAAGCTGTTGCCTCATGCTCAGTTAACTGTAGGCGGTGATCTCTGTTGCTTTCTGGGACATGTGCTGTTCATTCCAACATCTAAGCTCTGAATCTCCTCTTGATACTACTCTTATATAACTCTAGCTTTTAAATTAAATGTATACAAACAGACTCAAAACCAAACAATATTGCAACATGATTTACAGAAAATATCTTGAAACAGGTGAATGCTAACGCATTTTATATTAGTTAAAAGCAATTTCCAGTATGTTTCCTAATTGACCAAGTTTTGTTCTTACAAAAATCAAAATTACTTATATAAAAATAACATGGGGGGGCGGATAGGGGGAAGGATGAAAGGAGAGTGGGAAAGTCCTTGTCACCTTGACAAGATATGTCGGTGCACAAAATGCTCAACTTCATTGTAAACCTTAAATGTTGCACTTATACATATCAACAAAATGGGGAAAATAACACTGGATGATTTTGTCATAAAATTATGTAGAAATAAGACATAATGAAGACCTGGTTTATAGTTCAATTTCTCTGAACAGAAAGGAAAATAAAAATGACCATCACAATCTATTCAGAGCTACTTCTTTTTGGAGCTATTTGCTGTTTGACTATTAGTAATGTTTAAGTGCTCTTATGATCGCAGGGTACTCCTTGTTGTCCTCACTGGCTTGTCATGCAGGTGAGCGTTAAAATCTATACACTCTAAGTATTAAATTCTTGTAGCTAATTGAGTCACAACTTCCTACTAACAAAGTCGAAAATTGCAAAGACCTGAATCCAGAGAAATGGGATTTTATAATCAACTTCTTGTGCGATTTGTTTTATCTTCAAGTCATGGGACCCTAAGAATAGACTCAGTCTATGGCTAAGGGTGGGAACTCCTTGGCCTGTATGATGTCGAAGTGCTTAAAACTTCATTTTGGTATTTCAGTTAAGACACTTCCCAAAGATGGAAATTCAACATTGTGCATAAAATTTATCCATGTGTCTGATGTACATTTGTTGACTGCTTCCCGTACGGCAGCAGCCCTTCCCAAGACCAGAGAAGCTATGATATTTAAGATAAAAGTCACTTCCATTGTCGTTTTTTTGTGTCTTTCGATTAAAGGAGATGGGCAATAAGCCTATGAAAAATACAATTACTCGGTTGGGTTCTTAGTAAGCTTGACCATCTACCATTTCAGCTCCGTCATTGCTGATCCGAGATCCGAGGTAGTGTTTCAGTGTGGACTAATTGTTGGCTTGTGCTTGCATCGTGTGCTGCGGGTGGAGTCTGAGGCCTGAGGCAACACGCAATACGTAAAGGGGGAAGTGAACAGGTGAAATGAAAGATTGCCCCATTACCTTCTCCACCATGTAAAGAGGGTTGCAAGGGTATTTAGAGGCTGACCTCCAGGAGATTTTCTTGTGCTTCTGAAATGGCTTTTGTTCACACAGCTGTTTTCAGAACACTTCTTTATAAGATTCCACCTGGTGTTTTTCTCCTAACACATAAGTTTATGCTGTGTTCTGAGCCTATTAATAAAGCACAATAGGGCTGTCCTGACCTTGATTCCTCATAGAAGAACCCCAATAGGATTGTCAGTGCAGCATTCATGGGTGGCATGAAATATTAGCTGTCTTTACAAGGCAAGAAAGCGGTGCCACACAACATTTTGCAAAGTTGGATTTGGATGTAATGCATTTTTGTTCAGCGCTGCAAGCCACATGTGAAAGCAATCACTAATTGACACTGTGTTCGTGGTAACAATTTTGTCCAAGTATGAGATGTAGAAAATGAAGCAATTTAAATTTCAAGGACAAACTGGCAGAGATGAATAATAAAGAGATCATTGTGTGTTTAAAGAAATGATATATGTAAAAGGCAGAAAATAGGAGCCTAACTCTTCGCTCGAACTTATAATTGTATTTAACAAGTAATGTAAAATATTTTAGCTTAAATTTTAATGAATATTGACATATTCCATGGCAAAGATGCTAACAAGAAAATATGTTACATATGACATTTAAAAAAGATTGAGTGTGCATCTAATCCATCATACCTAATTAAGCGTACTAAATTATCAGCTTTGTTGCAAGCGTCTTCTCCTTTGATGGTATTGGCCACATAATAGGAGACTGTCACAACCCCAGTTGCCTGTGGGCCTGCGATTGATCAATTTTTGACAACAAAGAAATGATAACAGGGTTTCCTGGCGAAGCAGTCACTGGAAAAAAATCTCTTTCACAGTGTTTCACTTAATTGTGGAGCATCAGCGTCGCCACATACGATGTAACAACATGATTAAATCTCCTTTTGCTCACGTTTAGTGGGATGTGGGAGGGTGGGAAGAAATCAATGGGGGATCAGGAGCCTGGAAAATTACATACTTGAAGAATTAATGAACTATAATTCCGTATTACTTTCTCAATCACATTGTGCTTCCTTTTCATTAATGAAACTAAATTGGTTTTCCATAGACAGGGTACTTTTAAAAAATGCAATCATGCTTTTGAAAAAAAAAAAAACCCTGTTACCTGCTTTTCAAATGGGGTTTGTTCTATCTTGAAACATGTCAGTAGGAAATTTATAGAAAAGAACTTATCTGCCGTGTTAACCTGTTGAAGTGCTTGAAATCAGTCTTTAAATTGCTGGGTAAAAATTGTAACTAAATTTTTAGTCCTTGTTCTTTTTAAGAAAAATGTTTTTGAGTTAGATAGTGCTTCCTAATAGAATGATAATCAAAATCTTCTCTGCATAGAATACACAGTCTCGATGTTTTTTTCAAAGCTCAGAATTTAGATAATTTTAAATAGCCTTTAATATCATAATGAGTATTTCAATTGCTCTATATTATTTCTGGAACCCAGAGCCTAAAAGCCATTAGACATCCTGTTTCTGCTTATAAAGATAAAAGGGTAAATGTTAAAAATTTTTTAAAGAAGTATAAGACAGAGCCAGGTATAAACTCTAATTATGATTACTTTCACTTGTGTGTCAGTAATTAGTTTAGCTAAAGTAGTTCATCATGCTAGGAACATTGCAGATACAGTTTCTCATTAGTAGACTAGTATAGCATGTCCTGTATGGGTAGTAAGTGTGGAGTACACAAATATGTATATGTAATGTGTTCACATATAAATATGCACACAAATTATGTTTCAGAATAGAAAATGAGTGTGTGCTGATATAGCTTTGTAAAAGCGAATTCTGTCAGGATTCATATGATAGAAACAATTTTATTGATTTCTGGTAATATTATTATGGACACATCTCAATTCTTTTCCTTCCTTTCTTCTTGTTCTTTTTTAGGAAGTGTCGGGGTTGATTCCCCCTTGGGTAAGGTATGGAAGTGCTCTGCCATTGAATTACATCCCCAGTGTCCTTTTGATTTCCCCGTGGGACTAGTCTTGTCATTGTAAAATGTTCAAGCTATCCTTGAACTTGAAACCCTCCTCTTCCATCTTTGTGAATGGCTGGGCTAACAGTTGTTTGCCACCAGGCCTGGCCTTAAATTCTGCTTTGAAAGAACTAAGTCATATTGCTTTTTGTTCTAAATTTTCTTTTAAATATTGTAGTGATAAAATGATAAACTGCAAAGTGTTGAATATAGTATCTTTTTATAAACTAATCAAAACCCAAAGCTTTTATGCTTCTTGGTTCTCACTGTTGTATTCTATTTCCATGATATCAAAGTTCAAATCAAAATTAAGTCTCAATCGGCCTAGTTCATCAAATAAGAGAGTAACAGAATTACAAAAAGAAAACAATACATAGTTTTTGTTATTAATAAAGTCACAATTTGGAAGTAAATTATGTAACTTTGGTTTCTTACTGTGTATCTTTACACTTTCATGATAATATAATGATTTACTAGGCTTGGGCTTCTTTCTAATACAAACAATACAGTTTCTTACACCAAGCCACCTTGAATGATGTCATATATCAAATTAAGTCCTTTCCCTTTTAATCTGCCTTTCATCACTAAAGCTTTTAATAACTCCATGTTCTCCAAGAAGAGAAATCATATCCATTCTATTTTTATTTTTACTGTTACATAATATTCCAATTTTAAATTAATTAGGCGTTCACCTAGTCTGACTTTATAGGTTGTATTTATGTATGTTATTTGTCTACTTGGTTGCCCTTTTCAACTCTAATAATTCCCAAATGTCAATAAATTTACTAGGATTCTTAGCTTTTCTTATTAAATGGCTTTGCGTTGTGGAAAATTCTGCAGCTATAAAAAGAAGTAATTATATCTCACAGTATATGGTTGCGAGATCACTGTCTGAATCAGAGAAAATGTGTGTAACTTAGCAAGCCAATTTAGACCTTGGATTGTAATGTGGGGATGATGCTTCTATGCCCAGGGTAATTACGGCGTAGGGTAAAGCCAGGTTTTCCATTCTGGAATAAGGCAGGACATTAAGATAAAGAAAGCTAGCTCAACAATCAAGGCAGTATATACTGTGTCCTGTAGTAATGAAAATGCCTTTTCTTTTTCTTTTTCACGCTTCTAGGCTGTGTTCAAGGACACACAAGGGCCATCATGTTCTTGTTCTTTGCTTTTTCAGTCTTCCAACATTGCCTTCTCACTTCTTCACTTTCTCATTACCCTAGGTTACTTAGAAAAATGCTGAATTAACTGTGGTACTAACATCTTACATGCTAATTTCTATTTCAAGAACAAGTTTTTAATGTCGTGATTAAAAATAAAATCAGAATATGACTCAAAAATAGGCAAAATATGGGCCTCTACCTTGTATTTACTCTCTCTCTCTCTTTTAAGAGAACTCATTGGCATTCTGTGCTTTTGACTGTGGTATCTAAAAACCGTGTTATAAGATATTAAAATTATTTTAGAAGGTAGATGGTTTTGCTAAATTAAGATTGAATTAAAATTTAAAACTAGAAGCAATTGAATTAGTTTTAATCCTGACCCAGAAATATGTAGAATTTCCATTTCTCATTGAAGGTATGAACTCCGCACCAGACAAAATGCATATATATAGTAAAGTATAACATTGTACAAACTTTCAAAACACTTGTACAAACTGGATCAACAAAGTTAGCTGATAAACTGGGATTATTTCAAAAGGCCAATGCCAAGAACTGAAGTCCGGTGCTCTGATTCTAGCTCCAGCACAACCTCCAGCTGTCGATGTCCCTTATTGCTTTTGCTTTTGTATGTTTGTGTGTACATACCTACTTGAGTAGATACCAGAAGGATACTGGGCCTTTGCCATCTTTGCCATCTCACTTTGCTTTCCTAATTAACACCACCCTTTCCTGATACTAACCTACAGTCTTTGCCATTTCTTATCCCTGGCATTATCTGCTCTTTATTCAGTGATATTCCCAAATGCTCATTATATGTTGACTTCTAAGATTTTTCATTTCAGCTTTTTTCTTTTCTTAACGGCAAGGGCTAATGTGAACCTCTAAAATACGCGTCTTCTCTCTAAAAATGCTTCTGTAAGCTAAAAATCTAAGAATACCTTTGGGTTCTAAACACTCATTCATGTTGTCGAATCAGTTATCAGGTTATGCAAGTTTACCTCTTATGCATTTTTGGGTTAAAACAGGAAACCTTTCCCAGTGACGTCTCCCTAAACATCTCTCAC
This sequence comes from Ctenodactylus gundi, assembly GCA_004027205.1. Lineage (NCBI taxonomy): Eukaryota > Metazoa > Chordata > Mammalia > Rodentia > Ctenodactylidae > Ctenodactylus > Ctenodactylus gundi. Next base: position 637,524 of record PVKB01000613.1, read on the forward strand.
CTGAACCAGTGCAAAGCCTTCTCAGGACTCTCATTGCTTCTATGATTCCTCCCTTCAAACCTATTTTCCAAACTAGCACTGCAGTCATTGGTCAGAAGTGTAAGTAATACCAAACTCTATCCTCATGCCAGTGAACTGTTATTACATGTAAAATAAAATTTAGGTTTCTTAGGAATCTGTGGCCGATTAAATTCTACACCACTTACCTGCCTCTTTGGTTACTTCCCATCTTCTGCTCCTAGCCTTTTCCTTTTAGCAGAATGCAGAACGGTGTGTTTGCTCATGTGTCCAGCAATCTTCGTATTCTTATATTTCCCTACAGTATGAACAAGGTGGAATATTTTGATTTATAATTAGAAGATAGAGACAACTGAAGCCCAGAGATATTTAAAATTGCATCACGCCTACATCATAAAGGTGGCAAATGAAAGGGCAGGTGTTGGAATCAAGCAGTCTGGTTTCAGAACTGTCTCTGCACCCGGCTTTGAGTTGCATGTCCCCTCTCTTGCACTTGGTCTTCTTTCTGTCTAACAGTACTCTCCACTCCAAAGAGCTTTCTCACAAACTTGGCTTTGTTTCTAAAAACTTTTTTTAAAAAATTTTTGATAACTCTTTGACAAAAGAGTTGATCTTCAGGGATATCAGTATATAGAATGTTTTTCAATTCTGTGTTACACATATTTCACATTTTAACATACTAATATCAGGATGTGTCTTACAATCAATGGTATGATATTGCTTAAGTAACAGGAATTTCTTCTTAGGGAAACCTAAAATTATTATTTATGCAACTTGCAACCAGCATACCAGTAAAATTGGATAAAATATTGCCGCTGTTAGAATCAAGCATCAATGTTGACACTAAATGTCTCTAAAGGCTAACCTAAAAAGGGAGAAAAAACCTTTCATATACCCGAGGAGGAAGATGGGGCACATCTGGAGAAGACGTTCTTGGCTTCTATGGATGGTGGCTTCTAACTTGAATGCGTACCCACTTCATTTTAAGAGGTTGTGGAAATGTAGGTCATGAGAATCTGTTTCTTGGGATCTTGCAAAGATCAGAAGTCTTTGTTTTTATTGGGGATGCTCAGGATTATGAGTCAGGCAATCCACGCCTTGAGGCTCACTGCCTTCAGGACTGTGAAGCTGTGTGTAGTATTTAGCACACAAATACAGCTGTGATTGAGTAAGGGTTAATATAGAGGACAATACCAGTACTGACGTCATTCCATGGAAGATGCACGGGAATGATACATACATGCTATCTTGTGTAGCATGTGTTGAAAGGAAAAGAGAGCATGTAATCTGAAAAGGCTGCAACATAGGATGAGAAAAGCCAAAATAACACAGCCTAAAGGTGCCCCTTGAATCTAAAATAATTGAGGAATAGACTGCTAACAAATTCTGTTTCAGGTAGCCCTCACAGAATGTTACATACATTTCATAGATATGTGTATTTTATTAAACTGTGAGTCTAACAGGCATAGCTTATGTCTTTAGCCTGCTGTAGATACACACAATGTACTTTCACACACATAGTTTCTTAATGAAGTGTGACACTACCTTGAGGACACTACAGATACTGTGAGCTAAAACATTCAGCCCGAGGACTGTTAAAATATTTATGTAATTTAGTTTTTTGCTTTGATAATGGCAATTGTAAGTCATATTCAATATTTCTGTTCTGTGTTGTTTTCCCTAATAAGGAATTTCTTGAACATAGCTTGAGTAACCCTGATATAAAATATACACATTTTGCTTTCTAGTAATTTCTTCTGCAGGTGCAACAAACTCATGTGTATTAGTAGCCATTTTCTACTGACTTAAATCTGTTTTTAGCCAACTAACAACTTAAGGGACAATTTTTAGTTTGAATTGGTAAGTCAGCTATCACATCCTTTCATTACTAAAATTATACAGCTGGATTAATATGAAAAGGGAAATGTTCCATCAGTTGTTAGCACAAAGTAGTTCACTAAATCGTGAAAATCAGTTATCATCCCAAGTATGTATTTCTCCAGAATTGTTGCTCTACAGATTTACATCAGTATATGCTGTATTCTTAACTCACAGTAAATTTATTAAATGCTATTGAAATCAGTAAGGAAGTTTTCAACAAGAAATAGTCAGAGCTTAAGGAACCCAAAGCAAACTGGTAATTTTCTACATTATATAACATCTGTGACTCTAATCTTCTTACTTTTATAATATGTCAAATTCCTATTGAGTTAAAAATAGAAAGCCCATTTTCACCGAAGGTATCAATAAACTGATAGCTCTATATTTTCTATGAGAATGAATGTTTATAATGATGGCTTCAGGGCACTGTAAGATTCCTCCAAACTAGTGGAGAAAGGTTGCATTATGTTTACATGGTTTTAATAGCTAATGAGTTTTCTTATCTTGCAGTTATTCAGCCATGTGCCCTTGAACGGTATAGATGATGTCTGATTAATTGGGATCCCTCTTCACTAGTCAGACATCTTTCCTCAAAACAATGTGGATGAATGATGACTTATTAGAATTAAATACAACTTCATTTATGCATTTTTAAACAACACAGCACCTTTAAAGACATGATCTCTTTAAATTCAAGGTTTAGGATTTTTTCTGGTAGTAAAAGCTAAGTGAGAAAAATAAAACTTCCAACCGTAACTTCCATCTCTTTTCTAGGGATCCATTTTCCCCCATTTTATTCATATGTACAAGCGCAAAATTTAAGGTTTACAATGAAGTTGAGCATTTTGTGCACATATGTATCTTGTCAAGGTGACAAGGACTTTCCCGCTCTCCTTTTGTCGCTCTCCCTAGGGATCCATTTTTTTTTTACCTTGCACTTTGTTCCATCTCGATTATCAAAGAACAAAGTAATATGCTTTATGAACATTTTCAGGCAACCAGAAATAGTAAAACGAAATTAAAGCTCAATCTGTTACTCATTTTATATTTCGTGTCATCAATCTTTCCCTTTTTACTCATCCTATTTTCTCAGTCTATAAATATTCTCAAGTTTTATTACCTTAAATTTTTTCTTTAATTTTTGTTTTTGCTTTTTGCTCAAAATAACAGCACACCTGTCGCTATCCTCAGTGGCCAAATTTTTTGAAATGAATTGTATATTCACTGTTCCCAATTTCCTTGATCTTCCATTTACTACTCAAGTCATTTCAATATACACAATTTCACCCTTTCTGATCTTGTCTGCATGACTGCATCCCTTGGGCTCTCTTCTGTGTAACTGGACCAATGTGCCAGTGTTGACAGTTTTCTCTTTGCTAGAGTCCTTTCTTCCTTTTACTGCAGAGGGTATTCTGACTTACATTTCCCTTATTTTTCATTTCCTCTTTCTCAGTATTACTTTCTCTTTTGAGTACTTTCATATATCAATTCCATCTTCTCGTCCAGTCCTATGACTGTATTTACATCAGGGTATTTCAAACCATTCAAGTAGTCACTTTGTTTCAAACCTCTCCTCAACCTGAGTTTTGATAGCCAACAAGGCATTTAAGTAAATGCCTCATAAGTGCTGATAACTTAGTGTGCCCAAATAATCTCCCACTGTTTGCTTTCACATACCCTCAAAATGTTGTTAGCCCCCGAGTCTTGTAGGTAGTACCACGCCAGAGTCCATCCATCATTTATCTTTACAGCAAGCTTGATCGCCTCTATTTATTGTCCCCAGTGACCTTCCTATCTCTGATTTACCTTTCTTCCCACTATGTCTCCTCATGAACAACCTCCAAACCATGTTACTGCTCTGTCTCTACCCTTCATTGGTGAGACAATATTCCCGTCCAGAGGCCAGAACCAGAGATTTTAATTCCTCATCAGACATATTCTTTCAGCCATTGTTTAGAGTTGTGTTCATTTTGTGAAGTGTCTGATTAGAGTTTAGCAAAAATTTGTAATCCAAAAGGGACAAGGCACACGATGTTGGAGTCAAAGGATAGTCTCCCCAAAGTAGTGTATAGGAAATGTGGTTCAGTGCTGGGGCGAGGAGATTTTCTGGGAGAACTAGCAAGATCTGTAGGAGCTCATTATCTGCTTTTTACAGTGTTGGTGTGCTGAAAGAACCTCATGTGATGACTCATGAGTGAACACACTGTTCTCCCAAGTTTCTTAGTCTTCTGATTACCTAAATTCTAGCAGTCAAATATCTTTAATATCTAGCCCCAACTCGTGTATTCAACCTGTCTCCTGCCATTTCTCTTTAAATAAATATGAATCTGAAATATCTGTGATAAACAACTTAAAAGTTAAAGGATTTATTTGGACTCATAGTTCCAGAAGTTTCCACCCGTGGTCGCTTGGCCTTATTGCTGTGAGCGTATAGCAGCATGGTACTGTCACAGCTTAGGCGCATGTTGAAGGATGCTTCTTCTTTCGGTGGCTAGGAAGTCAAGAAAGACAGAAAGTAAGAAACAATATTCCTTTCAAGGCACAGCTCTATTGAACCAACTTCCTTTCATCAGGTCCCACGGTCTAAAGGTTCTTGCACCTCCCGACAGCACCAGAGATTGGTGACAAAGGGAGACGTCCACATCCAAACTGTGGATTGGTAAATCACTCATTCATCTTCAGTCGGTGTCATCTGAAATATCTGTGTGCAGGCTTTCTCCTCTCATTCGAATTCCTCTAACAGCTTGCTTGTTTAGTAGCTTGACCTGCACAGCCGTCTTGGTAGAGTACATACCATTGTTTTCGCCTTTGCAAAAGTACTTCTAGTGATTTGTTAAGCAAATGTGTGCCACCTGAGTTAGCTGCTGAGGAGACATTTCTCGTCCACGGAATAAACCTCAAGTTTCCATCACAGTGCAGGTGTCTGTTTCTTAAAGTATAGTAATTTCCCCAGGTCAATTCCCATTTCTTCTACTTCTCCAGTTTTAATCATACGTTATCTGATTTCTCATCCTTTTCCTAGGCCCTTTGGGCTGACGATGTGCTACGACTGTCTTCCAGTTGAAAGGTTTAGTGTTGTTTCCTCCATACTGCTCATAAATCTTGATCCCACCCATTCCTCTACCCCCAAAGGCGAGCTCTGTCCTTCAGTGTCAGGTAGGATTTCAGGCCAGAATCCCTGATAAACCGCCATTTTCCTGGAATGGGATCTCTAGTGTTGAACCTGTTGCTGAATACATCCTTCCCTGCAGAGTGTTTGGAATTTGTTACACTCACAGTAATATTTGTTGGATTAGATAGAGAAACTCTGAAGTAAACTGTAGAAACCTTATTTTCTGTTTTTACTTTTGAGCCAGCAATGTTGGAGTAGTATCATCAAATTAAAGACTGTAACCCTCCCCACCTTGTATATTATATGGAGATAAAAGAAGCTCAAGAGCTTATTTTGGTATCTTATCTGCACTGCAGATGGGTGCTTTCTAACATCCGTGTTTGATGAAAAAGGCCTGGAGATAGCATGTACCTTGGCGATGTGTGTACCTAAAGCCTGAGATACTTAAGAGCTTAACCCCAGGGTCCCCAGTGCCTGGTGCCTAGACATACTTTCTTTAATCAGTTCCCCACTGGTAGAATGAGGGAAGCAGGCTTTGAAAGATAAACATTATGTTATCCATCCCCAGGCAGAGTTGCTGCTGGGTTTGTCTCCTGCTTAGATGGCCTGCTCAGAAACTCAGGCATGCTGAATTACACAGCAGGCAAGACCATGGAGCGTTCTGTTTGGGGGATTGAGTTCACATTTTCTAGCCACTTGTCACGCTGTCCTTTGCAACTTCTAATAAAAAAGTGAGCTTCAGATGTTCCATTGTTTAAAAGGCTATCATGATTCAATTGTGGGGTTCTGATGGAGTAGGGAGCTGGTTCTGTTTGCAGCAAGGTCTTTAAATTATATGACGGTTTCATTTGGTGAAGAGAGATAAGGGGTTTTAAGAAAGGCCACTAACACTAATTTTATTCCTTTCCTCAATTTTTGTTGTCAGTAATATAAGGGATCAAAGATACATATGAAATATTTACCCACTCTAGGAATATGAACTCAAAAAGAGTCAAAAATGGTAAGATACAGAAATAGCGCAGAAGCAAGTCAGTTACATTCAGTGACACATGATGAGCCAGTAAGTGTGATGAGTGTTCAGAGGGATGTGGGTCCCATCTTGGAGTGGCCTTCCATGCTTGTTTTCCATATCTGGGGTCACTGATTTCCAGTTAGACTGACCGGCCTGCAGCCCACTGACCACTGTCCTGAGCCCCGACCCATTCTGACTTGGCCTCCATAGACTCCATGCAGTTGTCTGTTGCTTTTCGCACCATCTAGGAGGAACTGCAGCAACTACTGAGTTCTGTTGTTCAGAGTGGTACCGCTTCTTCATGCTGCCTCCCACTCTCAGAAGCAGGCTACGCAGCCCGTGCTGCTGAACCTGAGCTGCTGCAACGTTTCTCCTTTCTTAATGTGTGCCTTCTGCTTCCTTACTGGTACCCCTGTGATGTAACTCCCCGTTCTTATCCTTGAGTCCCCTCATTCATGCAAGTCTTGCTCACACCAATGCAACCTACTTGAATTTCACGGTTTCTAAAAACAAAGGTTGACTTGATCTCCTTTTTGAGGGACTGCGGGTTAACTTGAGTACTTGGGAAATGTTTAGCTGTTTGCAGTTGTGCACTAGCAAATAATTAGAAAACGATTTCTAAACAGTGGATTACATGTATCCATCTGAGAACAAGTAATGCTTTCCATTGTATAATATTTCATAGCTCTATTCAGTTTAAATTGACTTCCAACAAGCTGCACATATGTAAAGTATAATATCTTATGTAATTTGATTTGAGCTATGTATCTGTAGAAGTGTTATCATAATCATGATTTTCTTAGTTCCTTTGCTTCAATTCTCCCCCAGTCGTCCCCTATGCAACTACCACTGTGGTTTCTGTCATTATTACTATACACTCCCTAGAATTGCACTTAAATGAAATCAAATACAGCATGCACTGTATTGTTTTTCTGCTTCATGTTTGATTAATTCCCACTATGAGCTTTGTTATTAAGTGATAGACATCTAGGCTGTGAAAAAGGCCTATGAAGGTGGCTATCAGCATACTATGGCAATTTGTAGATCTACTACTTGAGAACAAGATGGCATCCCTTTAACATTTCAAATGTGCAGTGTTTTTTAAATTTTTATATAATCAAAATATTACATTGTTTTTTAGCTCAAGTTTGAAATCCATCGTGAAAGCTTACTTTTAATAATATATAGCAATATGCCTGGCAGCAGCATAATACAGTTTGCTACACATAGTACATGGTACCTTTATCATATCTCTATCATGTTAGTAGCTAATCAAGCCATAAAATATTTTGCACCTAACTACAGTATATATGAGTAGAATTAGCATGTCCACATTAGCTCAAGTGCCCAGTTATTAGCCCCCTGTCTCTTTAGAATACTGTATGTATAGAAATCAGATCTTTTCATTGTGGAACACTTAAACTCTATCCTAAAAACATTCAGACACATTTGTGTTCTCACTTTCTAAAATACTCTTTAATCAGCATTGTGTTCACTATATATTTGATTGGCTTTAGCCATTGAATTATGTAATTATAGAGAAAGTTTTAGTGTATCTTGTTAGTGTATTAGCTACAGGAATAATAGATTTAATGTTTCTTTTTCATTTTGAGAAGAAGGAATAGCATTTTCTGAGGTAGAAACTCTTGGGTGTGCTTGAGTTTCTTGGATATGATTACAAAGTCAAATAGCAGTTGAAAGTCAACAGAATTGTTCTCTTAGAAATCTGCCACCTTGGGGTCAAAGGTTATATTAGGTCATGAATCAACCTAGGAAATAGAGGTGGAGAAACTCATTTATAGAAAATGTTCACCTTTAACCAGCCCTCTATGGCCCAACTAAATGAGGAGATAAGTAGAGCAGATAATAGAAGCTGACCAAATAAAATCTCAGATGAGAATCCCAAGTTATAGGTCATATTTTTATGGTATAGTTGTGGTTCTTATCATATGGCAAATAAAATTTGAAAGTCACAACTGTAACGTTAAGATGCTAAAAAAAAAAGAATAAAAGAGATGGCAATGTTACTAATATGGAGACTTGGGAATGGTTTCCTCAAAATGTAAACACAGCTAACTCGGTCATCTTTGTTCTTTTTCACTGTTCTGTATTGTCTTAAAGTGCCAAAACTCATGTAATAAATGCCTTTTTGTGGAGATCTTCATATAATATGAAGAGAGCAGAAAATATAGTAATACTAATAACTATTCATGTAAGTCTTTTCTTCCTAAAATCAGAAAAAAAGCACAATAATGACTTATAAATTTTATAGTACTTACCTTCATTTCAGGGAACCTGTGATTGAAGTTTCTTACAAAATTCAAGAAGCACAGTTATTTTGACTAGAGAGAAGTTTGAATCAATCAGAAAAATAACCCCTTTGAAGAAAATACTGGAGGTTTGTAGCATTTTTAAGGCTTAGAATCTTTCTGAAAGATAATTATAGGTCTCTAGGATCATGTTACAGATGATAGGCTATGAGAATGTCATTTCTCTGCTTCATTGTACTGAAGAATGAAGAGACATCTGAAACGCAATCCAGTTAACAATTGACTCTTTGGTGACATTAGTCTTTGGGGGAAATATGTGTATGCGTGTGTGTGTGTTTAACCTGAAGATGTCATCAAATCACATGCAGTGAATTAATTACACAAGTTAAATAGTAGTCTAATAGTCTCTTTAAAAGTACATAGTGTTGCTTCCTAGACATCACTGACACTGATTGTTGTAATATCCCAAGCCTGCGCTGTAAGATTCTGATTCTTGACATCCTGACCTGCTCTTTCCTGGGACCATTCTCCCAGAAGTATACCCACAGATACTCTTGTGTATAACGTATTCTTCCCAGGGTCTCTCCAGTTTGTCTGTCTCAGAAAATTTCATTTTCCCTGGAAGGATTCTGACAGGTAGTATTAGAAGAGTGCGCTTTGTCCTCTGGGTGGTCACAACGTGTGCTTTCATTTTCTGCTTAGTTCTTTCCTGGCAGCTAAAAGATAAGCAGAGAAATGACATTCTCGTAGCTGACCATTGCAGTGGGGCATTAGGTCTTCCCTTTGCTGCTTTCTTACAGTTTTCTGGGTGGTTCTTGGGACTTAGCATCTTCTCCTTATCAAACTGTTTCTTGATTTTTGCAAGTACCACGAACCACTATTTCTATTTAAGTGATGCTATATTCTCAGTAATTACCTTTTCTCTGTGTGCATTGGAGAGCATACTGAAGGACAGGAAGAAGACCATTGGGAGAAGAGAAGACCATGGTGGAGGAGGAGGAAAATAAGTAGGGAGCACTCACATTCATATCTCAGGTTATATTCCTGCTACACGTTGTCTCTCCTACCCCTGTAGGGTCTTCAGACTCAAGAACCATATTCTGTTCACTTGTACAACCACAAAATCTAGTAAGTAGCAACTTTTCAGTTAAAGTTTTGAGTTAATTAATGTAGATGTGAACACTCATGATGTATGTGTATTGCATATGTGTCTAGAATAATAGCACCTGTGTTCAAGAAGGAATAAAACAGAAAACAGAGGACGCACCAAGTGATACTTTAATTTCTCAGACATTTTAGACATGAAAAATAGATTCCAGATAGTTTTCATAAGATAATACTGAATAGGAGAATATGTAAACCACTTCACTTCTGTGAGAGTGATACATAGAAGCTGTGCATGTTTACTGTAAACGTCATGAGTTTGTGGACCTGGGAAGCCATCAGTATTTTCAAGGCCATAAACATATCTATATCTCTAAGTTTCTTCTAGCCTTTGTTATTTTTCTTGTTTTATTTTTGTTTTATAATGACTGTGTTAGCTTTCCATTGCTATGACAAAATACCTGAGATAAATCAACTTTAGAAAGGAAAGATATGTCCTGGCTCACAGTTTGAAAATTTTCAGTTTATAGACATCTCAGTCGTGTTGGAGACTGTGGAAAAACAGCAGAACATCATGACAATGGGAGCATATGCTGGCAGAGCCTGTTTACCCCACGGAGGCCAGAAAGTACAGAGAGGGAGGAAGAAGGGCTGGGATCCCAATGACCTGCCCTCTCCCCACTAGTCCCTGACTTCTAGAGTTTCTACCACCCCCTGATAATGCCAACAGGCTAGTGACCACATAGCCTTTGGTGAGTATGGCAGACCAAAACCATAACAGTAGTATTTACCTTCTTGGAAATTTTAAGCATATGCTGTATTGTAGATCTCCAGAAATTAACTTTCATAACCTAAACTTCATATCTTGTAATCACCATCTTCTCATGCGTGCTCCTACCTGCCCTTGACGCCACTATTCTATTTTACTTTGGTGAATTTGACTACTTTAGGTTCCACAAGTTAACTTGAACAATATTTAGCTTTTTGTATCTGGCTTACTTCAGTCAGTAGCATGCCCACCCTGTCTATCTCTTTTGTCACAAATGACAAGATTTCATTTGTTTTTAAGGCTAAAAGATACTGTGTGTACATACCACAGTTCTCTATGCATTCCTACATTGATGTTTCAATTGGTTGGCTGCCTTGGATAATGCACATGTAGTAGAAATATCTTTGGACATAGTGAGGTCATACTGTGGTCAGTTGCTTTGGCTGTATGTTCAGAGTCGGATTGCTGGAGCATATGGCAGATCTATTTTTAATTTTTTGAGGGACATTCACGCTATTTTCTATACAGCCATACAAATTTATATTCCCACCAACAGAGTAGAAGACTTCTATTTATTTCCTATATTTTTGCCAATATTTTTATGTTGCTTATTTGTTTTTTGACCATAGCCATCTGTTGTGGTTTGGATCTGGAATGCCCCCCCCCCCAAGTCTCATGTATTTGAATGTTGTAGATTGTCTATTTAACCATGTGCTGTTAGGAGATTGGGGCCAAGTCTAGGAGTGTGGATTAATGGCATGTAAATTGGATTAAAGGCATGTAAGTTGGATTACAGGCGTGTAGTGAGGGCTTACCACACCTTCCACACCTGGAGCCAGGAGGGGCTGATCACTGGGATGAGATATGGTAGGATATATAAGCTGCTTCCTGCCTTTCTTGGAGGACTAATCTCAACTAGTCTCAACTTGCCTTGACTTGGTTTTCTGTTTGCGATGTTGTGAGAAGCTGCCTTCACCCCTGCCTCTGCCATGTCCTTCCATTGCTGCTGGCCTCTCCTGAATGGATTGTGACTTCTGAAACTGTGAGCTAAAATAAACCTTTCCTTCTCTAAATTTGTGGATGTCAGGTATTGAGTCATAGCAAAGGAAAAGTAATAAGACACCATCCTAAAGGAATAAGGTATTATATCATTGTGTTTTTAATTTGCATATCCCTAATGGCTAGTGATATTAAATATCTTTTTCTAACAGCTTTGATAATAGCAACATTGACCCGTTTATAGGGACAGAGTCCTCAGTACCTAATTGCCCTATAGCACCCTACTTTTAACCCTGTTACTTTGGGAAATAAATTTCTAAAACATGAAATTTGGAAGAATCATTCCAGCCACAGTAGGAATATTAATAGCAGTAACAAAGAGAATCAAATGCATTATGATTTACATATAATAAAAGTTTCTTTTTAATGTAATTGTCCAAAGTGTTTCTGATTAGTGGAAAATACAGAGACACCCACCCTTAGATTTTGTCTACTGCTCTTTTTCTTCTGCCTCTTGTGACCTTGATAACTACATCCAATCAGAAGAAAGAGAAGAAAATGGTTAGAGGCAGCAAGCCTGCTTGCTCAAGCCTTGGCCACTCATACGGCACTGACTGGAAGTGTAGCTGTGGGCCCATAAAGAGGACAAGGATGTCTGAACTGTGTGGAAGCATTGTCTGTCACAGTTAGCTAACTATTTGTGTTCTTTCCATGAATTCAGTGCCATATCAGCAGGTAATATGACTATTGTCTTCTACAAAACTAGATATTAAATATATGAGTAGTAAAATACATAGTCAGTGAGGTAGAATTTATCATTTTCCCTGCCTTTTTAGTAAATTTTGTTTTTCTTGGAAAGACTTAGAGGCTTTAGGGACAGCATGCCACTGGGGCACAGATAGAGGCAATTTATTGGGAGATTTTTTTTTTACTTTTTAATCATCTTCTCTAAGAAGTTAGAAGTATATTGTGTTTAATTTTATAATTGTGCATTTTAGACATTTTATGTATAATGTTTGATATAGTTTTAGCTAAATGGTGGGACAAATTTAGTGCTAACAATTTATCTTTATAGTTCCAAATTTAAGTTTCAAAGTAGTGTTGTTATCATACATTTGAAACAAAATGTGGATTAAATAAAAATAGTGTGACAATTATCAATGCATATCATATTCTCTATACTACAATCACCCAACAAAGGAGTAGGGTAGCTAATCTTTTGGTCCTGCCACTCTGGATTTTCTCTTTGATTTTAAAGTCTAAAGATCTTCCTTGTTTTATGCTAGTCATCGTGGGCTAAGGAGTTTAAAGACCAACTATACTTGTTTTAAATCTGTGCAATCATTTCCTTTGAAGAAATACAAATTCCTTTTAGTGATGCCCTTGGATTACATTGAAACCCCACTATGTGAATCCAGATACTTTCCATTCACGACTCGGCTCTAGTTGTCGAGGATGAACTCATTAGAGTTCACCAAACATTTTTTGAAGCCTGTTGTGCACCAGGTTGTATTCCAGAAGCAGAAAAACTAAAAAATGAACAAGGCAGGACCTGGCCTTGTAAATCCTCGCGTTTTACCTTGACAGGTGAATAAACATTGCCACATTCACACTGCAGCTCAGTAGCCCAGGCGACTGGGAGTGACGTCCTGGATTAGCAGGACTTGTAAAGAATCTTGGAAATGCATTTGATAAGTCAAAATGGAAGAAAGGTATATGATACAAAGAAGGAGCCTCACAGAAACTGCCCTGTAGAGGGAGGATGGGGGTGGCACGGGCAGGACGCACGCGCGCCAGGGGAGCTGTGACACGGGCGCTGCGAAGGAGGACAGTCGTCCTGAGGCAAGATGGTCTTCATCATTTTCTTGAGACACTATTTTATATACAGGGTGCATACGAGCTAATCCTTTGACCCATTCTGATTTTAGGCATGAACTTTATTTTTTGTGTAAATTCTTTTCAATTATAAAACCAATTAATTTAATTTAAACATGTATCAAGTGAAATATATACAAAAACATGATGCTACTGATTGCAGATAACTGATAATTTATTCATGAAAAGATATTTACACAATGAAATAATATCTTATTCATGATTTTGATTCTTTTTGAATGCTATTTATCACAAGCATTTTCCCATGGCATTAAGAACATATATTGCATTCCATTTCATACAGATGTTATGATTTGTTTAGTTATTGCTTCTTTTGTGAACTTCGATGATTTCCAGTGCATTTGCAGCTGAAGACTGGAATAGTGTAGATAAAAGAGGCCTTTCACCTGCTTCATATTGTTGACCAACACTAAGTTGCCAGAAGGACAGATCCTTACACAGCCTCTGTGAAATGTTAGACCCTGCCCCAGAGCAGTAACAAGGAATTCCTAAAATTACATTACGTGTTTGACACAGAAAACAATAAGTAGGCTCTGCCATCTTTGTTCCGATATAGATTGTTCTTTTTTTTTGGTACCTTATATCATCTCTCCTATAACTATACACTTTTTTTAAAAAAGATAAAGAAAATAGAAATGAAGTGTGTGTGTGTGTATGTGCACGTGAGCGCATATGTGTATGTGTATAAATGATAATATATTGGAAACTACAGCTTGTCCCTAAAATCACCATACATATGGAAAACAAAGAACTGAACCTATGTATATAGGACTGAACCTATATTCTCTGTCTTTTGACCAACTCCTCATACACATATAAAATATTAAAATATGAGTCTGTTAATTTTTTCTATGTATGCCACATTTTGGAACTTCTGTTAATTCAGGAAAAAGATAAAATACCTAATAGTTAGTAGCCAAATAACTACCAGTTTCCCTTCTTCCTTTATTTCTTTTATTATATCAGACAATCAAAAAACATGAACTGAAAAAGTTTCCTTTTTAAGATATATTGCTCAAGTACAGAAGGAGGCTGATTCTGTAAGATCGAGCATTTGGGATGGGAGGTCCTTTGATCTAGCTTTGGGGTTATCTTCAAGGTGAATCTGGTTGCTAAAACTGGTCTGATTGATCATGAGAAAACGGGTTGTTAAAATGAACACAAAATATAATTAGTCTGGAGAACGTTTGATTAAGTGACCTCTTATTGACAGGGCCAGAAAGTTTCCATCAGTGTGTGTAGCCAGTGTGTGTAGCTAGAGCTGAAAGCTTCTTATTCAGATACATGGAAACAGGAGTATTGCATCTCTTTGATTATTGGCATCTGAGAGCTCATTTTACGCAGAACAGTATTTCATGTGATACAGGTTTGTCAGTTAGTTTGCAAATAAATTCAGAATAGCTACTTTGGCTGTCATCTTCCCATTCCTGGTATGCCATTCAAAGATCATTTTCCTGGATAACCAGTAGCTGAGCACAAGAAATACATAAAGCATTTTGTAGCACTATATTAATAATTACAAAATTTGCAGTATATACAAAAACACTCCAGCTCTCTTGTTCCTACTGAGTAGTTCTAGAAAATCAGCTTCTTTCTTCTGGAAATGATCTTAAAGTTGCTCAATTATATGACCTAATTTTTGGTGTTAGGAAGCGTTTCTCAGAAACAGGGATGAAGATTCCTGTTTCAACCTTAAGACCAGTCTGCTTAGTGTTGTAGAGCTAGTAGATACTGCACATTTGTGTTCTCTTGGGGAGGTGGGGGGCAAACAGTCATATCCTCTAGAAAAAGCCTCCTTTCAAAGTAGGTACTTGATCACAATGTAATAAGTGAATAGATTCTTAAAGTAATTTGCCAGAATTTGTAGGAATGAAGCTAACAGGTTGTGTTCTGTTGTGTCCAGGGCCTACCTTGCATTGCTCTTGGTCCATTGGAGTTTCAGGTTAACTAGCATCAGCTTCCTGAATTCATGTATCTGTGCATCTCTAGGCCACCTGACATTGAGCTTATTGTGTGAATCATTTCTATTCATCCTAAATCTTCATGAAATTATGAACTCTGAAACATATTTTCATAATGCGTAGCATGTGTTTTTAAATGACAAATGTGTAATAAATACTTGCTACATAAATGAACAAAGCTATTCTAGGATTGCACATCAACAGCGTTGTGATAAGTATAGAAGCAGCAAAGATATTTGGTAAGCTTTAAGATTTTTTTTTTTAGAATTTTCTTTTTTGTTCAACTTGAGGCTCATATATTACAGGGAATTTCACTTCTATGTTGCTCCCCAAGGGATAATTTCTTTTTTGCCTCTATAATCTCAACTTTAAGAGTTTCATCCAGTCAGGTAATGCTAGTAGCAACTGCAATAATAAGTTTTGCTTAGGTTTTCTTCCTACCTCCAGCCCTAATATTTTTTTTTTTAGTTTCTGTCTTGTTTCTTCTTTATCATTTAAATATCACTACTAGTTGAATGCTAACATACACACCATTTATTAAATGAGGTTTCTAAAGATTTTTAAAAATAGTTTTATATTGCTTAAAGGAAAGAGACACAGCTAAAGTTATCAAACAACATGGAAGGGCTTGTTTTGAGGAACAGTCGCCACCTGACTCACGCCTGTTCCCTTCCTCATTCTTAAAAGGAGTTTCTCATTTCAAGTCAAAAACCAGAAAACACCTGAAGAACAATGTTCTCATGTCCCAGCGATGGCATAAGAACAGCCCCATACTGAAGAATGCCTCGTCTCTGTTTAAGATGACTGACACAGGTGCCCGGAGCTTTAGGGCCTCAGGACACAAGCTGCTAGGAGAACTGCTTCCCATTATTTCCTGTCTTTGCTGTGCTTTGTGTAATCAGCTTTGTCAGGAGTTAATTATGCACTTCACCCCTCTCCCAGCCTCTCTCGGGCCTCCTTCCATCTTCCCTCTCTCATTCATCTATCTTCTGGCTTTTCTCACTGTCCAGTTTTATATCTTTGAAACATTTGTTTTTCCTGAAGTGTCTAATCAGCAGTGATGTTTTGATTACTTTCCCTCATGTATTCCTGGCTTCTCCTTCATACCCTCCAGTGTATGGAATATTCTGTGTCAGTCTACATTCAGTCAGGAAGATGAAGCTATGAAAAATATCCTAGGAATGAGAAATTTTATCTAGAAATCCAACCTGACACAGATATGGGAGGGGCCGGGAGAATAAAAATCTTCAAGGCCAGAGGATTTGCAAACATTCCTTATTCACTTCAGCCTTAGGATTGATGGAAAAACCCAAGTTCATAGGAACCTGTGCCACTACTACTGTTAGTCATGTCTTCCCAAGAATAATGGCTTCTGCTTTACTTCTCTCTGATAAATCTCAGAAATTCCTCTCATTGTTTACCTAACACAAATTCATATGCAGGGAAAGGATTTTGGGAAAAGTAGTCCTTAGCTTTAGTACTAGAAAGTCATTGCTAACATATATCCTGTAGTGCTTTTCCCCAAGATACGTACCTCCTAAAATTCTCCTTCAATATAAAATAGACTCTGAGCAGAGGTTTGATGCACCATATAAAAAGGAGTCAAGAAAATTAATTAGGATTTCATATTAACTCTGGAGGGAGATGAAAGTGATATGGATTGGAGCAACGTGGTTAGAAATTATTTTTCGATTATGGGTATATTTGGAAGACATCTCCAATGGAGTTTGCTGATAGAATGATAAGGGATTTGAAAGAGTGAAACTAAGAATTGATCTTAGGGATTTTTCCTGAGTAGCTTGGTATTGTTGCCATTTTCTGAGGAGGGGAACTTCAGAAGAAGAAATTTTTATCCAGGAAGAATCACTTAATAATGAGAAATCGGACTAGAGGAGGAAGGTCTGTACAAGTAGAAATGAATACCATCATGTGCCAATTTCCTAGAGATGCTATAGCAAAGTTCCACGTACTGGGCAGATTAATA